>QEPC01008797.1:2391956-2477770 GCA_003113815.1 Sphenodon punctatus
CCCCCCCCCGAGTCCCAGTCCCGGCGGTGGCGTTCTCTCCTCCCCGACCCAACCTGGCCCTCCCCCCCTTCAGCTAGTGTCACCCCAGCACCTGCACCGGGAACTCGGAAACCCCCCCCAGTCCCAACCCCCCCCTTTCTTACCCTCCAAGTCTGTGACTGTGTGACTCAGTCCAACCTCCAGCTTCAACACGTCCATCCGAGTCCCGGAGGAGCCACCAGGGCCCGCCTGCCACTGCAAAGTGCCTTGTCAGTCGTTCTGGAGGACGCAGACGCATGTGCAATGGTTCTCCAGCGCAGCGCACGGCACTCATTGCATCAGGGAGGCGGGGCTATTGAGGGCAGCGTGTGTGGGAGGGACTGTGGGCCCAGTGGGGTTGGGGGGGCTGTCAGGGTTGGGGGGGCACCTCCTTTGAAGCTGTCAGCCGGGTCACTGGGGAGTGGGAACCAGGGTCCGCCAGAAAAATAATAATTAATATATATATATATAAAAAAAAGGCTGCTGCTTTTAGCTATCATAGGGATGGACTGTGGGCCCCCTACCATGGTGGGCCACGGGACACATGTCCTGCCTGTCCCTATGATAGCTACGCCCCTGAGGTCAGGTGTCCTGCATGAAGGGGGTGCAGAGAAGGGGACGAGCAAAGTTGTCATGAACCTAGTTTACAACATATTCCACACGGGCGCCCCAGACTGTTTCTCTTAGATAGTTTCCTGGGGGAGGGGAGAATGCTTGTGTTAGGTTGTTCCTACAGACTGAAAGGGATTATTGTCTAAAAAAGTATATAAATCTTCAAAGACTCCCATACATAAAGTTGCTGTCTCTGTTGCCATCAATGAGCCCATGGCAATGCCTTTCTTTTACCAATAATATTCCCCATTGAAAGAAAATAGTTCTTACATAATGCTGAGTATTTCAGCTAGATCAATCAAAAATTGATTTGGAGAGGTTAAAGGACCCACTCTACTTTCTACAAATTGACTAATGACTTGTATGGCATTTTCCTGAGGTATGCTTGTATATAAAGGACTTTGCATCCAAAGTAACCAGTATACATATAGGAACAGAGACTAACAACATATTCAATTTAATCAACAAGTCTGAAGAGTCCCTTATACAAGATTTGAGTTGTATTACAAATGGTTTTTAAAAATAACCAACATATTGAGAAAAGGGTTCCAATATTGAGTTACTGCCCAAGACTATAGGCCTTCCCAGTGGAGGTACAATTCCTTTGTGCATGTTAGGCAAAACATAAAATAAGGGGATTCTAGGTTTATCATTGTACAAAAAACATTGTAAATCAGATGTATAATCCAATAATAAGGATACATGTAAAACTTTTTTTTACATGTTTGTATATCTTTGGTGGGATCTTTTAAACAAGGTATATAAAAATTAGTATCCTCCAACTGTGACAATACTTTTTTCATAATCTGTTCTGTTAAGAATAAAAATAACTACTCTTATCTGCTGGTTTTATCACAACATTTGGATCTAATGCAAATCTATCCAGTACTGCTCTCCCTCTGTGATCTAAATTGTACCAAGGTTTTGAATCCGATTTTTCATCACTCCCTAAATCTTTCAAAACTAGTTCCTCAAATACTTGTATTCCTGGGCATTGGGGTCTGGGTAGTATGAAAAAACTCCTATGTCTAAATAGAGTATAGTGATAGGAATCAACAGCCTTCTTCTATGAAAATAATGTTTGAGTCTCAATTTTCTAATAAAACAAAAAATGGCCAATCTAATCTTGAAGGGATCATGACATGAACAGGGGTAGGTACAAATTAAAGACCTTTATTTAATAAATCTCATCCTAATCCAATACTCATTGGAGAGGTTACCTATTATATCTTCCTTCTTGTCACTCTGCCCGTAAAATGGTTTTGTAAGGATGCGTTCTGTTGTGTTTCCTTCCTACAGAATCATTACCTCATGTTATTCTGATTGCTCACTTTACTTAGTTCCTAGGTCCAACTACCTCACCTCTGTTATTGCAGGCATGAAGCCCTGTAGTCAAGGGGACACACTGGTATTCCTTCTCCCAGGGCAGGATTCGGCAGTTACCGTGCAGGTGTCCAGGTTTTTGGCCGCTGCTATAAAGCATACATTGACTACTGCTAGGGAATCCTGAAGTTCATTTCCCGAGTCTGATTTGCTCTTATTTATTTATTATTTTGTCTCTGATATTTGTACTTTGACGACCTATGGCTATAAGCAAATAAAGTAACTCATTCATTCATCAGTCAGACTTCACTTCCCTAGGAACTGCATACCATAAGCTTTTGGGAGGCAGGGACTGCATGTTCCTCCATATGTCTGTAGTACCAATCACATTTTGGATGAAACTTTATATATAATCAAAATAGGAAATAATAATGGCCATTTTATTCCAACTCTATATGAGAGGTAGCAGCAATTAATTGGATTCCTCTCCAGTGTGCTGTCATTGAGGAAATAGTCTGCATATTAATCTATATTTAAAATATGTTATATTGTAAACAGAATTGTTGACAGTAAAAGTTTTTCCCTTATTATGCAGTAAGAGAGAGCAGCATGTAGACAAAATAAGACAATAAGAGTTGAGGTAGTATGAACAAAGGGTTGCAGCAAATGGCTACCTACATAAATGATTTCCTTTTATCAGTTCATACCTGTTACTCCTATGTTTAACTTCTCCATTCATTCCTTTTGTGGTTTCAGTACATAGGTGGCTTCTTTTTATCCCCTCTAACTCTGAAGCTCTTCAGGCAATTGGATTTAATTCCAAATATCATTTAAGCTTAGTTCACCAGTCATGGTGTTTTCTTGGTGTTATTTCTTTTCAGTTGACCCACAGCAAGGGAATGAACAAGAAAGTCAACACAACTGTTGCTATGTCATGGGAATTAAAAGGGACAAGGCTTCTGAAAATGAACGTTCCAATGATTCCTACCATGGCAACAAAAGGTAAGAGAAGATTATTATAAAAAGTGCAGTAAACATGCCATATCTTTTCTGAAGCTAATGAAACGTCTGTATTATTTCAATCATTACTCCTAATTACAAATAAGAATAAGGTTCAAATATTTCTCTTTATGCTGATATAAATTTGGAACCAATCCAGCAATAATCAGTGATTATTTCAGACTTGCTCTAGCTGCTCTAGCTCCTAGGTGTAACTACTCTAACTCAACTCTTCAAAGTTTCTTGAAAGAAATATTTACCATATTTAGTTGTTGCCTTTCATATGTATTCAGAAGCTATTTTGTATTTTTCTGTGTCTCAAGCTACATCAGACAAGATTTCCCATGGAAAATACTACTAAAATAAAAACTCATAACAAACCATGACTCAACCCCAGACCTCAACCCCAGACCCTGCAAGTACTCAGTTGCCTATTGTACCACACCTCCCATTGGCACAACCATAGATGGAGAACAGTCATGAGAATCAGAAAGCAGAAGTTTACTCTATCTAAGGTCCTGATCCACAGTGATTATACATGGTCTGTGTAAAGTGCCACATAACACACTTAAGACTCCATATGAGTACAGGGTTGTTCCTGCAGGAAGTCTCTTGCAGTTTTAGGGCTTAAAGTATTATTATTCTACATTTGCAGGTACAGTCTGCATTCAAAACAACATTATTACAGATTTTTTTCATGGGTACTTGCTCTCCAAACCCAGGACAGCACTTAGGGCTTAAAGTATTATCACAAAACACTACAGCGTTTCCTTTTAAATGGTGGTTTTTATGCAAAGAAAAAAAAGATTCTGAAACTGTTACCAATTGTCTTAGATCCTATAGTGATCAAGAGAAGAAGAAACAAGCTAGATGGATAAGACAATAATGCAACTTGTTCCAACCTTCTCATCTATTACCAAATAGTTGCTGTTTTTCCCTCTGTTTTTTTATTTTCTGCATATTTCTTTTAACGAGGAATACTTTTTAGTAGGACTGCAACCATTAATTGATTAACCAAACCCAATCAATCCATGACTCTTAAAACCGATTAAAATTTGTCCCCCGATTATTTTTTTTAGCTGCCAGGACTTTCCAGCTATGCACTGAAAGGAGATATGCATGCACTGTGAATGAGAAGGGTTTTTTTTTTTTTTTTAAAGCTGCCAGCACCTTCCAGCTCCCTCATGACTTCCAGCCTCTCCAAACCCTGCCTTCTGTTGCTCAAAAACTACAAGGCTTTGAGTCATTGGTGTGTGTGCTTATTGTGGAAGCCTCACAGGCAGATAATACCCACAAGAGAGTGCTGGGTCACCAGTTCCTAAACCTTTTGCCTACATGACCCCATTTTGAGACTTAAATATAGTCTTACTATCCTAGACAGAAAGACAGGAGAGTATATCAAATCAGTGGGTCACAATCATCTGTGGATCATGACCCCATCCACAGATGGTGTGACCTACTTAGAGTCCTGACCTGGAGTTTGGGAATTTCTGTGTTAAGTGTTTCAGCAGGCAGGCTATTATCTCTCTCTATTTCTCTCCTCCTACTCATTTAACAGCTCTTCTAAATCCAGGATATCTGTCATTAACTGCAGTTTGGCAATTCAGTGACAGAAGCCACTCATTCCTTTTTTTAAAAAAAAAAAAAGTTTGTTCCCCCCTGTGGTTTTCTGAATCTCTGGATCCATAATTTAGAATATCACATAAAACCAAGTCTAAGTCCACAGAACCAAGTCCACACTGGCCATTAGTGTCCAGTGTGACCATGGGCAACAGCGTCTGGCTGAGGAGCTGTGGCTTTACTGATAGCTGTACTCCCCTTCTTTCCCTGGTCACTTCCTCCAGCAGTGGACAGTGGGCTGTCTTTAATGAGTGGTCTTTTATGTTTGGAGGGCAGTGAGAGGGCCCTCTTTTGTTGATTGTGTGTGGAGTGAGTGGTTGTTTGGGGCTGGTGGGCAGTGAGAGGACCCTTTTGACCCCTCTGTTTGTGTTATGTCAGTTCAGGTGGGTTTCCCAGGGAGAAGGGTGCGACTCTCCTTCCTGGGTAGTCGCTGCCAGTCTTTGTTGTTTGTTTTGGGTGAATGAAAGATGGTCCCACAAGGAGGATGTCCGGAGTGGCTGAGGGAACTGAGCTAGCTACTTTCAGGATACCCATCACGGTGACAATCAGGGGGAGAGGAAATTCACACAACAACTGCAGAAGGCAACCCATTTCAGACGCCTTCATAAAATTGCTGAGGAGACCATTGTGAATACCTTGAAGGACCAAGGCGGAATGGGCAAGTTGGATTCCTCCTATATAAGGTTCTGGATGACTAATGTCAGGTCTGTGGTGAATAAAGCCAACACTGTGTGATTCCATTGCAGAGTGTAACCCGGACCTGGCATGTATCACTGAGACTTGACTGGATGATGCCACAGGCCCCATTTTGGCATGACTAGTCCCACCAGGTTTCTCAGTGATCTATCAGTCTCAGGCAGAAGGAGGAGATGGGGGGGGGGGGGGGTTGGCTTTGATTTTTTTCATCCTGCCTGCAATGCACAAGGTGGCCGACGTCAGAGATAGGTACATTCCAGTGCCTGACTGTGTCCTGTGCTGCTGGGGAAGGACCAAGATTTATGGTCCTGCTGGTGTATAGACCCCCCAGGTAATATGGGGAGATTTGGAGCCACGTTCCTGGAGCTGATGTCAGTGTTGCTGTTGAAGTGTTCCAGGATGCTTATCCTGGGGGACTTTAATGTGTACGGCAGTGGTGGCTCTCAGGGTCCAGCTTCCGGGTTCCTGGATGTGATGGCATCTCTGGCATTACCCAGAACATCCAGAAGAGCACCCACAGTGCTGGCCAGGCACTTGACCTCTTTTTCAGACTGGGTTTCCCAGGTTTGGATGTTTGAGTCACTCCTGTTGGGTGGTTCTACCTCATGAGTTTCAGTGCGGGTGCTACACTACCTGGCCAACAGCACTGTAGCCGATAGATTGTTGTACGGCCAAAGAGATTGCTGAATCCACTGGATTCAGCAACCTCATTATTAGTGCTGGAGTTGATGCATCTGCCCCTTCCACCCAGGGGGTTGACAAGAACATGGGTGTCATTTTCGACCATGCTCTGTCCATGAAAACCCAGATGTGGGTCAGAAATCCTTTTTTCAATTATGCAATTTGTGCAAGTTACACCCTTATTTATTCCAGGCTGACCTTACCGCAGTCACCCATGCCCTGGTGACTATGAGGCTTGATTTTTGTAATTCCCTCTTCTGCGGGATACCGGCAGTGCTTATCCGTTGCTTGTAGCTTGTTCAGAATGCAGAAGCATGGCGGCTTACTGGTTTGGGCAGCTGTGATCATATTACGCCTGCCCTTTGTTCTCTGTATTGGCTGCCTGTGGCACGACAGATTGAGTTTAAGATTGTGCTGCTGGTTTTTAGGGCTCTGAATAGTTTAGGCCCTGGTTTTATTTGAGACCTACTTCTAGAATCTCACGTCAATGGGTATCTGCGCTCAGAAACTGTCCACTGTTCGGGGGTTCCACCATCGCACCTTAAGTCGGTGGGTGATCAGGCTTTTTCCTTGGTGTGGAACTCACTCACTCCGGATGTTCATCTTAGTTCCTCCCTCCTTACCTTCAAAAAGCACCTGAAAATTTACTTATTTTCTAGGTGCTTTTAGGATCCACTGCTGGTTCCCTTAAGTGTACTCTGTCCTCCCTTTTTCCTTCTCCTATCTTAAAGTATTTTATCACTGTTTTAAATTGTTCTATACTTTTATATTGTTTTAAATGCTGTAAAACGTGCTAAGTGCCATGCAAGGCAGGGGGGCACTATATAAATAAACTTTATTTATTATTATTATTATATATCTTGGTTTTGGAACCAGTTTGTGATCAGGGTGGCATTGATGTCATTTTCATTTCTAGCCCAACTAATGCCACATTCATAATGGACATTATACCCAAATTATTCACTCAGAGTTTCAAGGGTCAGTGAGATTGATACAAGTTGAATACACTAATCCTTCAGAAGCCAGATCTATATTGCTCGACTTGCAATCCTTTCAGCATTCTGTATTCACTGGGCATTCTCTTTTCATAAGCCCATACTTTTAATTCAGTCCCGGTGAACTGAAATAAATGGCACCTGACAATGAATTCAGTGACAAAGTAGTCAAAGGAGAAGATTGCGCCTACAGCTCAATGTCGCATGTATTCCAAAAACAAATAACGGAGACAGTCTTTCCACAAGGTTTATAGCCAAGGTAGAAACTTTCCATAAATGATGTCACTGTCCTTTCGGTTAAGGGTGGAGGCCATTTTGCAAATGCACGATAATGAAGCAGGGAGATTGCCACAGCGAGGGAGCCTGCCGGAGCCCCCACAGGAGCGGCAGTGCTTCAATCAAGCCCTGTAATTAGCGGGGCTAATTACAGGATCTTACAGATTCATTTTATAGGCCATTACGGATTAATCCAAAGCCATAATTCACACCCCTAGTATTCACCTACCTTGTTTAGGTGTGTGAAGAATTGCTTGAAGAAGGCTTATAGAAAAGATTGTTAAGTCTTGTTAAAGGTCACTTTAATTCTGAACCAGGGTAAAAAGGGTTAATCAAGATCCCCTTAACAGGAAGGGGGGTGTGTGTGAGAGAGAAAATTTCTAAGGCAGCAGTTCGGTCAGTTGTGAGAAAGGAGAGGGGTGGGAAGACAGACGGAGAACAGGAAGTCAAAAGAAAAATAAACAGCTCAGGGTTATTAAATGAAGGAAAATGAAACAAGGAAAAGGAAGAGTTGGTTAATGGTAGGATTAGTTAGTGTGAGGATGGCTAAGTGAGTTAGATAAGCTTGGATGCGTTTTATCTCCTCTATTTTCTTTGTGACCTCAAAGAATATACCTTTATGATTTGGGCTATAGGGGAATATATACGAGACCTGTGAGCTAACGTTCACCGGTTATGATCCTACACCACATATTGTTACAATTGCCTTTGTTAAAACTGGAGGTGGTGATCCTTTATGCCCCATGCCTAGCTTCGCCTTCCAACAAATAGCTGAAATCACTGCAGAGGTAAGATGGGATAAGTGGTGATATTTATATGTTATCTCGCAGAAAAGACCAGGATGGTGGCAGCAGGTTTTAAAAAAAGGCGAGTCCAACCGTCTTAAGGAAGGCTTATTGGGAAAGATAAATAAGCAGGAGGACTAGCTGGATCGGCACAAGCTGCTTCTGAAATTCCTTCACTACTTTAGATAGCTTTGTGCTACCAGCAAATTTTACAACTGCTCTTTCCTCATTTTCACAATGTTATTTAGCGATCTACTTTTGTAGATCACTAATAAATATGTTCAATAATACAGAATACAGGGCCTTGTACTGATTGATTGAGGCAGTCTGCTGTTCTTACACCATGATGAATTTTCATTCATATTAATACCCTGCCTGATCCTTTTGAGTTAGTTTACCAGAGAATTACACAAAACAATCATTAAAAAGTCATCACCCCATAATACAAAGAAATAATCATCCCCTCCCTCCCTCCATGCCCATACCCCCCCTGACTGGAGGATTGAGACACTCCTACTCACCCTCTCCCAAGTTCCACCCTCCCCCATCCCACACACCCACCCTATTTCCCATCCCCACTATTCCACCCATCCAACACCTCTCATTAAAAACATTACAAATACAAAGAAGATACTACATAGTTTCAAGCCTAACATCCGTACAGCTCCAGCCCTCCAACTACGAACTGTCGACAGCAACCACTTTCCAAAGTAGGAGACCTTTTGTGGAAACCAGAGGGATGTGGAGCAGCTCCAGCTGTATATGGTTAAGCCCCTGTAGGCCAAGTAGCTTCAGCAACAAGCCAGAAAAAGTAGGGAGGGCAGCTTCGGGTGGAAGTGGTCAAGTCCCTTCAGGTCAAGATTGTTTGTGAGTGTACTGGAACCTGATTATGTCAGGTTGACTAGGTATGAGTAATGAGTCAGATGCAGCAAGGTACTAATATAATTTGGGATGCTAATTTATGCCTGTACTTGAAAACAGGGGTGAGCATTTGCTGACAAAATGACAGCATTATTGCCACACTGTGACAAACTTTTAAAAATGGTAACGTTTTGAAGGGGGTTGTGGGGGAGGAAAGTCTCTATAGCTCATTACTGGGATCTATTTGTGCAGAGAGCTTTCTTCTTTATGATCAATCTTTTCAAACTGCCCAATTCCCATAGTGATTTCACATTGTAATGTTTGTGGCACCACAATTTGAAACCTTGGAAGTGACTGAGCTGTCTCATTAGACTTCTGTATCACTGAACTAGTCAGACAAAAAGAGAAGGTTCAAACAAAGACAGTTTCTGTTCAAACACACAGATTGTCAAAGTAATCAGAAGCAACAAAGGGGAATACAACAATTTAATGGAGGTTTCAATAAAATTTATGTTTTGTCATATTTGCTAGATCATGGCTGTGTTTTAGTAAGAGAACAGTGATACACAGATATAGAATTACTGGAGAAATTGTGAGTACTTCCTTCATCAGTGAGGAAAAGTCAAACCTTGTCCAGAGTGCATGGTTGGTCCCAAATTGGAAAAGAACATGGGTGAAAGTAGTTACGACGACACAATTTATTGGACCAGCTCTCTTGGTTGGGGGCTTTACTTGCTGCTGTTGCCCTCAGGGATGCAAGGACATGGAACCCTGCAAGACTGCTGACACCTGGCCCCTCCTCACCCTACAGGTATATACTGAAGGGCTGGCCCCTGGGGGTTGTGGTTGGGGACTTTCCTTGCTGCTGTTGCCTTGAGGGAGCAATGACTGGGATTCTTATGCAATTGCTGACACCTGGTCCCTCCCCCCCACAGGTATTTACTGAAGGTCTGGCCCCTGGAGGCTTCAGCCCAAAGGGTGTTGGCCATTAGTAGGGCTGTTTGTCAGCTGCTGTGGCCAGGAGATTATGTCCACATCTAAGAAGCCTACATCACCAGCTTATTTCAGGAGATTGGAAGAGGATTTGAAGATTTTTGCTGTTGAAGCTTCTGAGGGCCCAGGTATGGCCAACTCGGCGCTCTGGTTGGGAGTAAGACCAATAGACTATGGAGCCCTGCTTTATATTTAAACTTATCTGACCCTTCCTTGACTTGTGCCTATTGATCATTTTGGAGGCAGCAGAGAGGGTCTACGGCCCCTGGAGGATCCTTGGTTTACTTGTCTCTCTTGACCTTGAGGAGGCCCGGGAGGCTGGGAGCTAGGTATATTGTTTATCTCCTGTATTTGTGTGAATTTTTGCTTTGTTTTTTTTTAAGTTGCCATCTTGGCAGAATTTATTTTAAGGGTTTAGTTTCTCTGCATTAGTGCTCCTCTTTCAGCCTTTTTGAACATATTGTATTGCCCATTTTGCTAGAGGGGGATTTGGTTTATTTGATTTATACAGTTTTAAGAGCTTACTTTGTTTTGTAGACCTGTGTATGGGAACAGAAAGACGAGTTGAGATTGTCTGCTTGGTGTGGCAGAGAGTCAGAGCGGGGAAGAGCAGTGCTGGGCTGCTGAGGGCTCTACCGGGGCCTCTGCCCAGTGACTTGGCCCGTCTATTATGCCCTCACCTCTCTGCTTTTGGGGGCAAAGGAGACTGCTGCGGCTAAGAACCATAACCACTGCAGAATCCCTGTCAATTATTGTTGTTCCTGTTACCATGACCATCGACCAGGGCCCGCCGCTTTACTTCTGGCAAGGGCCTCTTTCATGCCATTGTCACGTGCCATTGTCCGCGTGCTGAAGGATTGCGCAGACAAGGAGCCCCCTTTCTTTTTCCCCTTGAACCTTTGTATGTTGATTGGTAATGTTTTACATTTTTTAAATCTCTTGCTAAAACATTTGTGGTATATGGTATGAAGCAAGGACTTAAATTATTTACCAGGGGTCTAGACTGTCCACACCAGTGCTCCGTGTAGGAGTAAGGACCCAAAAACTTTTCACCAGGGGTTTGGTTTGTCCCAATCGATGCTCTGTTAGGAGCGAGGACTTGTGGGGGATAAAGACTTGTGGGAGTCAAGACTGTGATCCTATGTCATGCTGGAAGGACAAAGAATAGTGTTAGTCTTTATTAAATCTGCAGTAACAATCAACTGGTTTATCTTGTCTGGGGGTATAAGATAATGGTTATGTGCTCCTACAGGAGTAAGAAGATCCAAGAGTGAATGGCCTCAATGCAATGCTGTGTGGAGTTGCATGCGTGCTCACATAGCCATGCGTGCAGAATCTATGCGGAGCCACACTGACTGCACATTATGCTGCATGCAAACTGCATGCATATGCACACACACGCATGCAGTTCTGAACAGCATTGGATTCCAGTCAAGGAAGACTGAAGCTCAATCCTGATAAGACGGAGGTATTGGTGGTGGGTAGGGCGACGGAGGAACTCACTTCCCTGGTAGGAGGGGTCCGCCCTCCTGTAGCCCAGCAGGTTTGGAGTCAGGTTTGGGGGTGGTGTTGGACTCGGGGTTCCGTCTGGATTAGCAGGTAGAGATGGTGGCTAAGCCTGCCTTCCATCAGCTGTATCTGGTACAGAGGCTGTGTCCATACATTTCCAGGCCCGACCTGGCCACCCTCATTCATGCCTTCATCACCTCAAGGCGAGAGTACTGCAATGTGCTGTACATGGGGCTTCCCTTGTTTCTGGTTCAGAGGCTGCAGCTGGTGTAGAATGCAGTGGCCCGTCTCCTTATGGGGTCCGGAAGGCGGGAGCACATAACACCTGTCTCTTATACACATCTAGATGTGTATAAGAGACAGGAGCCACACGGTCTGGGCCCCTCATACCTTGGGGACCGCCTCACCCTCTGCGCCTCAGAGCAATCCCTGCAGTCCACTGGGGGCACTTTTTTTTGGAGGTCCCCCATGTAAAACGGGGTGCCACAATGGAGAGGGCGTTCTCAGCGGCCAGGCCGAGGCTCTGGAATTCCTTTCCAGAGGAAGCCCGGCTGGCCCCAGATCTGTTGGCGTTTCAGCAAGTCTGCAAGACCTGGATGTTCGCCCAGGCCTTCGGAGGGGAGGGGGGGGTGGGGTGGGGTGGGGGATTTTTGAAGAGTTTTTATGCTGAGGGGGATTGTATTTTTAAAACATTGTTTTAATGAATTTTATTGTGTGTTTTTATGCTGTAAACTGCCCCAAGATGCCGTAGGCATGAGGGGGCGGCTAACAAATATTTATAAATAAATATGGTTTTTATAATGTGATTTTTTTGTGTGGGATTTAAGGCTGTTTGTTCCTTGGCTCATATTGGAGCAAGGATGATTTTGGTAGAGTATTAATTGAAATATAGGTTATTGATAGTCTTTTTTTAATTATTATTTTGCTGGTTTCCTACTTATAGATTGCCATGATGGAGGTCCTTACAAGAAATGCCAGTAAGAAATGTGAAAAAGAAACTGCTGTAGATCATGTGGATTCGGCAGATCAGTTGAAGATTACTAACTTTTTTGGGGTTAAACCAGAATATAGAGAGGTTGGTGAGACTCAATCTATAGCAGAGATGGCACAGACTGCAGGAAAAGTAGGACAGGAATGCCCCGGGTGGGAGGCTGAGGATGTTGTTTAAGATTTAAATGCTGAGTCAAACCCCTCCCCCCCCCAATGCTGACAAGTGACAACATAAGCTATAGTGTGATTATACTGGAGGAGGAATCAGAGTTTACAGCACTCTATTAGAGCTGGAATGGTCCATCCTGATAAACTGTGTGCTCTCTGTTCTGAAGGCAAAGATGACTTAAGAAGAACCTCCAGACTACGCCACCCCTTCTTTGTGGGAAATGCTGGGTACACAACGTATATTGGGTAGTAAATTGATTATGGCTGTTTTTCAAGATTTGGCAGCAATTAGGAATTTCCTAGTAGAACTTAAAGATATACAATTAATTTTAATTGATTCAGACCAACTCTCTGTTGATGAGTAGCCACGGCAGGCTTCTTTGCCCCAAAAAGCAGAGGCGCGGGAACATATAGAACCCTTTCTCAGGTGAGTGAAAGTCAGAAGTCAAACTGAGCTGATGGAAGTCATAAATAATTCAAGTCCTTGCTTCATACAATAAAGACATTCTTTTCAACACATACCCTATCAAATGTTTCTCTTAACCTTTTCTGCACAGGTAAACAATTTTGCTTTAATGAGTTGTTCAGTGAATATTAGTCAAGCAACTCTTCCTACTTGATGCTACACTATAATTAATGATGTTACAAATAGGAAGTCATGTAGGCAATAAAAATTGTCAGCTCTTTTTGTCTTAGAATATTTATACAAAAATATAAGTTACAGTGAACCTTTTGCATAAAAAAAGTTTTCTGGTGCCCCCAAAACAAATCTGAAAAAGTTCAAGAACATCTAATATTGCATGGGAAAGGAAGGCAGACAAACATTTTATTTTCAGTGTTTTGGGCTTTTTGCATTTTTGGTAGACAAAAAAATGGACTGAAAATAATTGCACTAAATGAACTCACCTAGTTTAGCGACTGTAGCAGGTCCCCATGTTACCATGGGATAATTGTTGTCAAGATTAGGCACAATGAAGAGTTTTATTCTGTTTCTAGCTCTTCAACAGTTCATTCATCCAGTCCACGCCTGGTACCAAGCTTCTGGCCAGTCTTTAAATCCAGCAGACAAGTCAATCCTATCACAGGTAGCCTAGTCACACACAGTCCACAGGCTAGCCATCTCCAACTCACATTCAAGCTCTTCTCAAAGCTTCTGATTCAGTTCAGGTCTCCTGCCATCAGCAGCAGATTGCAGAGGGGTTCTCCTTCTCACAGTCCAGAGCAGACTATCCTCTACCTGGGCTGGCCTCTTCACTTATAGCCCAAGCCACACCCCAAACTTAGCCACTTCCTGTGGTGGCCATTTTAGATCCACTTACATGGCAGGTGCCATCTTGTGGCACAGCCCTGCCACAGAGACATTCTTGGATAACACATGTGTTGCTAACATACATAAATGCCTTGCATCTCTAGTATGTTTGATTCAGAAATACTGGGAGAAACAAGTTTTAATATTTCATTTTAGCTTATAGAGAGAACTATAAAGTGCTCAGGCAGAGTGGAAATGAAAATCAAAGTCTTGACAACACATGCTATAGGACAGCAACCATGAATCAATGGGACCCATCAAGAGTGATGTGGTTTCAGGATTATGGCCATACACAGCATATGCTCCTGAATCAACTACTCTGATATTAGCAACTGTATTTGCCTTAGCCGGTGATAAAGTGATGTACATGATACTATAAACCACAAGTTGGATGAAAGTTGGTCAGAATATGGATGTGTTAGAGCAGCGTAAATTATGTTTACGTGACACTCTGCTGAGTGCAGTGAGTGCAATCTTCCTGTCAGCATACAAAGGTATTGTGACAGAATAAGAGACTAGCAAGAAGTCATTTTTAAAAGTATGGGTGAATCTCCTTTATCTTAAAGCTAGTTACTTGTAGTTGCTTTGCTCGCTCTTTTGTATACTGCTAGATCTTCAGGGCACGGACAAGGTCTTCTTATACGTGCATACCAGGGATGGGAAAACGTTTCCCTCTGAAAATTAATGCAAGCTCTGAGGGTCACACAGAAATTGGAGTGGGGGTGCTTAGTGGATGGGGGAAGGGAAGGTCCCGATGACAGATCTGTGCCATGGCTCTGTCCCCTATCCTTGTATGCATGCCTTCATCTCTTCTCCCGACCTAATTCTGTCAGAGTTTGGGGCTAGGAACAGGACCCAGTGGCCAGATCCCGAAATTGGAAAGAAGTCAAATAAAAACTATCCACAGGCTGCTTTTGGGGCTGAGGTTATCCATCCCTGGTGTATAGAGTGCATAACACGAGACCTGTAAGCTTTTCCATGGGGAGGAGATGAATAGGCCCTTTTTACATAGACAATCTAACACTGATAAAATGGGGGTTACATTTTATTATACATGTTTCAAGGCTGCAGGTGTGCTTTATGGGTGCCCTGCAACATGAATAATAAAGTATAACACCCATTTTATCAGTGTTCGAGTGTCTGTGTGAAAAGGGTCTATGTTAAACAACTGATGAAGCATATCTCCTCTTCTGACCAAGCACCCATGACTACAAACTCTTACTTAACTGAGAAGTCTCATGGATTTAGTGGAGTTACTTGTTTTAGCAATGTTTAAGGACACAATCCTTCATCCGCTGAAGTCAACAGCAAAATTCATATTGACTTATTAATGGTGGAGGATTGTCCTGTAAGTAAATCTTTGAGGGACTAAATCGCAAATCTCTTCTTGAATCCGAAGCACCAGGCTAAAAAGCTAAACAAGAGAACAAAAGAAAATGAAATGCCTATCACCGCACCACCACTGCTATGATAGAAGCATTTTTCTTCTTGAAAAGGCAATTGTTTCTTGGCACTGTACCAAACACCTTTCAGCAATTTTAATAAAGCTAGGCTCCCATATTGTTTCTGCTTTATGTTTCTTGATCATGTTCTCCAGCTAATGGCTCCAAAGTATTCAAGTCAGTGAATTCACATTTACATTTGTAAGTGCTTTGAACTGAGAAAAGCATTTCTGTTACGGTTAAATAAAACACATTTTAAGGTCTCCATTAGGACCCTATTTCCAGTTAAAATGCACTTTGCTTTCAGATAGAAAGGAAGCAAGACAGACATCAAATAAGAGTGCATAATGGAATATATTTAAATCTTCAGAGAGATGTGTTGAATATTACTGGAAGTAAATCTTTGGGATATAGTCTGGCTCTTCGGGTGATAAGCCCCACTGGGGCCAGAGACTCCCTGCCCTGTTTATTACTGTGCTGCCAGATATGGGCCTGTTGCTGCCCTGGCCTGGGCAGGCAGCTGGACTGGAGGTGGTCCCCCAGATGATTCCGGGCCCACAGCCTGGGCCAAGGGGCACCGAGGCAGGACAACACAGGCTATAGCAGACCCACATGTCTGTTCACAGCCCCATCCCCTGCTGGGATTGTGGGCTGCCATGATGGGCAGCCATGGCTGACTGTGATTGGCCTCCATGACTTCACATCATGGCGGGGTGCTGGGAGCGTGAGTGGGTCTGCCCGGCTGCGTGTCTGTTCTGTTCCCAGGGGAGGGCTCACCGGCTGGCCCGGTTGGGTGCATATTTAATCTGTGCCCTGACCTGATCTTGCCAAGACCACCTCCCCTCCCAGAGCATGTGGCCAGTGTGTCGGCTGCACATTTATTTTCACCCATTGTTACAAATTCAAGGAGATAAATACAGTGGGTTCAGTCCTAAACATACCTGCGCATGAGTAAGTCCCATTGATTTTAATGAGACTTACTCATGAGCAACTGTGTTTATGATTGGGGCCAATATGTCTAGGAGCCAGAAAATAGTATAGTTTACTAGATGAGATCTCATTAATATCTTAATTCAGACTAAATCACAGTTGAAAAATGCATGCTATATGTTGGAAAGGAGATCTCCATTCCATCCAGTAATCCCCAGATTAACTTGAATAATGGGTAGGTCTGTGTTTATGACATCTCAATTGTTGAATAATTAATTTGACATCTTGTATCATTTTGTTTGGCATTTCATAGCAATGCTCCTCCCTAACTTTCTGCCCTCGTATCCTGCTATGTTCCCACCCAGGGACTTAAATTCTCTACCACCAACCTCGTCCGTCCCAGAGCCTCATTTCCTTAAACCATCTTTGCTCCTTCTCCCATGCTTCCCCTTACATTTGTAATGCGTTTTCAGAGCACATATAATCTGCTTCATTCTTCCCACCCTTCAATTCCTCCTAAACAACATTCCATATTGTTCATAAAAACTTGCTGTGGGCTGCATTTGGCCCTGAGACCTGAAACCCATCCCTGTCTAATACCATTATCCTTCAAGATTCTTTTCCTCCTCTTGTAACTTAGCTAAACATATGCACCTGTAACTTCTCAAGAGTTTGAATGTATCCCTGTTAGGGGTGAATTGAGCAGCTAAATTGCTGCTTGTGAGCATTTTTCACTACGTCGAGTACAGTCTCAGCCCCACTATGGGTTATCGGTGAGAAACATATTTAAAAAATAAATAAATTGCACATGCGTGAAATGGATGCTGCCCACCACCGCCATTTTGGTTAAAGGTAGTGGCTATTTTGCCCATGCACAAGATGGCCTGGTGGTCATTGCGAATAAGCAGTAATTTGTTTTTTCCTTGGTGAAGATATCCTGGTGCTTAGTTAGTCTCTGGATGAATCAAGCACTGGAATTTCACTGAGATATCGAGT
Source organism: Sphenodon punctatus (assembly GCA_003113815.1). Taxonomy (NCBI): domain Eukaryota; kingdom Metazoa; phylum Chordata; class Lepidosauria; order Sphenodontia; family Sphenodontidae; genus Sphenodon; species Sphenodon punctatus. The sequence goes on from QEPC01008797.1 coordinate 2,409,160, forward strand.
AATTCGATATCTCAGGTAATTTCAGAAGTGACAGGCCTGGAGGCCAGCCACACTCAATCACGGACCGGGAAGAATCAGTCTGGCCATCCTTCAACGGGTGGCCACACAGCCCCGCCCCCCATGCTCCCCCAGCCGCCCACTTTCCGGGAGACAGGCGGGCACGGCGACCAATCCAGCGCTGCGCCCGATCTCTCATCATGGTCTGGGCCACAATCCAGGATCGGCCAATGTAACAGACATTACTTTTGGCCGATCCCAGATTGTGGTCCTGCTAACCACGCTTCTGGACCTCTAGGTAGCCGGAGGTCCAGAAGCGTGGTCATTGTGATTCCCGCCAGAGGTTCACTGTGGTGAACATCTGGCAGAACATACAACAGACATTATGGGACAAACGGCCACCACAGGGGATTCACTGTGATTAACCATGGTCTCGTAACATCTGAAATTACCCCTAGTTTCAGCCCTAATCCCTGTCTATCCATATGCTCCCATTCCCCTTGTCTACCCTCCCTTCTCCACTAGATTAGATTAGATTTATTTACGGCCTAGGCCAAACAAGCCCCTTCTCTACTATAGGCCGCAATCCCAAACCCCTCCATGTGGGATTCACGTGGGTTCTGTGTGGCACAATGTCTCCTGTATGGTCTTGCATGCAATTTGCACACGTGTTGCACATAGTTTCCACGGACCATGGGATCAGCCCCAATGACTGTAAGCCCCTCAGGGAAGGGACCCATCTCTAATCATTAATGTGTTCAGTGTTGGGCACTTCGCTAGCACTATATTAATAATAATCATAATCATAATAATCATTTGAAAGTTTTGTTAAAGAATAGTCAGCAGGGCATGAATTTTCAGGCACCTGGGAGCCACTGACACCCAGAAAACTGAGACTGGTGACTGGTTCAGGGGTGTAGTGGGGCAAGAATGGTTTAACATCAGGATAAAGTTTGGCAACTAAATTTAAAAACATTTTTTTTTGCTCCCAGAGTTTGATCTGAAATTTCACATTTATAGTATTGTGAACTATAAATTTTAAATTTATAGTTCACATATCTCCTATGTGACAATCAGCTACATATATAAACATGAAACTGCTTTGGTTTAAATCCTGTGCTGTTATTTCTTTTTCTCTTCAGCTCCTAAAGGGCTTATTTCCTTCTGATGTTGCTCCAGTCACTCTCAGTGGGAAACCATAGAGTTTATATATTATTCATCCATCTAAAAACCCTGAGGCAGGAGACCCCTGTGGAGTCTCTTCAGTAATTGGTCTTCAGATTCGGGTGATATGCAGTGCTGTAAAAGTCCTTAAACATCATGAGAACACAATTCCATCTGCTTCAAAAGCTGCATGTGTTTAAAGCAATAGCCACCCGTTCTCCCACATTTTACACCTTTCCTCCAGTACCTAATTATGTCTTATCTTATATGCAGTGTGCCACAATTTATGTAGACTAACACAGCAAGCACACCAGTTTGCAAACTAGGTAATTATGGCATTATTTAATAAAAGTACAGCATGACTGAATATCCCATCAATAAAACTGGTATGTATTAGTCATAAAATGATCAGGCACCTTAATGTTTCTAGACTAAATAAATACTGACAAGGGACTATTGTGAGTGAATAAATGTAGCAGGTTCACTTTGCACTTTGCTATGGAGCAGCTCCAAGTTAGGTTAGGTTGTATTGGTATTTGCTCTCGGGACTTGATTTTTCAAAGCATTAACATGCTTAAATTTAAGCATAGTGTAACAAGGATACCTTATGTTCTGACAGAATTATTCCCAAGGGTGGATTAGCTGAGTCACTGCTTGGTGCAATCCTCTTAAGAGCAATAGCAATGGTTAGTAAACCAACTTGGGAAATGGTTTACTAGTGCTCTCAGCTGGGTATGCAGTGGTCACGGGCACGTTAGTTTGGTATTCCCGGGTTGGCTGCTGTTTCAGGCACCAGGTTGGGCCAGAGAGCTGTTGAGCCACCCGCAAGTCTGTTTTTACCTTTTGCTTGAGGAGAGAGATAAAATCTGTGTCAACGTTTAATTCCCTCATTGGCTATTAGGAAATACAGACAAAGACATCCATGGGGTCTTGTGCTTTTTCTGAAGCACCTGACTGTGCCTCCAGTGTTGGAGACAAGATACTGAAGTAGGTGGAACCAAGTTCTAATCAAATATGGCAGTTCCTACGTTCACATGACACAGTAAGAAAGCAGTAAGTATGTTGCTCTATTTAGCGCTTTTTAGGCTTCAGCTGGAGTATTATGTACCTTCTCGGGCACCACATTTTTAAAAAGTTATAGAGAAATTGGAGAAGATTTTGAAGAAAGCAGCAGCAGCAAAGATGATAAAGGGTTTGGAATTCAAGACATATGGAGAAAAGTCAAAGTAGCCATGTATGTTCAGCCTAGAGAAAAGAAGATTAAGCTGAGGGAGGGGAGGAGCAGGCTAACTTTTTCAAATACTGAAAAGGCTAACATAAAGAAGATGGAGAGCAATTGTTCTCCACTGCCTCTGAAAGCAGGACAAGAGGGAATGGGTTTAAGATACAGGAAGGGAACCTAAGAAGTGCCATACCATGTCAGACCAATGGTCCTTCAAGTCCAGCACCTGTCTCCAACAGTGGCCTATCTTGGGCGCTTGGAAGAAGTACCCAACAGCGACCCATTCCCTGCTGTTCACTCCCAGCTCCTGACGGTAAGAAGTTACATTCCCCAAACCTACCTGGCTAATACCTGCGAATGCACCTATCCTCCAGAAACTTATCCAATAATTTCTTAAACTCAGCTATACCACTGGCTTTGACCATATCTTCTGGCAACAAATTCTACATGTTAGGTCGTTTTTACACACACCGCGTGGGCTGGGGGGGGGGGAGGGGAGTGTCTGTGTTTGCGCCAGTGTTAGCGAGATGGGTGGGGGAAGGGTTTAGATGGGTGCACATGCATCTCCATGCACCCCCCACCCATCAACACGTAGGGGGGTGCATGTTTGATGGGAGTGCACACACATGAATCATGAGCACACCCGTTGTGTCTTTTACACGGGAGATTTCTGGGTGTTCATGGGTGGGTGAGTCTCATGTAAAAAGGTCCTTAATTGTGCATTAATCTGCTATGTTAGTTCCATGGAATGTCCCCTAGAGTGTCCCCTAGTTCTAGAACTATTTGAGAGGGTAAAAAATGTTCCCTATTTACTTGTTCCACACCACTCATGATGTTATAAACTTCTATCATATTCCCTCTCAGTCGTCTCTTCTCCAAGCTGAAGAGCCCCAACCTATCTAGCCTCTCTTTGTAGGGAAGCTGCTCCAATGTGATTATGGTTATCCAATCTTGTGACTTGAGGGGATTGGGACTCCTGTTATTGAGGGGGTCTGGTCCCCTCTAGTTATACAGGTTTGCAGCCTTGGAATGCTTTTAGGTCCCCTGCTGCTCCTGGATTGTCAGGTTGTGGTGGTGACCAGGAGTATTTTTCACCAATTCCAACTGGTGAGAAGACCTTGACCCTTTCTTTCTGATTGAGATCTGGCCGCCATCTTCCATGCTTTCATTGGGTGAAAACAGAAACACACCTTAACTGCTCTTTAACACCATTTAAATATTTCTTATGTATGTTTCAGGGCTACATAGGGCATAAATACATCCCTGCAACATGCATAAGAAATGTTAAAGTGGTGTTAAAGCAGTGTTACACATGCATGTCTGTTTTCATCCAAAACCTCAAGATTAAACTACTGTAATGCGCTCTACATGGGACTGTCCTTGATGACTGTTTGGAAGATGCAACTGGTGCAGAAGGTGGTGACCCGACTCCTTTAGGGGGTGGGTCGCCATGAGCACATTACACCTGTGCTCTATAGTCTGCACTGGCTTCCTATAGCTTTCTGGCACAATTCAACATGCTGATTTTGACTTTAAAGCCCTAAATGGGTTGGGCCCCACATATCTGAAAGACCACCTCTCCACTGTGGCCCCTGCAGACGGTCAGGAGCACCCTCTTGCGGGTACCACCTGCCAATCTTGTCCATACAACTTGGGTCCGTGGAAAGGCGCTCTCGGTTGCTGCCCCGGTATTATGGAAGTTCGTTCCTCCAGAGGTCACCAGAGCCTGAACCTAAGCTCATCAGGGTGCTTTCAGATGTACTAAAAAGTGTACTTTCAAGTTATGGCAATGAGATATGCATGCAAATTAGGTCCTACTTTTCTTGGTTTTCATGTCGGAAAGGTGCTCCGCACATGATTGAGGGGGATTTTGCAGGTCAGCAAAACATTTGTCAATGAACCAAAAAACTTCAATCATCTGTGGGGTGCCTTTCCAATGTCATAAAAGCCACACCTAATTTTCATGCTCATTCGGAACACATAAGTATACTATTTATCACGTCTGAAAGTGCCCTGAGCATATTCTTCTGGATGGCAGTGTCCTGAACCTATTCCAGAGGTGGTGCAAAAGTCTTTGGCAGGCAGAGACGGGTTGGGGTGGGTGGTTTTTTAGGGGATTGTATTGTATTGCATTGTATTTTTATACATTTTTCTGTGTTTTTATTTTTGTAAGGCACCCTGAAGCACAGGGCAGCGCATAAATGTTAATAAACAGATTTTCTTATTACACTAGCGAACTCTGATGACCACTTCCTTTATTAAAGCTGTCTATCCATGTTTTGCAATATTGCACAGATAAAAGTGCCTGGTCAGTCTGATATTCATTCATGAGAGGATCCCAACATTACTACACTTGGCAAAGTAACACGAGGGTACCATTAAAAAGGAGACTGTACATGAGAAAGGAAATATGGCAAAAAAGTATGATCTGAAATTATTTCAAAATCAGTCTTGTAGACAGTAAAAGAATACTGGGGTGCCTTTTATGCTGATGTAATACTAGAGACTAAGCTGGTGTTAAAAGCAGAATGATCATTTAAAGCACTACCAAATCATAAAACACATAGCGCATTTTTAGACATGCCACTCTACATGTGGATTTAAATAATCTGCTGTTATAAAAGTTGTGTGGTGGCGTTTAGATGCACGGTAGCCATTGCAAACTGTGGCTCTCACATTCTTTTGAAACTGAATTGGTAAAACCTCAATTGGGGTTTTACCAATGCAGTTTCAAAACAATGCACGAGCCACAGTTTGCAATGGTAGCCGCATGAGTTTTATAAAGCGGATTATTTAAATCTACCTTCAGAGTGGCATGTCTAAAAGCACCCATAGCAGTAGTCACAACCTATATCACAATGCAAGCTCAGACATGCTGCACACTGCAAGCTCAAACAGGAAAGAACGGCAGTTAAGAATGCTGAAGGAGAGTGGAGAAACAAAACTGTAATGTTTGTATTTTTATAATCTAATATATAATATGGGATAAAAACTGTGCCCGCCTACCGTAGTGATTTATTGAGGTGGTGCAATGTCAAGGAATGTGCAGAATCATCCCAAGTTATCTGAGAGAAGGAAAAACTCTCACTCAGGTCACAACTGTTATCATGTATGTATGTATCATACATACATAAAAATACATACATAAAAATATATGCTCAAATCTTTCATTGCAGGTGGCTGTGCTTGAAGGTTCCTGGATGTACGTGACTGGATTCTCAAATAACTTGTGAGCATTGATTGCACACAATGAGTATAGGAACTTTTAGATAAATTATATCAGTTTTAGGGGTGTGCAACACTTATCCCTTTTGTTTTCATTTTAGGTTTTGTGTTACGGGTTAAAAACCCATTTTTGGGTGGGGAGTTTGTAAAAAAAAAATCACTGTGCATGCGCAAAATGGCCACATGGCTGTTCTGCACATGAGCAGTTCTTTTCTAAAATGGTGTTGGCAGCATGTGCAGACTGGCTTCCCTTTTCCAAAATGGCAGTGATGCTGCTGCCACCATTTTGTAAAAGGGTGTGCATGCTCAGAATGTTCCGGTGGCCATTTTGCACATACACTGCGATTTTTAATGTATTTATATATTTTTAATTTAAATGGCTTCAGGGATCATTCTGCACATGGGCGCCCTTTTCCAAAATGGTGGCACCCACCAGTATCAGAGTCATTTTGGGAAATGGTCATGCATGCGCAGAACAGTCCCGGTGGCCATTTTGCATGTGTACATTTTTAAAAATGTTATTTTTTATTTTTAAACAAAAATGATTGAAAGCAAAAGTATGTCATTTGCTCATTCATTCTTTTCAGAACATTAGTTGATAAAAACAAATGGAGTTGCATTCATTTTAGTAACTAATAAAAATGACTTGCACATACCTAATCAGTTTCTTGTCATCCAGAATGTGATCTAGTGTTCCCCCAGTGTGAATGACCAATTGAGGCATAGAGCCAATTTGAAGGCCTATTTCATGGCTGTGCAAAGAGCCATCATAGCATCTGCGAAATCATGTCCAGCATAGCTTTTTTGGGTAGTGAGAGGCTTGGTCAGTCCAGCATGTCTCCACCTGGAACTGGAGTCTTCCAGTGTCCACTGTGATGTGTTTGTGGATTATTTTGCAAATAAAATCACTTGCATTCACCACAGCTTCGGCATTGCCTGTTTAGAAACAGTGGCAGAGTCAGAGGTTATGAAGGCCCCATCTGGTCTGGTGTTATGGGATTAGTTTCAATTGATGATGCCTGCTGATGCGGGGGACGCGCTGGGAGCGGGTTAGAGCCACAACTTACGAATTAGATCCATGCTCATCCTGGCTGGTGAAGTCCAGCCGGGAGATTTTGGGGCTGTTGCTCGCTGGGTTAATCAATGCCTCCTTATTTATTTATTTATTTTATTTATTTAATCAGATTTCTACCCCGCCCCTCCTAAAACAGCTTGGGGTGGCTTACAAACCAAAAAAATAAACACAAATATAAACTACATCTAAAAACAATTTAAACATTCAAAAAATACTACAATTAAAACAGGACCGGGGCATCACAATAACACAATAAATAAGGGTAAGGGGAGATAAAAAAACCCACTAAACCCCCTCCCCTCCTCCCCAAAGGCCTGGGCGAACAGCCAGGTTTTACAACTTCACTGAAATGTCAAAAGGCTTGGTGCCAGGCGAGCTTCCTCCGGGAGGGAATTCCAAATGCGCGGCCTGGCCACCGAGAACGCCCTCTCCATTGTGGCCCTCCGCTTAACGCGGGGGACCTCCAAGAAGGCACCCCCGGCAGACTGAAGGAGCTGCTCTGGGGCGTGGAGGACGAGGCGGTCCCTGAGGTACAAGTCCTAGAATTGGATAAGCCTTATAGATCAAAACCAAAACCTTGAACCTGGCTTGGCACACTATTGGCAACCAGTGCAGAGTCCGGAGCACAGGTGTTATGTGCTCCCGACAACCCGTCCCCAAAAGGAGCCGGGCTGCCGCATTCTGCACTAGCTGCAGCCTCCGAACCAGGAACAAGGGAAGCCCCACGTAGCGCGTGTTGCAGTAGTCCAGCCTCGAGGTGATGAAGGCATGGATGAGGGAGGCCAGGTCTGGGCCGGAGACGGACGGACGCAGCCGCACCAGATGCAACTGGCGGAAGGCAGCCTTTGTGACTGCCTCCACCTGCTGCTCCAGATGGAGATCCGCATCCAATATCACCCCCAGACTCTGAACCTGCTGAGCTATAGGAGGGCCAACCTCCCTCCCCCGATCAGGGGAGCCAACACCTCCCTTGCTCTCCCCACCAACATCACCTCCGTCTTATCGCGGTTGAGCTTCAGTCTGCTCTGCCACATCCATTCCTCCATGGCCTTCAAACTTTGGGATAGTATTGAGACAGCAGGGTCTGGGTCAGTTGAAAAGGAGAGGTACAGCTGAGTATCATCAGCATATTGATGACATCGCACCCCGAACCCTCTCGCGACCTCCCCCAAGGGCTGCATATATACATTAAATAATAATGGAGACAGGATGGAACCCAGCAGAATACCCTTATGGGAGGGCAGGGTGCCAGATGCCCTTAAAGAGGCCTTGGATTGGCCTTTACTCAAAAAATCTTCACTTGAGATTGATTCTTCAGCCAGCTATTGACCTGTCTATAACCTCCCCTTTTTAGGGAAGGTTACTGAGCAAGCGGTGGCTCAGAATCTCCAGGCACATTTAGATGCTAATGGTTTTCGAGACCCAGAGCAATCTGGTTTTCATCCAGGGTATGGCACTGAGACTGTGCTTGTAGTCTTGGTTGATGACCTCCACCTAGAATTGGAAAAGGGAAATTCAGTCTTATTGATTCTATTAGATCTGTAAGAAGCATTTCATACCACTGATCATGAGGTGCTTGTCTGCGGAACTTAGCTGGGGTGGACAGAGCTGTGCTTCAATAGTTCCATTCTGTCCTGGCTGGGATATCTCAGCAGGCGATGCTAGGGGACTGTTCATCATCTTCCCGGGGCTTCCCTTGTGGGGTCCTGTAGGATTCTACTTTGTCCCCCCTCCTGCTCAACATGTACATGTAGCCTCTAGGTGAGGTTGTGAGTGGATATGGGGTACGGTATCATTTTCATCTGATCCAGGCCTGGCAGTCTCAGTGCTTTCTCGGTGTTTGGCAGCTAGGGGATTGGATGAGGGTGAGTCAATTGAAGTTGAATCCTGACAAGACAGAGGTGATGGTGGTGGGCAGGGTCAATGATCTGGGGGTTGGGGGAACCCTATTATAGATGGGGGTCCGCCCACAAGTTACACATGTCTGGATCCCGGGGGTGCTCCTGAATCTACAGATGCGCTTGGATACTCAGGTGGCAGCTGTGTCTGGGGGTGCCCCTTGCCAATTACATCTGGTGAGGAGGGGCTCCAGACTTATATTTCTAATTCTGATCTTGCCACAATCATCTATGACTTCATCACTCAAGACTAGACTACTAGAATGCCCTCTATATGGTGCTTCCCATGGTGATGGGTCAGATGCTGCAGTGCAGAATGCAGCGGTCTGTCTCCTGATGGGGATGGGCTGATATGAATATATTACTCCAATTCTTTGCACGCTGCATTGGCTGTCAATATTCTTCCGGGCTCAATTCAAGGTGCTGGTGTTAACCTATAAAGCCATAAATAGTCTAGGTCCCACTTATCTGAGGGATCGCCTCATCCCCCAAGCCTCTGACCGGCTTCTGCGATTTGTCGGGGACGCCCTCCTGGAGGTCCCGTATTGTAGACAGATGTCACCATGAGGCGGGTGTTCTCAGTGGCTGTCCATTGCTGTGGAACTCCCTTCCAGCGGAGATTCTCCTCTGCCCAGTTCTGCTCACCTTCTGGCAGCTGTGTAAGACCTAGTTGTTCTATTGGGAGTTTTGAGAAGGAGACAGGTAGGGTGTCTTGGGATGGGGGGGAGGGGGTTTGGAGGAAGTAAGTTTTTTTAAAATTGGTTTTTAATTGGGTTTTTATGCTCTTGCTCTTTTATATATTTTACTAATTCTGAGCCACCCCCGAGTTGCCTGAGGCAAGAGTGAATGGGGAAATAAATAAATACAAACAGGTGGAAAATGGAGTCACAGTATTACTATGTCATGAATGAGCTCTTAATGTTAGTATAACATAATTTTAATAATTACATAATTTTAGTTTTTTATAATTTCTAACCTTAATTGTATATATTTTTATTATTTACTTACAGCAGTAGCTGTAATTAAGTTAAATGCACAATTGCTCTCCATTATAAACAGGGAATTTTTGAAGTTCTGATATTGAGGAAACTGCTTGAGCTACAGTTCTGAAAATGTATCCATGACTTATATTTGTGGGGACCGTCATACATGCAAAACATGAAGAAAATCCAGTCAGAAAATAAAAAGTTATAACTGTTAAAATGTTAATTGGTTGTGGTCAAAATGCACAGCATCCCGAGACTATTTTGAACCATGGCTATCTCCTCCCCGTCCCCCTACAAGTCGAGTCCTCAGACTTCACAGTCTTGTAAGTCTGAGATTTCCATCAAGTGCTACTGTAGTATGATAGTGCTTGGTGCAGCCAAAAATGAGTTATTAAACATTTAAAAACAGTTTTGTTGGCTGGCGTATGCACAGTTGAGCAGCCACTGATCATCATTTTCATTAGAAAAAACAGCATGAGGAAAGTTACGTGATTCTGTTTTTTAAAATCACATGACTTTATCAGGAGCCAGCTCTGTTACAAAGACTTTAAGCGCTAGTCAGTTTCATGTCAATTACCTTCTTGTCTCAGAAAGCAGGTAAGAGGAAGCTCTAGTCAGTTTCATGTCAATTACTCTCTTGCCTCACTCTGTACTTTTCACTCCATATGAAAAGTTACATGACTTTTATTCATCCACTTCATACGAAAAAGTTACATGACTTTTATTCATTCACTCTGTGGGGAGGATTTTGAGCAGGGCTTGGGCTCATTCTCCCCCTTCACAACACCAGTCCCAAACTTCTCATTTGGAAAGTTATGTGACTATGGAAAGTTATGTAACTTTTATTCATTCACTCCATGGGGTGAATTTTGAGCGACCCATATCTCCTTCCCTTGGACATGTTGAGCCCCCAGACTTCAGAGCCTTGGAGTATGAGAGAACCACCGAGTGCTGTAACAGGATAGTGCTTGGTACAGAGAAAACAGAGTTATTAGACATTAAAAAATCAGTTCTTCTGGATGATGCATGAGCAGTGATATGGAAAGTAACATGACATTAATTCACTCTGTGGGGACTCTGGGATGATTTTGAGTAGGGCTTGGGCTCATTTTCCCCCAAACCTCCCGTTTGTACAGTTATGTGACTATGGAAAGTTACATGACTTTTATTCATTCACTCCATGGGGAGGATTTTAAGTGATCTGTATCTCCTCCCCCCAGACTTCAGAGCCCTGGAGTATGAGATCTACACCAAGTGCTGCTGTAGTCTGATTGTGTTTGGTGCAGCCAATAAAGAATGATTAAAGCTTTAAAATTTCATTCTGCTGGGTAGCACCTGTGCAGTAGATCAGATGCTGGCTGACAACAGCTGCTAAAAAGAAGCATGATTCATGTTACCTGATTCAACTCATGAATAATGTTACGTGACTTTAAGCTGCAGCAGTCAGAAGCTGGCAAGAGTGTAATTGACACAAAAATGACTAGTGATATGAAATTGACACATTATATTGCTTGTTGCAGTGAACAGGGCAAGCAAGGCTTGGGCTCATCTTCCCCCTTCACAACACTAGCCCCAAACCTTCTGTTTGGAAATTTGTCTGACTATGGAAAGCTGTGCGACTAAAGTTATGTGACTAAGGAAAGTGAAAGTTGTGTGACTATGTAGCGTTGTGTGATTATGCAAAGTTACGCAACTTTTATTCATTCACTCTATGGGGAGGATTTTGCACAGTGGTATGGAAAGTTGCATGCTTTTTATCATGTTGCAACATATGAGTAGTGTTTGGAAATGTTAATATGAGACATACACTAAATATTTCTGGAGTGTCTTACAAGATTGTTCACGTGTTTAAGGACACCTTTTGAGACCTTTTGTGGATGTCCCACAACTCAGATAAGTGCAATGCTTTGTGGAACATTGTGAGTGACTTGCACGGACTCTCTGTGAAGAGACATTGTTGTTCATGGGTCTGATCCCTCAGTGATGAAGCTCTCCAACTATCAGAGTAGTGGGACTCCCATTGCACTCCCATTGTCACTGCAAACGCCACTCCCCCACATTCCTTGGGGAGATGTACCATTTTGTGGAAGGGGGAGAGTAAACAAAAAAAGTCTTACTACAAACATTCAGCTTACAACATACGAGCCTGCATACCTGCAGTTTTTTCAGTATTTGGGGGCGGGGAAAGAAACTGAATCCAGGGCCCAGATCCAGGAACCCCCCAAAAAGTGAAAAGAAAAAAAAAGAAAATCTAAACCAAAAAACTGAATGGTTCAAAAAAACATTAAAGGCAGAACCATTTCCAAAACAAAAAACTTTCCTCTTAATTTTTTTTTTAAATTCATTTTGCCCTAACTTAAACTCCAAAACACATGAAAATGAATTACAATTACAATTCAAAAACATACATTACAACAAAAATTAAATGCCAAGAAGCATGGAAATTATTTACAGATTTTGTATCTATATTCCATAATTTGCCAGCAATATTAAGGGGAGATATGTACTTACTTTATTACCATACCTACTTACTCTTACTAATATTTACCAATAAGTAAACTATCATATTATTTCTTTAACGGTCTTGTTAAGGTTTGTCTACACTAACATTGTCAACATTTCACTGTATGAAGTGTATACAATTTCTATACATGTAAAGGACAGAGTTAAGGCAGTTTGATTTTTTTGTAGGTGACTTATACTAATAAATGACCTTTAAAGAAATAATGTGATTCGGCTTACCTGAGCTGGTGGGGTGGCCAGCATGAGCAGTTGGTTACCTGGGGGTGCTGGGATGTTTAGAGGAGGCTCTGGTTCCTGGAGGAGAGGTCTCGGAGACAGCTGTTAAGGAACCGAGATGGGTGCGGGCTGGAAGGGCGGACCCACAGGCTATTGTTGTGTGGCTATGTGGGGGGGGGGGGCTGTGCACAAGGCCAGGGAAGGGGTGCCGCTGCGAAAACCAGGGCTGACTGAAGTGTTGGAGAGGGGGCACCTGCACCAGTGGGAGGGTGCCCTGCTAGGGATGTGCAAACAGAATGCGGTTCGGATGTTCAGATGTTCAGTCGTTTGGTTCGAAACTCGAGTTTGGGTTCGGTTGTTTGCTTCGGTGGAGTTTGGTTCGGCCGAAATTGGCCCAACTTTCGAAAATAGTGCTATCGATACTGATACCGAATTCTAAGATTTTTTTTGGTATCGGTATCATTCGGCCCTGAAACAACTCATGGTCTTCACCCCTGGTGCCAGGAAGTCTGCTCCTCAGCTGCCTCCCCCTTTGTGACTTAGAATTCAGTATCAGTATCGATAGCACTGTTTTCCCGCCCAAAGTCACATTTTTCCCACCCCTGAACTCATCCAAACTCACCCGAACATGACAGAACTGTTTGGCCATTTTCGAGTTCAGTTTGGACGTTCGGTTCGGACGTCCAAACAGACCAAGGTCGGTCCGAACTCCGAACATCCGAACCGCGTTCGCACATCCCTATGCCCTGGTGGTAGTCGACTGCCATCCCTTCATTCATGCCTAGAGGGTCCATGTCATGCTGGGGTTCATGCCACAGGATCCCCAATGCCTCCCCCATGAGGTCCAGGGCCCGTGCGGTTGTCCCCTCCTACGTGCCATGGGCCCTCACCCTCTTGACCCTGTCAAGGTGCAGCTCACAGTGGAGGGTGGCAGTCTGATGCCTGTCCCACAGGTGTTTGGTGTGGGACCAGTTGAGCTTTGCTGCCAGAATTTCCTGGTCCCTATCCCCCTCCCCTTTTTGCACCTCCCTGGTGAGGACTAGCTCCTTGGAGTGCACCTCGGCTAAACTTCTGGTTTCCTTCAGCCGTTCCCTCCCCAGGTCCTCTCTCCTCCTCCAATTCCTAGCCCACATCTCCCGATTCCTCTCAACACTGCTGGTGACAGCACCCCTCACAGGACCTGGTCGCTCTTGTGTGGAAGACATGTTATTCCATAGGTTGTGTTGATTGCCATTTCCGTACCCTGTAACCCTAGCAATGCAACTGTTGTGCCACTGGGACTGGCTGCTCCCCCTTCCATGTATGTTCCTGTATGGATGGCGACCGACAGGGTGGAGTCCCCATATTCCCATCCTCTGTGTCAGACCGCTGTGGTGGCCCCATATCAGCGCATCTTATCCAGGGGCCGTTTTGTCCCAGCACCCCATTGTGGACATGTCTCATGTTACCTCCTCCATGGCCATGAGACCCCACATCTGCATGCTTGTCTGGGGAAGTTGACCCATGTTGTTCCGTGCCCCTACTGTGGTGGCCCCCAGCCCTTCCCTGTCTTGCATGGTGAGTGTGTTACTAGGGGGGCTACCTCTGTGCCCAGTATGCTATTCCATCGCCCCAGCATCACCTGCAACCCTTCCCTTGTCTGTGTTGGCCAACCATCGTTGTCCTGATCACCGGGTTTCAGGGGTGCCACTGGTTCCTTCTCAACCACCTCCTCCTCCACGATCTCTTCCTCGTGCACCTCCAGGCACCCTTGAGCTGTAATGGTAATGGGAATCAGTTGATCCCTGCCGCCCAACTTGGGCCCTGGTCACTGTGGCCAGGCCCCCCCCCCCGCCCCCGGGGCTGTGGTTGTGCTCCTACCTGGATTCCTCCGCATCCTGGGAGGCATCCCGGGTGTCCGTCCACTCCACGTGGGCCCCCCATCCCCGTGACCTGTCACCCCATGGGTTTTATGGTTGCATGAGGAGGGTGATGTTACCGTGACCTGTTTCCTGGGACACCTCCTCCCCCTGTGTGACGGGGCTGTCCTCTCCTGCATCCTGGGCAGCCTCACCAGGGGAAGAAGTCTCCCCCTGCTCCTGGGGGTTGAGCAGGGGGGTGTTGTTCTTGCCCTCTTTCTGCCCCTGACGAAGGCGGTGCCGTGTAAGAGGGAGGCAACTATGTCCCCATGCAAAGGAACTGGTCCAGCTCATCATGAAACTCCACTGTGCGCATGGCACGGCCAGACTTGAGATTGTTGTCCTTGATGTACTTATATCCAGACCTCAAGTCCTTTGCCTACTGCATGCACTGGATGACATCCCTGTTGTACATCTGCCGCTGCATCTCCTGGGCGATGACTTCATAGACCTGTCTGGTCTTGTAGCTGCGCACCAAGTCGTGCTGGACCTTTTTGGCCCCCCACATGTGTAAGAAGTCCCAGATCTCCTGCCTCGACCAGGGCTTCCCCTCTTGGGTACTGCGTGTGGGGGGCCTTCCAGCTTGGCAACTTGGGGCCCGCCCAGTGGCTGTGGTGACAGTGGAGCTTGTCATCTCCTGTTGGGGGCATTGCATCTGTACAGCAGCCCCCCGTTAGCTCCCGTTGGGTGATCCTTCCCCTCTGCCACCGGGTTACCTGACTGCCATGGAGGCCCTCCTCAGCCATCTCCCCAGTGGTGCATTGCTCCTGTGTATGTGTGCTCTTCTGGGGGGTGGGGGTGGGTAATGGTTAGCTGTCAGCTGCCCACCCTGTGTTCCATTGGGATGGTTTCATGTATTGGCTTGCAGGCCCCCCCTTCCCAGGTTGTTGGGGTACCCTCGCTCTTACCTTGCTGTCTGTTGTGCTCCTATCTCTGTGCCCTGTGGCTGTGGTGGGCTGGGGGGATGCGGGTGGAGCTGGTACTGCGGTAGGCCCTCGGCCCTGTGACGGGACAGGTTTGCTGTAATTAGCCATCTTTACCTCTGTTCCCTGTGCCGTTGAACTGGGGGCCCCTCCCCTGGGCATCCCGGAGTCCCTTAGCATACCCAGGCCCATCTCGCGTGTGTCGTGGCACTGGATCCCTTCATTTTGTTGGAGGCTTTCCTTCCTGACATTGTGGGAACCAGCGCACCCATGTCATATTTCGATTCTCCTTTAAGGGCTCCCGGACAGGCATCCGGCATCTCCCCCAGTGGGCGTGTTTGCTTGGGGGCACCTGCATGGCCTCTCTAACCATCTCTCTGTGGTATCAGCAGTCCCATTCCTGTGGGTGTTGGTATTTTGGTTTTTACACGAACAGGTGGGTATTGAACACTCATCTCCACCCACGGAGTAGGCTGGCTCCTTTCTGGCTGCTCTGTGGGTGTTGGTGGGTGGGTTGGGAATGCACACCCACCCACTTGTGGATGTTTACATGGACTCTCTCCCACCCATCCAATGGGTGTTTATGGGTGTTCATGGGTGGGTGATGTCTGTGTAAAAAAGGCCATAGTTAACTACTAAGATTGCTTTAAATTTGAAATCTAAAGAGCATGGTTGCCATGCTGGTTCCAAATGCAGGAGACGGATACAAAATTGGGAAAGTAGGTAACCACCATGATTGATTGACCATATAACAAAGAAGGTGGTGATGATTTATGAAGGCCTTACTAAGGAAGTGAAAATACTTGAATGTACAAAATATTGGCTGATAGATGTTCTAATTTCTAATTTCCAAACAATAATAGCTTAGACTTAGAGAACACATTAAGGCAGGACTGCCCAACTCTACCACCAGCCAGATTGCCTCATGGCAAGTTGCTGGCTGGCCAGTTTGCAGAAAAATCTCTTATCAGTATACATTATTTCTGTAGTACAGGGGTAGTCAAACCCTGTTCAGACTTATCAGCACAAACTGTGAGAGTTAAACATGGAGAGTTTGAAGCTATTAATGCATGATAATATTCCTTGTTGGGGGACAGGCCAGAATCAAGCCATTGGCTGCCACTTGGACAACACTGCATTAAGGCAATATGATTAGTTCTGTTAGAGGGGTTATTGATGATTAAAGCTGCAATCCTGAAACCACTTACATATGCATAAATCCTGATTACTTATGTAGGATGCGGATTCATGGAACCCTCAGGGGTTCTATGCCAGGTACAAGTTTAATGCTTACCGTATGTTTGATTATTACAGGGTCCAATACCTGAGCCCAGGGTGGAGCAGCTGGCGGATGACGGAGAGCCCGGTCCATGAGGCCACCACTCACAGCGGATGGTGGCAACAAAGGTCCACAGGGAGTAGAGCCCTGGTGGTGCGACGAAGTGGGGATGTGGAAGGCCCCGCAAGAAGTGAACCCAATCCCTTGTAAATAAGCCTGAATAAATGCTATGTATTCGGTACCTCTGTGTCGATAGTTATATTAAGGGGGCTGCGTGTGCTGAGAGGGATTTTGCAGCGGATAGAAGGGGTCATGCCATGCGCATTACAGGTGTGGGACCGATACCGCTCATGGCTGCCAGGAGGCGGTGGGGAAACGACAAACCACCCTTGAAAGAGCACAGGCCTGCACATTGATACCAAGGTTGCAGTGCCTATGCTAAAAGTCAGCCAGTGACAACCATATGCTATACAGGTTACTAATGCCATGGCTGGCAGCTAGTATGTGACCCTGCTCCGAGGGACTCAGCTCATACATTACTGGGGAACCCCTAGTACCAAACCAATATGACACATGGAGTATGTAGTCGGGTCCTATCTGTGTTTATTTGTTAGGGACACACAGGCTGTGGAAGGGGGGGCATTCACAGGCACGGGTTAGTTGCCTGCCATCTGGGCAACAATGCACCCACAGAGAGCATCCCTGTTTTCCTCCGAGATCCGTAGGAATGCCCCACCCTGGATATGTTGGTACAGGGGCACAGGGCTCACTTTCTGCACTGGTGGGGGGTTGTCAAGGGTGACTCCGCTGGTCTTGCATATATTGTGCAGAATTCAGGCTGCCAGGACAAGGATGGGGGTGTGGCTCAAGATCGAACTGGCTCCTGTTCATCAGAAGGCACCAATGCATCTTCAGCTGGCTGAATGTCCGCTCCACCATGCTTCGAGGGGACGATAGGCACTCGTTAAGAGCCTGCACTCGGGTGCGAGCCACGAGATAGGCCCTCATGAGCCATGGGCTCAGTGGGTAAGTGGGGTCCCCAATCACCACTGGAGCCATGGAAACACCCTCGATCACCCAGTAAAGGTTGTGGGCTATCTCACCATCAAACATCCGGGCATAGAAGGGTGACGTCCGCAGGATGCACGCATCATGGCTCTGCCCTGACTGGCTAGTGTACACGTCAGTGAACAGGCACCTATGATCCACAATGGTCTGCAGATTTATTGAGAATGCCTGCTTCTGGTTCAGATAGTCTGTCTTGGCGTGGGGAGGCCAGATGATAGGGATGTGGGTGCTGTCTATCGCACCGATACAATGGGGGGAGCCCATGTCCTCAAAGTCGTAGATCACTACCTCTGGATCCTGGAGCTGGATGACCCGCTTGAGCAGCAGCTCCACTATCAGGTCACACACGTCATGGAGCGCCTGGTTAATGGTAGCTGTAGCCACTCCGAACTGCTCCCCAACGCTCCAACATGAATCGGGGGTGGCCAGCCTCCACACCACCATGGCCAATCACATCCCTGGTGGCAGCGGATACTGCATGTTGGTAGCATTCCTCTGGAGATGTGGATTGAAGATCTCACTGAGTCGGGTCAACAGGGAGCTGTTCATGCAGAAGTGGTCCGTCCATTCCTTGTCGGTTCAGGTAGCAAGCATGTTCTCCCACCATTCATTGGTGCGTGAACGCATCCAATTCAGCTGTTGAGTTGGGACAGTCATACAACGGCAGTAAAGGTTGAGGGGCCACCTGGATAGGACAAGCCACGGGTGCTGGGACGCTGCTGTTCTGCACATGGCATGTCGGCGAGCAGAGATCCTATGTGCCCACCGCAATGATGCTGCTTGGCGCATGTTGGCCGCTCTCCTGTGCTATGCCCCATGGTTGCAGAAGCAGGGCCCTGGGAGGAGTAGCTCAGTCCACTGCTGGAACACCTGGGCCAGGAGCACAAAACATGTGCCCAAGACCGTTAGCAGGATGGCGCTCTCCTCTGGGGGCTCTTCATCAGGCAGCATGGTACAAACAACACACACTCCATATGCACCCACCACCTGAACCTGTGATGGATCACTTCCATGCTACCTGACGAGCCTCTATGTGAACAGGTGGCTTGCCCCAATCCCTGCACTGCTCAAGCACCCATCCACTCAATGCCCTGACTACTATCCCAATACCCGGTAGCAGCCTGTGCCTCCAACCCCCAAGCCCTGTGTGTCCAGCACACCCACACTGTTCTTCACACGTCCCCTGTAGCTCAACGGCTGTCCCTACATACTGGGGACTGAGCTGCCAAACACACCCACTTCCCCCGTGCTCAGCACGTACACCCGGTACTGGAAAGCACCACCTCTGTACTAGCTTTGCTCTCTGTCACGATCACTCCTCACACACCACACCTCCAACTCCACTCTCTACACGCCACACCTGAGCAATGGAACAGGGCCACACATGTACCTTGACGGAACATGCTCGGTGTCCATCGATTGGTGCAGTACCTTGGGTGTGTTCTTCACACCTGGTCGATATCACTGCTCAGCGGGCCTACCTCATGTCCCTCTGCCTGCACAGACCGTCTGCATGGCAGGGGGCTCGGGCCACAGTGGTGCTCCAACATATCCATGGGGGCCCAACCACCCCGCACTAGTGTCAGTGACATGCCCCCGTGTGATCCGCGAGCGGGATGCATCAGCATCAGCCCTGTATTGTTCACTGCGAGTGAAGGCCGTGGCATCATGCAGCTGAGACCACTCAAGATATGCTGTATCTTGTCAGGCAAGCTGACAAGCCAGAGCCTCATTAGCTCCGTGTGAGAACCAGCCGTGGTTATCGCCTGCCTGGAATGTGTCTGCCCTGTGCGTGGGTTAGGGCTTCACATGGCCTTGTAGCCTGCCCTCTTATCAGCTATGCAAGGTCACCCACCAGCTAGCGATGCGCTTTTCCTCAAGCATCGCTCATTCTCAGGTGATCTCTGTGGAACTCAATTGGAATCCACCACCCAGCCCTTGAGAAGATCATGGCAGGTTGTAGAACGGGCATCGGAGAAGATGATTGTGCCTGGGATGAGTGGTCGGCATGTGCCAACATGCTGCTGGGAACGCTGTGGCAGAGCTGCGATGTCCAGCTGCTGCTCAGAGACCCCCTGTCAGTGGCGGATGGATTCAATCTTCTGTCAAGGTACATGTGGGTGATGGGCCATCCATTTGAGGGTCCGGATTGTCGGTGGCATGCCAGGGAGCTCGGATTCACCCTCCTCCAGCAACCTCTTTGGGGGCTCCCAGCTGCTGCTGTTGTACCGTGGACTACACAGGATATCATGGCTGTTTGCCTTGTGTCTGCTCGCGCTGATTATGGACTGGCCCTCCAGGCCGGGGATCCCCCTGTTGCTTCTGACTACACTGGCATCCTACTGCGTGCCCGTGGCATATTGCAACCGCGATCAGAATGCCTAGCCCTTCTTGGGGGAGCTGGGCTTGTTACCCCCCGATCTTGGAGGCCCACTACTGACCAGGACCCCTACCGCCTTGGAGCTGGGTGCCCTGCGAGCGATGCTGAACTGACCGGATGTCAGGGCTGCAGCTGCCACGGAGAAACATCTCCTGCCGCACTTCATGGTGGATGCCCATATGCATTCCTGGGGATTCCACAGGGGCCTATTCACCTGGGAGGGTTTTGTCCAGGAGCCAGTGTTTAACCAAGCACCCTCCATCTGCTCCCTGTTCTGGCTGTCCCATCCTCCCACTCTGTAGACTCCTGTTTCCCCTGACTGGGTCGTGCCTTGCCTCCCCATGGACAGTGCTGCTCCTCCCCACTATCCTGTTAGATCCCTCAGCTGCTTTTCCCTGTCAGTCGGGTCCCATCACCGCTTCTGTAGCATCCCATGTCCATCCCGGTTGTGTAATCGACCTCCATGGTCCCTCTGTGAGCGTGTACAACGGTGCCCCTATATGATGTTTGGGTGGAACGCCCATGGGCCCTAGATCACCCGTTGCCTGGCCTCTGTGGGCCCGCTCCCCCCCTTTTCTCATTGCTAATAAAGACCTTGGCTTGGACTGTACCTGCTCAGGTGCTTTTGTGATTGTGCACCGTTCCGGGCGCTCCTCCCATAGCTGTATCCATCCCCATGTGTGTGGTTATGTGTTCTGAGTCCAGGGGGGTTGTTTGCAGGATCAATGGGTTTGTCACGTGGCAATCTGTGCAGTGTTCCCCTGTGGGCTCCTTCATGGATAGTGGAGTCGGGCTGTATAGTAATGAGGGCCCAGCTCATCCTGATGAATGCAGTCCTTGATATGTCGGTGCCCACCTGGTGGCATGCGACCCTAGGTGGGCCCCCTTTCTCTGTGCAGTCCCCATATATTCCCTGTGGAGTTGTTGTCAACCACCTAGGGCACTTGCCTGACCTGTCGTGAGTGTGTTGCCCATGCCACGGCTGGGCTCTCCATTGTGCACCACTGAGTGGGTGGGTACTGGCCCCGACCCCTCCCTACCAGCTTCTGTTGCCCTGCTGGCCTTGGCACACGTCACCCTTCATGTCCACCGGTCGCTTCCCACTGCTTTGGCTCCTTGTTGGGACCGCTTCGGCTACCACCGCACTTGGCACCCCCTGTTGGTTCTCACCAACTGCACTGTTGGCAATGGATGGGTGACAGGAGAGACAGACTACTGACCGTGAGCCCGGCCTGTTACTGGTCCAACAGTTGCCTGCTCCTATTCCTGCTTGATCCCCGTCAATGGGGTGATGGCATGGGTGACCTGGGGTCCCTGTTCAGGGTGTGGGTGGTGTGTGATGGTAGTCCCCTGCTAACCCACGCTGTTTCCTTGCACCCTTTCCCCTTCTCCCTCTTCCTTCTCCCTTCTTGCTACTCTGGTTGTGTTCCTGGCTATGCTTTGCCTGGGGCAGATGGCCGGGCAGCTCCAGCATGCAGCCTCGGAGCTCCGTGCTGGGTAAAGGCTCTACAAGGAGATCAGTGAGTGTACTGTGAGTGTCCTGGGCCCTCTCCTCTGATGTCTGCGTGGGGTTCCTCATTGTTGGGGCCCTTGGACCATCCTAATGGCTCTCCCCCTCTTCCTCTCTCCCACAGTACAGGTGATGATAGCTGAGCAGACCAGGGAGCAGGAGGCGGTTCTGCAGCTCCTCCTGCACCTCCTACAATGGGTGCACCAGCTCAACCGCGCCCAGGTGGATCGCTGGAGCTGGGTATGGGGTCGACGTCCCTACTGAAGGTGGGGATCCGCCACACCAACCCACTCCCTAAAGGCCCCCCTTCTCCCTTCATCCCTGTATGTTGTTCCACTCTGTTTCCCTTTTTTAGTCCCTTATCGGTTTGTGTGCCTTGTTCTTAGCTTGGTGCTGGTCAATTGCGTAGGCGCCTTATGGTGGTTGTGCCATGGTTACTTGGCAGGGACTGGGCATTTTCCACACACCCCCCTTCACAGTGGTTGTGCTGCAGCTTTGACTGATCCCTTGGGGTTTGCCCACGGTTCCCTTTATAGTTGGGTTGTGGCCTCTCGTCTGCATGTATTGGCTTCCGTTTGGCCCCGTCCAGCCCTGTCTCACTGCCCCCCCTTCCCTGTGGCCCCTTGGGCCAGGGGTCTGTCCCCATGTCTGTTGTCCTTGTGCCTTCCCCCCTCTCTGCCTTGGTGTTGGTCTCCCCTTTGGCCACGCGCATCCGTGGTTGGTGTTTGTTGAGCAGCAGCGGCTTCGCTGCCGGTTGGGGTTCCCTCCCCTTCTTGTGTGCCCTGCCAATCCGGCTGTTGTGTGTGCTTCCATGCCTGCCGCCATGACTGCATATGTCCTGTTCCAGGTTTGTTGTATCTGGGTCTTGGGATTGTGTGTGTGTGGGGGGATTTCTGGGGGGTGGTTGGGGGTTTGTGGTATGGCCCCCTGTTGCTTCAGGGTGCTGCCTTTTCCCCATGTTCCCTTTCCCGCCCTGCCCCCATATTTGGGTCCCCCCACTTCCTTGGGCATGGAATTGTTCCCTGTGTGGTTGTGTTCACGGTTGTGTGTGGTCGGGTTCTGGTCTGTGGGGGGTCCATGGCACCCGGCTGTCTGCCCTCTGTCTCGGGACTGGCCAGGGGCCGCTACTTTGTGTCTCCTGTCATCCCTGCTCCCTCCTACCCTGCCCACATGGGGTCTGGCAGTTCAGGGGCGGTGTTGCATGCCACGGCTTCATCTGCCCTCAGTCGGCCATGTTGCCACGTCGCTGTGCTGGGCGGGGATTCTCCTCTGGTCAGTGTCACAGCTGTCCGTGTAAATGTCATGGGTGTTTGCTTGGTGTTTCCCGGGGTGGGTGTTCGCCCGCCGGGTGTGTGCTGGCCTCTCCCTTCCGTCCCACAACCCCCGACGGTGCTGTTCGTGTAAACGTCTCTTGGCTCGACGCATCTGTTGTTTGCTGGGTGTTCTCTCCCACCCATCTCCACCCACCGGGCTGGCGGCACTGTCTGTGTAAAAAAGGCCTACAAATAACACCCCAGAGTAAATTCTTATTCTTACATGTTTGCAGATTGTCAGTGATTAAGGTGAATGAGAATAAAATGCATTAATTAATATGTTGATTTAATATTTATGTAAGTAATGTAAGTAATGTTAATTTAATTGTTTATCTCATGACTTCTGCAGTTATCCATCTAATCAATGTTGTTTACCCAGTTACCTATTAGAAATCATTTTGCAATAATCAACAGTCCTACAATGGTATAAGAACATGTTCAGTTAGTTTCTGTAATCAATATTTTCTCATTAATTCTTCTTTGATTATACTTGCTATTACCAATAGTGCCATTACTGTAATTACTTACACGAATCATTTCCATCAAGTAAAGAGCAGACTAGAGCAGTTAAAACATCAACACATCCTAATGAATAGCTATATTAGCATCAGGCTTAATCAGCAAAAAGTCATTAGAAACCAGCTTCCCACTGCCTCAACCATTCTGAGAAACTTGTCCAAACCATACTCCGAAAACAAGGGAGCAGGTTTTGTGGGGTCATTAACTTCCCATTCTGGCAGAATTCTGCCTCATCCCAAGACATTTTCCCTCTACACATGCACAGCAAGAATCATAATGCATCTTATAAAATGCTTTAAAGCAGTGGTTTCCAAAACTTTACATTGCTAAAATGACTCCATTTGAAGACAAATATAATCCTGTGGATGCAGACAGCAACACTGACAGGACAGCAAATATCAATGGGATTTTAACTTCATGTACACATTTATTTTTATTTTTATTTTTATTCAAATTTATATGCTGCCCTTCCCCGTTCATGTTGGTACAATCCATTTGAGACCTTATCAGGAGCTGGTAACTTTATTTCCTTCTCTCGTCCAGCGAGAGCAAGTTGCTAAGGCTGTAAATGAGATATGCCATATGCAGTCTGATCCACTTGTTTATTATAGCGCTCTAATAGAACTGATTATTGTCCCTCTGTGTGTGTCAAACATATCACAGTCACAATTCCATAGATTTTCTGGTTGGTTTGACACAGATTGTCACAATCTGAGAGGCACCCTCCATCGACTTGCTAAGCGAGTAATGGGTTTTCCCACTAAATCTAACTGCAGTTTATTAATTTCCACCCGGAGGGAGTACAAGAAATTGTTAGCTAGGAAAAGACTGGATTATTCTAAAGCGAAATGGTCATTACTTATTAAGGCAGCTCAGGGTAACGATTCACGGAAATTTTGGTCCCTTATTAAGCATTCCAAAGATAGAGTTACGGGAAAACCACTAGCTACTATATCCCCCATTGTTTGGCACAACTATTTTTTGGATTTATTTGCCAAGTCACACCCAGGTACTTCAGCCTTTAATTTTTCTGGGTTTTCTATCGAGGATTTTCCCCCCTGGCAACTGGTCCAATCATCTGAAATTAAGGACCTAATAGCCAAGTTGAAAACCGGGAAAGCTCCTGGATGCAATCATGTCACCACAGATCTTCTCAAGTTAGACTCTGAGTGGTGGGCTTCTGTATTGGTGTCCCATTTACGCACATTGATGCGTCAGGTTGTTTTCCTAAAAACTGGCTTAACAGTGTGACTGTGCCAATCTTTAAGAAAGGGGATGCATCCCTCCCCTCAAATTATTGGCCTATAAGACTTTTAAGTGTGATCAGGAAATTATATTCTAAACATCATCTAATGAAATTTCAGTCTTGGGCTGATGCTAATGAGATAATCGCGCCTGAGCAGGCGGGCTTTTGGGAGGGCCAGTCTACCCTTAATCACGTTTTTGTTCTCCAACAGTTGATTGCTAAATATGCTTGCCCTTCCCTGAGATCACGACTCTATCTGTGCTTCGTTGACTTAAAGTTAGCATTCAACACTATAGACAGAGATCGCCTTTGGTATAAGTTAAGTAGATCTTCTGTCGATCGCTGATTGCTATTTCTTATGACTAAAACTTTACAGTGGCAACACTATGCAGGTTCGTTTTTCATGTAATCATCCGCCCACTAAGAAAATCCAGGTATTGCGGGGGGTGAGACAGGGATACATTTTGGCCCCGGCTTTATTCAACTATTTTCTAAACGATGTGGTCTCATTCATGGCAGAAATTGACACCCATGCCCCCAAGCTGGCCAATTTCAAGATGCCTATCCTCCTCTATGCGGATGATACAGTGCTGATCTCACAGACCCCTATTGAGTTAAAAAGGAGCATGCAGAGATTCATGGGTTTTTGTCAAAACAAAAACCTAGTAATAAACTTTGCGAAAACCAAAGTCATGGCAGTGGGAAGCAGGAAACCAGTCCATTCTTGGTTTATGGGCAACCACTAAATAGAACAGGTCTCTTCTTATAAACACCTGGGGGCCACTTTTTCGGCCTCTAAGAGCTGGCAGTTGCATTATAAACTGCCAAAACCAGGCGATTAACTATTTCCAGATCCAAAAGGGCAATAAGATCTAACATATTTTCTATTCTAGAACTCACAATATGATCTTGAGACTGGCGGGGAGGGAATGGGAAGGCTAAGGTGGAGTAATTGATATCTCTTGACAAGTTTCCCGATCGTACATTAAAGTCCCCTCCAATTAGGAGACATGCATCAGGATGTTTAATTACAGCATTAGATATAATTTGATGCAACACAGGCCATAGATCAGGATCAAAATATTTGGAATTTTTTGGAGGGATATAAATAGCTCCTACTAGAAATTTAAGCCCGGAGGGCAATGAGCACAGATACAGCCCAAAAATTGATTTATACAAATCAATTAGAACAACTTTAATATTAGAAGTAGTTAAAAGCATTAGACCACTACTAGGTGGTCTGCCCTGTTTCGATGCAGTAGAAGCCTCTACCACGTTAACATTAAACCCTGGTAAAACAATAGAATTCACGCCCTCCAGAAGCCATGTTTCCTGGAGCAGGACGATATCAAACCTTAATATGAAATCAAGGAACACTTTGTCCCGCATGCGAGCTTTCCATTCTCCAGTGTTCCAGAAGAGGAAGCTATAGTTGAGTACTATTTCCTCATTTAGTCATAGGGGATCATTAGCACAATAGCCTTACATGTCTTGCTCCACACCCCCTGTATGCTGGTCATGCTCTAAGGTACACAAATTTCCAAGGCCTTTTTCCAAGCTTCCCATGTTCTCACCATCGGCAGGATAAAGCTGAATTACTGTTGAAGCAAGGGGTAAACTTAAACTATCATTTACAAAAGAAGACTCACTCTGCAGCCTTATAGGCACTATGCCGCCTGTAGCAGCTGGGGTCAAACTTTGATAGACACTCTGCGACAAATTCACATGAAAGTCATGGACCCGTCCACTATTTGATACTCCCCGGGACTCCTCCCCATTTACAGGGTGGAGAGATGGATCAGCCCCCATTATCTCTAAGGGGGCACTGGAAGTAACCGACTCCCTCAGGGGAGGGGCAGAATGTGGGTGCTGGCTTAAGCCGCCCCGAGCTGTATTCAGGAGGGGCGGGGTATAAATTTAGTAAATAAAATAAATAAATAAATAAATAAATAAATAAAGTTACTACAGGGGTTTCGGCTTGGGTGGACCTTCTGGGTGTCTTTTCCCCTCCTGAGTTTTTCCAACTGACCATAAAGTAACTCCAATTTCTCCAACATCCTGGATTGCTTGGGGGACGAGGGGGAATACTTATTCATATTGTGATTTGTTAATGGAGACCCTCCTTGGGGGCTAGCAATTAAGCACGGCTCTAGGTCCATGCTCACTGCTTCAGAAGCAGCTGTTTAACTTTAGAGGAGCCCTCCCGAAGAGGCATACTGCTAACAAATAAAGGGGGCATATGAGCCCTAGGATTAAGAGGGAGTCCATCTTGAGTGTCCTGTCTAAGATCAGGGTTAGATGGGATATACTGTGCTGCCTGGGAAAATCTTCCAGGCCGCTCGTGGCCAAAGATACAATGAGCTGCTGGGGTAATAGACTGGTCAGATTTAAAGGCATACACACTAGAAGGGAAAACCCCTTTACTTGCTAACCGAGCTTTTCCCTTAATTATTTTCTTAATCCATAAGGGGTTAGAAAAAACCACAATAATTATCTGCCTATTCTTAGCTACAGACATATGATCAACAGAGTTAATATCTCGTCTAGTAATAATAGTCCTTAACAGCAATCTGAGATGCTCCACCACATCCAATAGGGCGGTAGCGACCAGAGAACGGCATGATAGTAAAAATGAGTCAGGCAAGATTTCTAAAGAGTCTGCTTGTTCCATAACCATATAATAATAATAATAATAATAATTAATAATAAACATTTATATAGCGCTAACCATGTGTCTGGCGCTGTACAGAACATAAAAATTGATGCGGTCCCTGCCTGTGGCTTACAATCTAAAAGACAAGGAGGGAAAAACAGGGAGAGGGGAAGTGGGAGAGACAGGGGAGAAGACAAACAAACATTCAGGTGGATGCGAAGTCTCAGGTGCGTGTGCTTGGCTTGGTTACAATCAGGTTGGTTGCAGCAGTCTGCAGAGGAGGGCAGACAGTAAGTATATGGGGAACGACTAGTAGGCATTGGGAAAGGTGGTGAGGAAAAAGTGGGTCTTGAGGAGGGATTTGAAGGAGCGGAGGGAGGGGGCAAGGCGGATGTGGGTAGGGAGGGAGTTCCAGGCATGGGGGGCAGCGAGGGAGAAGGGTCGAAGGCGGTTAGGTGAGCAGGAGAAACGAGGGAGAGTGAGGGAGGGGACAGAGGAAGAGCGGAGAGCGCGTGCAGGAGTGCGTAGGGAGATTAGGTCCGAGAGGTAAGGGGGAGCTTGGTTGTGGAGTGTTTTGAACGTGAATACCAGGAGTTTAAACAGGATACGTTCAGGAAGGGGGAGCCAGTGAAGAGAGAAGAGGAGAGGCTGCACATGGTCGAAGCGACGGGCAGAGTGAATGACCTTGGCAGCGGAGTTTTGGATTGCGATAAGGGGGGACAGGTGAGAGCGAGGGAGGCCAGCAAGGAGGAGGTTGCAGTAATCGAGGCGAGAGATAACCATGGCATGAACAAGGGTTTTGGCCGAGGAGGTAGAGAGAAAGGGGCGGATCCGAGCAATGTTATGGAGGGCGAATCGGCAGGATTTGGCAACAGAGTCAATGTAAGGTTTAAAAGAGAGGTGCGTGTCAAAGATGAAGCCCAAGCTACGGGCTTGGAGAACAGGATGGATGGTGACTCCATCGATGCAGATGGGCAGGTTAGAGGGAGAGGAAGAGGAGGGAGGAAAAATGAGGAGTTCGGTCTTGGCCATGTTGAGCTTGAGTCGACGTCAGGACATCCAGGCGGAGATATCAGAGAGGCAGTTGACGAGGCGTGAGTGGACAGAAGAGGAGAGAGAGGGGGTAGAAAGATAGAGTTGGGTGTCATCAGCGTAGAGATGATATTGGAATCCGTGGGAGGCAATAAGTTTGCCAAGGGACAGGGTGTAGATAGAGAAGAGGAGAGGGCCAAGGACAGAGCCTTGGGGGACCCCAACCAAAAGGGGGAGGGAGGAGGAGTTTGACTCAGGGAGCGAGACTTTAAAGGAGCAGTCAGAGAGGTAGGAGGAGAACCAGTCAAGGACAGAGTCACAAGAGAAGGGCATAAGTCCTGGGATATGTCAGTTAAACTGGTTCTTACTAAGTCTGTTTCCAAAAACTGGTTAGTAGTGTGACAAATGGGAGGGCGAGGAGAAGTAGGTGATGGTAGAACTCTATGCCCTGGATCAGCAAACTTAGTTAATTGCATGGTAAAGCCATCCACCGTAGTTTGTAGTTGGTTAATACGGGTGAACGTATAACACAGGGTATCCACTGTCAACAGGACATGGTTGGTGAGAAAGGAAGAGAGAGGCTCCCCTGTAGGTAGATCCATACTAAAATTACCCCCCATACCTGAGGCTAAAAGAGGCAGGGAGTCTTGGTAGGGAGAAAGCAGAAGAGAGTCCTCCTCATTGCCGGATGGAATAAGAGAGTGCGGTGGATAAGGGTTGGCCGTAGTAGATGATAGTCTCAATGTACTCACCACAGAAGCGTTCCCGGTGGGGGTATGGCAGAGGAAACTATCAATCCTTCTTTGTTTGGCTGCTTTAGCAGTACGAGTTGGACTACCTGATGAAACAGGTGTGGTCCTCTTGGCAGCAGACATCATTAAACCAAGGCGGAGCCTCTAGAACCGCACTCCAGGGCGCGCCCTTGTGCGTGCAGCCCAGGCGCGCGCCTATGGTGTGGCCGTAGGCTCACCTGACTCCTTCTACCTTTTGGGACAGTAGCTCCGCCCCCAACATCGGGACCGGGCTCCAACCCCATACAGCTGAAAGGTGAATATCTCTCCGGGCAGGCACGGCTCAGCTAGATGTCAGCGGGCTTGGCAGGGAGATTTTGATAGCCATTTTACTTTTCTTTCTCAGAATGGGTCCAGTGTGATCGACAATTTCCTGCTTGGCATTGCAGGGTGGACTCCTGCATCACTGGTCTACAGCCATTGAACAGGAGGTCTTGAAGTTGGGTTTTTCAGTTCCTTTTTTGCTAGGCCTAGGATTAAACCAATCCCAAAATATCTTGAAGAGAAGAATTCTGGACCAATCGAGTCAGGCAGAAGAGCGGTTAGTATCTATCCAAAGGATTGCGCCACATCATAGATTGCATGACTCCTCCTCTTTGTGCCCTTACTATCTGTATGAGTGGGTCGATCACGACTTAAGAGTGGCATATACCAGGATTAGATTTAATCTATTTCCTTCAGCTTTTGTGGAAGGACAACCGTCCCAAAGGAGTTGGGAGTCCCAAAGGAACTTAGAGTATGTGCCTTTTGTAACTCGGGTGAAATTGACTCCGATTTGCATATCCTCTTAAAATGTTCCCCTTATATGGGCCCATGTATCAAATATCTGAAAAAAGTATAACAGACGTAGAAACAACACACCTTGATTGGCCAAAATCTAAATTATTTAGCCCATTTGTTTCTGAAATTTCGCTGGCGGTGGCTAATTGCTGTAGAGCAGCGATCAAAATTAGAGCATGGAGGCTGGCAATGGGTTCTTGAGGAAGATCCAGCTGATGGTAGGCTCACAGAACCCTTTTCCCTGACACCCGTCAAGAAAAGGACGTTTAGTGGTACCGGGAATTATGAAATCTCTGATGTTAGGATTAGTGAGGAGTATATGACAAATTTTTCTATCACTTTTGGACTGAATTATTTGGATAAGCACGTTTGCCCTCATTCATAATTGGGACACCAGGCATTTGGACTTATAATAGGGAGAGTGGAATAGTGAGACAGTGCTGACGGGAGGTTATTGACTTAAAACAGGCCGTGATTGAAACAGAAGGCTTTTAGTAATTTCAAGTTGTGTATGGTTGTTTTATGATTAAACCTATTATGGTTTGGATTTTGTAGTTTATTTTATAGTTTATTGTGATTTGTATTGTATTTGACTGATGCTGAAATTATATTGAAGCTACTTTTTCTTCATTCTGTACTATATTTTGTATTGGTTTAGTTTGAATATTGCAAAGACTTTGGCCGCAATAAACTTTTATTATTAATTTAAAAACTGCCAAAACTGGCCTTGGAACAGGCAAATAAATCCTCAAATGCTAGCCAGAGCTACTACTTTTCTCATGGAGGACGTTTGGTAAAACCAGCTATATGCCTGTTTAGAGCAAAAGCTGTAAACCAACTTTTGTATGCTTTTCCCATATGGGGCTTGACTTTTTTGAATACCACTGAATCACTCCAAAATAGTTTCTTGCGTGCGATTCTGAAAGCCCCGAGAGGAACTCCTCAGGTGTTATTGAGAGCTGAAACAACCTTGGAAACTCTAAAATCTCAAGCCCTTGTAGCTACTATAAAATACTGGATGAAGATCTTCCTATTTCCTGCAAAATCCAACTGCCTTATTAATCTAGTAGCAAATGCAGGATGTTTTCAGACGTGACGAGATCACAGTGAACCACGCTGAATACCTACATGTGGTCACTGTGCCCAGCACATCTGTTCGGCGGCCGCCAGATGTTCGCCACACTGAATACCCACATTGGGTCAATTTCAACCATGCTTCCCGGGCTCCCGGCGGGAAAATCCGCAGAAGCGTGCTGAAAGTGATTCCAGGCAGGCATCAATAAAAAGTAACGTCTGGTCAGCTATCACGGCCCGGAATCCCCGGCGGGATTCCGGGCTGTGGTGAACTCAGCCAGACGCTGCGGCAGCATTGGCCTCGCCACCTGCCAGTCTCCCCAGAGGGCGGCGAGGCAGCATGGAGGGGGCGGGGCTGTGCGGCTGCACGTTGCGCCGCACGACCCCGCCCCCTCCCTGATTCCCCGCCGGGATCCCCGGCACGTCTGTCTACTATGCCTGGGTGATCCCGGCGGGGAATCTCTGGGTTGTTTTCGGGACGGGGCGAAGTCTGAAAACACCTGCAGTTAAAGATAATCTCTGGTGTTCGGCAATAGAAAAGGAAATCAGAAGTCTGGGCTTTTCTAAGGCCTTCTTACTTTCCTATGATCTTAAGAGTATGTTGGTGCTGGTCAAAAAAAGAATTCTTGACCAAGAAAGACAAAACGAGCTCTCAGCTTTGACCAACCAGAGAGTCGCTCCATTCTATGTTAAGATTAACCGTCACGCGAACGACTCTAATTATCTTATGCTCTGGTGCGACTGGTGGAAAAGATATGCTTTATTGTTGTTTAGACTGAATATTTTCCGAGAGGTATCTTGGTTTGCCAAGGGAGCTTAGGCTTTGTTTGAATTGCTCTCTTGGCCAAGTTGAGACTCTTAAACATGTTATATTCATTTGCCCAGCCTACACTGACCTGAGGGAAAGGTTCTTGGCCCAATATCTTTGTAACTGTCTCCCTGGATGCTTTGACATTTTATTGTCCAAACTGTTGTGTGCCAAGGACACCTGCCGTTCTAGGGCTATGGCCTCTTATTGTGCCGCTGTCCTTGACATTAAATGGAAACGACCATCCACCTTATAACAACAGAGGCCCCTATTTATTTATTTATTTATTCATGCATTCTTTCTCTTTGTAACCCAGATTTTATTTTCTTGATAAGAACTATGATGTTTTTAGTTGTTTTTTTGTTTTTTTGCTAAGGGCTTAATAATAGTCCCTGTTTTAATTCTCATTCTCTTTGTATGTATGTACGTATGTTTTGAAATGACTTATTTTGGTCACTCAATAAATTTATTATTATTAATATTAATTATTAATTATTATTATTATTATTATATGCTGCCCTTCCCACAATGGCTCAGAGTGGCTTACAATCAATAAACAACAATAAAAGAGTAATACAATTCCTAAAAAACTCCCACACCCTCCGCAGAAACCCTCTCCTCATCCCCACCCAAACCCACCAAACAACCTCTATTTATCCATGTTCGCTGAATGCTTTTTCAAATAAAAAAGTCTTGCACTGCCTCCGGAAGATGCCCAGGCTGGGGCTTAAATGAACCTCCTGGGGAAAGGAGTTCTACAGAACTGGGGCATTAACTGAGAATGTCCTCCTGCGCATTCTTGTCACATGGACAAGGGCAGCAGATGGATTCTGAAAGAGGATGCCCCTATCTGACTGTAGGGGCTGTAATGGAACATGGTAGGACAGGCAGTCTCTCCGATATATGGAGCCCAGACTTTTTAGGGCTTTACAGTTCAAAACCAGTACCTTGAATTGTGCCACGAAAGTTATAGGGACCCAGAGCATACTTCGGAGCAACTCCCAGCAACTCGTCTTCGAAAGACGACAAGCCGCAGTATTCTTCACCAGCTGCAGCTCCTGAACAGTCATAAAGAGCAGCCCCTGGTAGGGTGCATTGCAGTAATCTAGATTCGAGGTGACAGTGTCAGATCTGAGTCAGAAAGAAAAGTCCACAGCCTCCTCACCAGATGGAGTTGGTGAAAAAACACTCCTGGCCACCACCACAACCTAATAATACGGAGGTACAGAGTCTGGGTGTGTTCGTCGATTCACAACTCAGCCTGGAATCTCAGGTTGTGGCCATGGCGGGGAGTACATTTCAGCAGTTACATCTTGTCTGGTGGCTTCGGCCATCTCTCTCAGACTCTGACCTTGCCACTGTCGTCCATGTCTTCATCACCTTGAGGCTGGATTACTGCAACGCGCTCTACGTGGGGCTGCCAGCTGGTGCAGAATGCCGCAGCCCATCTCCTTACTGGGGCGGGCTGCAGGGAGCACATGACACCAGTGCTCCGGGCTCTGCACTGGCTGCCTATAAAGCACCGGACTAGGTTCAAGGTGCTGTTTCTGACCTTCAAAGCCCTTCACGGCCTGGGCCCTGCCTACCTGTGGAGTCTCCTCACTCCCCATGTGCCCGTGCGACCCCTGAGAATTCTGTGGAGGCCTTTTTGGAGGTTCCCCGGGCGAGACGGGTGGCCACTGATGTGTGATCTTTTTCAGTGGCTGTCCCTGTGCTGTGGAATTCACTCCCGGAGGAGGCTCAGTTGGTCCCCAACCTCCTGTAGTTTTGATGTTTGTGTAAGACCTGGCTGTTCCACCAGGCTTGTGGCAAGGGGGGTAGCGTGGAGGGGGGGGGTAGGGTTTGAGAGGGAGGATGAGTTTTTATGATTTGTTTTAAAATTTGTAGATTTATTTTAAAATGTTTTATTGTTAATTTTTTTTGTGTTGTTCGCTGCCTCAAGCTGCCTCTGGGCGGGATATAAGTTTTAAATAAAATAAATAAATAAATAAATAATCCAGGCGCAGTGAGGGCTCCAAAAGTACTCCAAGGCTATGGACCTGACTAACCACAGGGGGCCAGACTCCATCAATAACAGGAATCCCAATCGCCTCCAAGTCACAAGGTTGGCCAGCCATCATCACTTCAGTTTTGTCAGGATTCATCTTCAATAGGCTCACCCTCATCCAGTTTCTGACAGCAGCCAGGCATTGGGTAAGCACCGAGACTGCAGGACTAGGGTCACATGAAAAAGAGAGGTAGAATGGAGTGTCATCCACATATTGCTGGCATCTCACCCCAAACCTCTGAATGACTTCACCCAGTGGCCCCAGATATACATTGAACAAGAGGGGAGACAGAATAGAACCCTGAGGGACTCTACAGGGGAGGTCGTCAGAATATGATGAGCAATTGTCCACGCCACCTGCTGGGACCTCCCTGACAGGAAGGAACGGAACCACCCAAGAGCAGTCCCATGCACCCTCACCAGGTCCTGCAGTCATGTCAACAACACCTGGTGATCAATAGTATCAAATGCCACTGAACGATCTAATAAATTTAACAGGGTAGAATTCCCCTTGTCCATTTCAAGCCTCATATAATGGACCAAGGCCATAAGTGTAGTCTCTGTGCCATACTGAGGCCGAAAGCCTGACTGAAACAGGTCTAGGAATCTGATAGCATCAAGGTGAGCCTGGATCTGTTGGGCAACCACCCGTTCTATAACCTTCTCTAAGGTTGCGGTGTTTTTAGACAGGAGGCATTTCTCCCCACAGCTTAAAAATCCAGCTTCAGGAAACCACTCTATTAGAGGGAGGGAGGATTTAGAGGCTCCTTGCTGGACTGGAAGTCACCTGGACCCTATTGGAAACAGCGGCACTGGGCAACTCCCAGAAGTTTTGAGTTGCAGACTAGGTAAGTCCCCAATAGCTGAGGTCTTACCAGTGCATGTCTCAAAGCTTCCAGGAGTCACCCAGTGCTGCTGTTTCCAATGGTGTCCGAATGACTTCCAGTCCAATAAGAAGCTTCTAAATCTCCATCCCCACCCCTCTGCAGGGATTTTCCCAAGTCCAAGATGGATTTTTAAGCTGTGAGGAGGCCTTCCTCTCCCCCTGGTGAGAGAGGGGTGGAGAGGGAGGACTACCCGTGGTGGCAGCAGGGGATGGAAGGAAGTGGAACGATGGTTTGATACTGGTAGAGTGGGTAACTATTGGCTTTTCTCTCAATGTGGGGCTCAGGAGGCGCTTTTCAGCGCCTCGTTTAAAGGCGGTGTCAGACTGTTTTTAAATGGGATGCACCCACTCAGGTCCATCCATCCTCTACCCACCTGAGCGCCCATCTGAAGGCAGTGTGGGTGGGCGCACGCTCCCATGACCCACTCACTGCCCACTCATGCCCACACACGGAGCAACAGCGGAAAATCTGGGATGCAGGGCAGGAGCGGGCAGTTGATGGGTAGGGGCACGCACCCAGAGCACACCCATCCCGACCCATTTAAATACTGCCTCCCACACTCACTGGACGTGCGTTGGTGCTCCACATGCTGCACATGGAAACCCCCCCACCCCACCTGTGCCCATTTAAAAATGGCCTTAGACAAGGGGAGCAATTGTTCTACTCTATTCTACACTAGCCAGGCTTCAGCTGAAATACTAAATAGAATCAAACTAATTTCTGATTCTATATAGTTTCAGAATCAACAAGTTAAACTAGAGAGAGTTTAAGAGTAGAGCAAGAAAGATGATTTGCTTCAAGGATATGAAATGCATGCAAGTTCGAGAGAAAAATTTAAAGAAAATGGACATATTTAACTGGAGAGAAGAAGGCTGAGAAGGGATTCAATAACATTTTCCAAACATGTAAAAGACTGCTCTAGCCAGGATGGTAACCAATAGTTCTCTGCGATTGCTGAGGGGAAAACAAGAGATAATGGGTTTAAAAGAAAGGAGAAAAAGTTTAGGTTAATTACTAGGAACTATTTTTTATAGCCATAGGTCGTCAAGGCCACAGGACAAATAGGTTGTCAAGTTCTCATAATTGGAAGATTTTGTTTGTTTGTTTTTAAAAATCTGTCAGAGATTGTTTGGGTATAAATGGTCTTGCTTAATGGCAAGGGAATAGACTAGATGACCTCAAAGGATATTTTTCAGCACCAGGGTTCTGTGTTTAAGCTAAATCAGAGGTTCCCAATCTGTATGTTGGGACCCAGATTGGGGTGGCAATTCTCTTTGATATACATATCCTTCATCCTGTTCGAACCCTATACTGATTTTTTTGCCACTTTTGAGCAATGGTGCATCATAAGGGTTTTTTCATTTCGGATTGGTTGGGAAACTGGAAGTCTTGGGTGGCAGGATTATATTTATTTATTATATATTATTAAAATTTATATGCCGTCTCCTCCTGCTACAAGCATCTCAGGGCGGCTAACAACATTTTAAAACACATAACTAAAATACATTAGAATAACCTGAAATCCCCAGATTAAAATAACCCATACCCAAACCCTCCCTAACCCAACCCGACCCCCCCCCCGCCCACTACCCATCTCCCCCATCCCTACCCACTCCCTTCCCTGAAGGCCTGGATAAACAGCCAGGTCTTACAGGCCTGGTGGAAGGCCAGAAGACTCGGGGCCAGCCAAGCTTCCTCTGGGAGGGAGTTCCACAGCTGCGGTGCGGCCACTGAGAATGCCCTCTCCATTGTGGCCCCCCAGCTAACCTGGGGGACCTCCAAGAAGGTGCCCCCAGCAAGGATCGCCCCAGGACATGAGGAGTGAGGCAGTCTCTCAGATAGGAGGGGCCCAAGTCGTGTAGGGCTTTAAAGGTTAAAGCCAGGACCTTGAATCAGGCTTGGAATGCTACAGGCAACCAGTGAAGAGCTCGGAACACTGGTGTTATGTGCTCCCTATGACCCATCATTGTCAAAAGACGGGCTGTCACATTCTGCACCAGTTGCAGCTTCCGAACCGTCACCAGGGGCAGTCCCACATAGAGCGCATTGCAGTAATCCAGCTTCGAGGTGATGAATGCATGGATGAGGGTGGCCAGGTCGGAATCCGAAACATATGGTCGGAGCCTCCGCACAAGATTAGGGCTGATGCGGCAGCAGCTTTTACCGCGCCGCGATTCCGTTCCGCCATTTCGGAACTGCCCGCGCCACACCGCGACTTTTCTGCGGATATTCCGCTAATTCCGCCGGAATTCTGCAAATCGCGGAATTGCGGAAAATTGCGGAAAAATTGCGGAAATCGCGGAAAACCGCTATTCCGCTATTTTTTGGCGCTTGCGGAATTGCGGAAATAGTGAAAATGTCATGTTTCCACGATTCCACTAAGTTGCGGAATTAAATAAGTGGAACCGCGGAATGAAACTGCGGAATGAAAGCCTCTGCCATGCCGTTCCACTAATTGCGGAAACACTGTTTCTGCCGGAAATAGCTACCGCTGCGATATTCCGCTACAGCCCTACACAAGATGTAACTCGCAAAAGGCTCCCTTTGCTGCTGTCTCTACCTGGTAATCCAGCTGAAGGCTGGGGTCCAACAGAACTCCCACACTCCGGACCTGGGGACCCACCCGGGGGCAGAACCCCTCAATGAGGGGAAACATCACCCCAGCTGCCCAACCCACCAAGATCACCTCCGTCTTATCGGGATTCAGCCGCAGTCTGCTCTGTTGCATCCAATCAGCCACAGCCTCCAGGCACTGGGAAAGAACCGAGACTGCAGGACCTGGGTCAGTTGAAAATGAGAGGTATAGCTGGGTGTCATCAGCATATTGGTGGCAACGCACACCAAACTGTCCCACGACCTCCCCCAGGGGTTGCATATAGATGTTAAACAATAATGGACACAAAATAGAACCTTGCGGTACACTGCAGGAGAGGTCCCGGGGGCTAGATGTTTCAGTCCCCATCCCCAACACCACCTGCTGGCTTCTTCCTGAGAGGAACAAGCAGAACCATCCAAGGATCATCCCATCTACCCCACCCACACCCCACAGACTGCAATCGTCTCAGCAATAACCCATGGTCCAATGTATCAAAAGCAGCTGAAAGATCTAACAGGACGAGTAGTGTTGAATGCCCTGAATCCAGCTCTTGGCGGAGGTCGTCCACCAAGGTCACCAATGCAGTCTTGGTGCTATACCCTGGGTGAAACCCCGATTGAAAGGGGTCTAGAAAACTGATGCCATCCAGGTGACCCTGCATCTGCTGTGCCACAACCTGTTCAATAACCTTCCCTAAAAAGGGGAGGTTAGAGACAGGTCGGTAACTGGCCGGTGCGCCAACGTCCAAAGATGGTTTCTTTAACAGGAGGCATTGATCACCCCCTCCAGCCCCAGCTCCAGAGTCTCCCTGGATGTTTTCACCAACCAGGACAGGCACGGATCTAATTTGCAAAAGGTGGCCCTAACAGACCCCAGGACACCCTTGGAATCAGCCAGTGTCACTTCCTGAAACTGATCCCACAAAGATGGACCAGACGGGGCATCCATAACCCCATGCTCTCCTTCCTCTGCATCAATCCCAGTTCCAAAATCGCACTGAATCCGAACAATCTTCTCTGCAAAGTAGGTGACAAACTCCTCACAGTGGGCTTGGGATATCTCCCCCTCCAGGCGGAGGGAAGCAGGATTGACCAGCCCCCTCACCACCCAGAAGAGCTCCACTGGATGCGACTTTGCAGCAGCTATGAGGGTGGCAAATAATTGCTTCTTTGCCGCCCTCATGGCCACAGCATAGGACCTCAAATGGGCCCGATACTGTAGCCGACCGGATTGAGCGCGAGAATGACACCAGTGTCACTCTAACCGCCATCCCTCCCGCTTCATACACTGCAGCCCCTCAGTAAACCAAGGAGCCCTACGATGATGAAGCGGTGGCAGCAAACACCTCAGAGCCACACAGTCGATGACCCCCTACAGCAAGATGGTCCACGCTTGGATGAGATCATCAGCCGAGTGGCCATCAAGGTCCAAGGACACCTCCCCCAGCTCATCTTGGAACCATTGCAGTTCCCTCAGCCTCTGGGGATGGACCATTCTAATAGGTCCCACTCCTTTCCAGGGGTTATTGTGCGCTAGGAGTCTGGCCTGCAGGAGGTAATGATCCGACCATGACAAGGGCATAGAATGAACCTCCCCCACTACCGGATCATCCGCCTCAAGGCCAGAGCAGAATACCAGATCAAGCATATGCCCCCCCTTGTGCGTTGGGCCATTGACCATTTGGGACATGCCCATGGTTGCCATGGCAGCCATGAACTCATGCTCTGCCCCTGCAAGGCCAGTGCCTAGGGATGTGCGAACAGAATGGGGTTCGGATGTTCGACCGTTCGGTTCGAAAACCGATTTCGGGTTCGGTCATTCGATTTGGTTCGGTCAAACGTTCAAACCTGCTGTGAGGCTTGGGGTGCTCCAAGGACCCCCAGGTGTGACCGTGGCAGCATTGGAGGTCATCAGAGACCGCGAAGGTTTGGCGCTTGGCACCCTGGGTTGCCCAGGCATTTCAGGCTTGGCTCATATTCAACAGAACTAAAGAAGCTCTCCTGCCAATTGGTCAAGCCTTGCCCAGTGGTGAATCACGTGGACACCCAGTGGCAGACATTGAATTTCCAGGGCACAGAACCCGTGGCACAGACAGCATAGGTGGCATTGGCAGCAGCAGCGGACATTGGATTGTCCAGCAGCAGAACCCTTGGCACAGACAGCATAGGCGGCATTGGCAGCAGCAGCAGACACTGGATTACCCGGGCACAGAACCCGTGGAACAGCAGAGACGGCAGCAGCAGGATTTGCCTGTGCGCAGCACACATGGAGCCAGGATGGTAGGATTTGCAAGGGAAGAGCTCCCATACAGCAGAAGACGGCAGCAGCAGGATTGCTTGGGCAGAGCACCCATGGACCAGCAGACAGCAGCAGCGGGATTACCAGGCCAGTGGTATGAGAGGCAGGCAGGCTGGGGCAGGGTTTGAGCTTTGCCCACAGGGCAGGCGGACAGGCAGCATGGCATGTGCAGAAGGCAGGCAGACTGAGGCAGGCTTTGAGCTTTGCAACCTGGGCGGGCAGACAGGCAGTGTGGCATGAGAGGCAGTAGGGAAGGCAGGGCAATCAGATAGACTGGCAAAGACATTTTAGTTATTGTCGATATTGATACCGATACCAATTGCAAAGATTTTATTTTTGTTATTGGTATTGATATCTGTATCGTTTGCAGTTCTGAAACAGAGTTAATGCATTCTGAAAAAATTGTTCATTGTTGAATTATGATAATAAATGAAAGTTTAATAATGAAAAAATGTGAAAGTTTAGTTATTGATAAAAATGAATAAAAGTATGTATGGTAAGGAATTAAGTACATATATTACATTTATGTTGATGCGGATAAAATATTAAATATTTTTTGAATTCTGAAATAATTTCCATGTTTTTTGGCATTTATGTCTTGTTGCAGTGTATGGAGTTGAATGTTTTTTTAATTGTAATTGTAATGAATATGTATGTTTTTTGGAGTTTAAGCTAGAGTCAAAATGATTTTGTGATGTTTTTGAAGAGGAAAGTTTTTAGTTTTAAAAACTGTTGTGCATTTAACGTTCTTTTAAACTGTAAAGTTTTTTGTTTTGGTAAATCTAACTCACTCACTCCATCCACCCATGTGGGATGGGTGAAATGGGTAAATGTGTGGGATGGGTGAAATAGGAGGAGGATGGCAATGGATTAGGAATAGGAACACAAACTGCTGGGAGAGGGAGACTTCTGAAAGCGCCTGCTGTCAGGATCAGTGGCTAGCTCAGAAGGTGTTGGAAGGGGGGAGGGGCAATGACTTTTGTTACTTGCTGCGCCCGCCTTACCACAAGCCCCATTGGATCTGTGCAGCCTAGCCCCATGTCCCCCATGTCCAATCGCAGACTGCGAAGCCAGTGGTCTGAGGAAAAAAGGGATGGTGACTGGTTAGCCTGGCTGCTACTCCAAGCCTCTCCACCCCTGATGCCAGGAAGTCTGCTCCTCAGCTGCCCCCCCCCTCCCTGAGCCTTCCAGTCATGTTTTTCTGGCCCAAACTCATCCGAACTCACCTGAACGATACCAAACTGTTCGGTTGGTTCGAGTTTGGTTCGGTCATTCAGTTCAGTCGTCTGAACGGACCAAGTTCGGTCCAAACTCTAAACATCCAAAACGCGTTTGCACATCCCTACCAGTGTCAGCGTGGATGTTGAGATCCCCCAGGACCAAGGCCCTTGGGGAGCACAGCACCACCTCTGACATCAGTTTTGCTACAGCCTCAACATAAAGTCATGCAGGCATAGGGACCACTGGTCTTGTCATCCCTTATCAGTCTAGCTTCAACATGGCGATAGTACCAAAACAGTGGTGATAAGTCATTGACAATCCCTTGTTAATAGGCAACAGGACATAGGCCAGGTATATGGTAATTATGTTAAATCTCACAGCAATCTGTGACCACATGGTTGGTTTTGTGGGTTAACCTATGGGACACATATGGTGGAGCAATTTTAGGAAAGGATTAATTTTATTTAGTTTATTTATTTTGAGGACTCCAAGGGCTTTTCTTCCTACGAACAAGGTCTCCCATATGGAGAATCAGCTTATACCAACCTTCTTCTATGAAGGGTACATATAACCACAAAGGAAGATTTTAAAATGTCATGGACTGATATGTCACCGTGCTGCCCAACTCTAAAGCTCTTCATCGTGTAATATGAATACTGTGATCATTGCTCTACCTGTCAGAAGTAGAAGCAAAGATAAAGTTGCTGCAGCTGAGTACAGCTGAGATTAAAAATGATATGACTTTCCATTGGTGCCAGAAGAAATATGTGAGAGCTGTGTCTGGACTCTCTGCTGGATGTGTAGAGTTCATTCTGTTTGAATCCTATACCAAATTCTTTGCTGTGTTTGAGCAATGGTGATTCATAAGGCTTTTTCATTTCAGGTTGGCTGGGAAACTGAAGCACAAATGGTCAAACTTTTATCAACTCTATGGAAAGTGGAAATTTCCTGTATCTAAATTTGAACTATTCTAATGGAATATAAAAAAAGAGAGAAGTGTTTTACCACCACTCATGAAAGGAAAAATGCATGGGATTTGAAATAGATTCACTGAATTATGTGGCACATCATTTAAGTGTCTCTTACAGAACAGAAAGTTAAAATTCTTTTAACTAGTTCATCATTGCAGACTGTTGTCTTTGCACTGCACTAGAGAATACTGCAGTAGGCAGCAATCTTTGTTATGTGTTTGTGTTACCACTTTGAGGTTCTGGATAACACTCATACATATTTTTCTGTACATTCCTAATAGCACTTTATGGTCCATATTCAAAGAGTTATTGGATTCTGTAAATTATATGCAAGAAATCTGAGGCTCTATCTTCACCATTGTCACCAATGAAAGGTTCAACAAGTCAGAGACTTGATTCAGATCATGGTTTTAAATAAAAATTGAAGTTATTTCTTTAATGCTGCCTATACCGGTGTTGGAGTGGCAGTCTGAGATCATGAAGACTGTCATAAAATAACTATTATTACGTGCAAATTCTCCACACGAATAGGGACACTTCAATAAAACACAACATGGGACAATCTGGAGGTGCATTTTGACCCACAGTATCTGGCATGTTACGTAGCAATTAAGTTATTAATGCTTGAATTACAGCTCCTAAAAGTAAAGTTTAAAGAGAGCATATCACTTTTCCTGTAACAACTCAGTGTAATCCAATGAATCACCCATTTCAAATTTACAGTGAACCAAATTTAAATGAACCAAACTAAGGAAAAATCCTAGGACGATGAAAGTGCAAAAGGGAAGTCTTTTTGATTTTTACTTTTGATTATTATAGACATTATATTCCATACGATGGGTAAGATGAATTTGCAAATAGTTTTCAAAGAGAGATGCTTGTAATGGGACAAATAACATTAACTTAATATAAATATAAAATGTATTATTCAGGAATCTTTATTTCATATATTTTAGATATCATAGATATTTATATATTCAAATTTGAAAAAGGGTTAACATTACTTTGCAGAGTGGCATTGGCTTATTATTTCCACATATGCAGACATTCTCTCTGGAAAATAAATTGGGAGGAGATTTTTTCCAAGAAATACACATGAAAATCTATCCCTTAAAATGAGGAATGTTTACAGTTCTCCATATCTTTTCTAGCATCTTCCTAGGATAAACATTAACTATAAGTTATCACTTATTATGCCTTCCAATGTTATTTGGGTGTGATAAATAAATAAATAAAAATTATTTTATTTATTTATTTATTTATTTATAATACTTCTATACTGCCCCCTCCTGCCCAATGGCAGCCCAAAGCGGTGTACACCATATAAAACATCACATCTAAACATCATAATAAAACCACATTAAAACCAACAATAATAGACTCGAAGAACAAACCCGATTACCCTTAAAATTAAACCAAACTCCCACCCACTACACATCCCACTTACTGAATGCCTGGCGAAACTGCCACGTCTTCAATCGCTTATGGAATGAAGGGAGATCTGGAGGGAGGCAAATTAGGGCTGTAGTGGAATGTCGCAGTGGTAGCTATTTCCGCCGGAAACAGTGTTTCCACAATTAGTGGTATGGCATGGCAGAGGCATTCATTCTGCTAGTTTCATTCCGCTACTTCTGCAGTTCCACTAATTTCATTCCGCTACTTCCACAGGCTTCGCAAAATAGTGGAAACATGACATTTCCGCTACTTCTGCCATTCCGCCAGTGCCACAAAATAGGGGAACAGCAGTTTTCCGACAGTTTTTGACAATTCCGCAATTTTCCTGATAGTTTCTGAATTTGCAGAATGCCGGTGGAATTAGCGGAATGTCAGCAGAAAAGCCACGGTGTGGCGTGGGCAATTCCGAATGGCGGAATGGAATCGTGGTGCAGTAACAGCTGTTTCCACATCAGCCCTAAGGCAAATCCCCACAGGGAGGAAATTCCATAGCCGCAGTGCATTCACTGAGAAGGCCCACTCAAATGTAGCCACCTGGGAAACCTGGGGGACCGCCAAGTGGGTATCCCCAGGCAACTGCAGGGGTCAATCCAGTACACGAGGGATGAGGTGGTCCTGTAGGTAAGTGGGACCTAGGCTATACAGGGCTTTAAAGGTAATAACCAACACCGTGATTTGTGCCTGGAAGACTATAGGCAGCAGATAGTGCAGAGATCGGAGCACTTGTGTTATATGCTCCTGGTGACCTGTCCCCACAAGGAGGCAGGCCACCGCATTCTGCACCAGTTGCAGCCTCCGGGTCGTCACCAGGGGTAGCGCCACATAGAACGCATTGCAGTAGTCCAGTCTCAAGATGATAAATGCTTGGATGATGGTGGCAAGATCGAAGCCCAAGATATACGGTCAGAGGTGCCGGAGCAGATGTAATTTACCAAATGCACTCTTCATCACAGCTGCTACCTGATCATCCAGGCGGAACTGTGAGTCGAGGAGAACTTTGAGGTTCCAAACCTGAGGGGCCAAGGAGGGGTGCACCCTATCAGTGATGGGGGCTTCCACTCCCTTGCCCAAGACAGCATCACCTCTGTCTTGTTGGGATTCAGTCTCAGATGGCTTGCCCTCATCCAATCCTCCACCGCAGTCAGGCACTCAGTAAACACTGAAACTGCCGGGCCTGAGTCAGATGAAAACAAGAGTTATAGCTGGGTGTCATCAGCATAATTGATGAAAACGAACTCCAAATCCTCTCATGATCTTTCCCAGCGGCAGCATATACATGTTGAACAGGAGAGGGGACAGACTGGATTCCTGTGGGACTCCAAACGTGAGAGCCCAGGGGGAAGATGTACAATCTCCCAGCACTGCACGCTGAGATCTTCCAACCAGGAATGAGTAGAACCATTCAAGAACAGTTCTGTCCACCCCGGCACGGTCCCGCAGGTGAGTCACCAACATCTCATAGTCAACCATGTCAAACATTGCTGAAAGATCTAACAAAATCAGGAGAGTAGACTGACCCTGCTCCAACTCTTGGCGCAGATCGTTGACCAACACCACATGTGCAGGCTCAGTGCCATACCCTGGATGAAAGCCTAACTGCGAGAAAACAAGAAAGCCGATGGAGTCCAGTTGTCCCTGGAGCTGTTGGGCTATGGC
Organism: Sphenodon punctatus; assembly: GCA_003113815.1. Classification (NCBI taxonomy): domain Eukaryota; kingdom Metazoa; phylum Chordata; class Lepidosauria; order Sphenodontia; family Sphenodontidae; genus Sphenodon; species Sphenodon punctatus. Next base: position 2,453,871 of record QEPC01008797.1, read on the forward strand.
CCATTCAATAACCTTCCCTGAAAAGGAAAGTTTTGAGACTGGCTGATAACTGGCAAGGGAGCCAATGTCAAGAGATGGTTTCTTGAGCAAGGGCCACACCACAGCCTCCTTCAGGCACCTTGCAACCCTGCCCTCCAAAAAGGAGGCATTGACAACCCCTGCCAGCAATGGCCCCAATGTCTCCCAGCTGGCCTTTGCCAGCCAGGATGGGCAAGGATCGAGTTCACAAGTTGTGACCCTCACAGCCATAATCAACTCCACCGCATCAGTGGACGATACCTGCTGAAACCAATCCCACAAAACCTGACCAGATGGGGCATTCATAACCTCAGGCACATCTACTGCATTAAGTGCACTGACAAAATCGTCATGAAAATGAGCAATTTTATCAGCAAAATAGTCAATAAACATGTCACAGTGAGCACTGGAAGATTCCAGTTCCAGGCAGAGAGGCCGGACTGACCAGCCCCTTCATCACCCAGAAAAGCTCAGCTGGACGTGACTTTGTGGATGATATGATGGTAACAAAGAAACTCCTCTTTGCTGCCTGCATTGCCACAAATATTTTCATAAATTTTGTGTTTTGTTCACTTGATTTAAATGATTCCTTCAAGTAATCATTATAACAAAAGTTCTGGGAATAGAAAATAGATTCTTGAAATATAATAATGTAATGTTTATTACACTCATTCTCATTAAAGTTGTCAGGATAACTGCACTGCAGTCCTAATTGCCTCACATTTTGCTCACTGGTTCAAGTAGTAGTAATAGCATATTTTCCCACAGTGACCAGTCAGAGTGCCAACAAACCTGACCTGGAAAAACTACCTTCACAAATGAGAGAAGCTTTGAAGTGAAAGAATCTTCTTCCATTCCTACTTTTGCCCCCACTCTTGAGAGAGTCAACATGAATGTGACTTAGGGTGTCCTTAAATGAGTGCCACGGGAGGGGAGGTCTGTGGCCACTGCATGGTGCGGCTGAGGGACACCCATGAACACAGTGTGTGTGGTGAGCACTTCAAACAAGCAGTTCCCAGCATGGCTTCCCCATTCACGGAAGTAGTCACCCTGGTCCACATGAGGTACTCTGGATTTTTCAGGAGTGCTCCGTGTGTGACCATGAGTGGCCGCTGCATGGGTCGCAGGAGTGCACCTTCCTACAAACCACTGTCAGATGAGAATTTGGATGTGTGGATGGTGGGGGCTATGCATGGATGCGTCTCATTTAAAAACACCCTTGTATTATAATTCACTAAAAAAAGGGGTGGGGAAACTGGCTCAAGAGTCACATACAGCTCTGGTTTCGACAGTTCGAGTGTGGATCTCAACCTAGAAGTTGTCTTTATTCATTGTACCTGAGTCTCAGCAATTGGATTCTGAGGTTGGGAACTTTGACCATTCCTGCACTAAAAGATTAACTATACAGATGTAGCCTTGCTAGAGAGTAGGGAAGGAATACATATATAAAGTTGAGAGTGACTCGAGATGACCACAAAGCTCTAGTGTGGTTGAGACAAACCAAAGTACTTATGCCTGCAGCAAAAATATATAAACACCCCCCCGGGGGGGGGGGGGGGGGGGGAGAGAGGCATAAAGCTTCAACAGCATGAGAAATGATGCTGGGATGATTCCAGACTCAAAAGACAATTCTATGTCCACATCCAAAGTCTTTTGTGGCATCTCAAAGAACTGTGGTCCTGTCTTATGGCTGTTGCACTCAGCTACGCCCAAGGATAGGCCCACAAAAAAGTTTTGGGGAACAGCCACTGCAACAGCCCTCCCATTACCAGAAGCCTGCAAAACCATTCTCTCTTACTTCAGGTAGGGAAGGGACCATATTCAAAATTACAATACTGAGATGAAACGAACTTTTTAAAACTTTGGTCTCAGCCTAGAAACCATATAAAATTGGCATACGTTGCAAGAAAGGAAAAATGGTTTAGACGTGCACTGGAACCATGCAACTGTAAATTCAGTTAATGTAATTAGGGCTGAAAGTAGAATCCCTTTCGATTGTCATGAGATTTTGTGTTGGGAAAAGATCTCAGCTCTGGTGTGAAATTCTGTGAGATATCTAGTAAAAACAAAGAGAGAGAGAGAGAGAGAGAACACACGAGAACTGTGCATGTGCAAAATGGCATCCAGAGCCATTCTGTGCATTCACAGCCTTTTTCCAAAATGGTACTGGCAGCACCACCACCATTTTGGAAAAGGGCAGATGATCTGCACATGTGTAAAATGTCTTCCATACATGTGAAGAATGGCTGCCCTTTTCCAAAATGGTGGCAATGCTGCCAGCGCCATTTTGGAAAGGGACTGCTGTACATGTGCAGAACAGTCCCGGCAGCCATTTTGCCGATGCAGAGTTCTTTTTTCTTTCTTTCTCATGTTCCTTGATGAGAATGCAGTTGAGACACTGATGATTCTTGGCTCATTCTCGTTTGTCAGAACAAGTCAAGAACTGAAATTCTCAAAGAGAAACACGAGAACCATGAAATTGAGTTTCAGTCCTAAATGTAATGCGTTGATTATATCATGGTTATTAAGAACAAAAATTCCCACCATAAAACTTACAAGGAAACCAATAAACTGAAATGGATTAAAGAGGAAAGGAAATGAACAAAATAAGCAAGCACCATGGGAAGACAACTCAGTTGAAGAGAAATGTAATGGTTTTAAGCATTCAGACTTGCAAAAATTATTAATACATGAAAACCCAATGTATCAAAGACAATATTATTTCAGGAAGGGATTAAAAAAAACCCAAATCCAAACAAATAACGGCCCTAATGCTTAGAGAAAAAAATCAAAAAGGCTTATGCAAAGCAGCGAAAGACACAATGGGTGTGATCTTCCTTCTACTGAAGTTGATGGGAGTTTTGCCATTGACGTCATTGGAGTCAGGATTGTTCCCAAAATGTTTGAAATACAATGAAAGACTCAAAATTAAAGGGAAAAACAAAAAAGGCAAATTAGAAATGCAAAATACGAGTCTGATAGGATATTTCAAAGCTTCAAAAGGACTAGAATATACTGTGTAATTAAGAAGAAATTATAATATATTAAGAAAAAGCTTTCTAAAGAATAATAAACTAAATACTATGATCATACTAATTTTAAAGATGGAATCAGATAATGACCATTTTCTTATTGTCCTAAATCCTTTCCAGGTCCATTAGGGAAAGATGGTATGTAAACTCTGGCATTCCAATATCAATGCAAATTTAGATTCTGTCAACATATTTGCCAAGTGTCCCCAATTTGGCAGGCTCATCCTTACTTTTCACGATAAACTCATGTTTTGCTCCTATAAGTGGAGTTGTTCCAGTGCCATAATCATCCAACACTGAAGTGGCATCTGCTGCTGCTGCCACATTTTCTTAACAGACAACAGAAGCTGCACAGTCTGTGGCTTCACGAGGGAATGATGTCCCTCCATTTTTCAAGGCATTTGGGCAGCATGTACACCAGGTGTTTCTGAGCAATTACTGTAGATCCATTGTGTGGCCATGGAAGGCTCTTTATCAGCCCAACCCCCCCTGAAACAGCTTTGAGCAGTCTACATCTTTGGTTGCTTGCCACCAAATTTCTTATCTTTTCAATCTAGTCCTTGTAATTGGTTTGATCAAAGATTTACATTCATATGAATTACCTCCTGTCCACATCCAACTCCCAGGGCACTTATATCAAAGTATTCCACAAACTTTAACTCTGCCTCACTGTCAGTCAAATAGGTATTATCTTTATTTTACATAGGGGTAAGTGAGGCTCACATGTTTTTAAATAATATATTTATTTCAAGATCAACATGAGCTGACTACAGGCAGGAGTAAAGGAATTGTGACTTCTAATTCTGTTATTAGAAATGCTTTATCACCAAGTCACAAACTGAGGTTCCAGTGCCACCATCTACATATTCTTTAAAACAGACATTTTATTTATTTTCCAATTTTACTCTAGGCCCTAGCTGTTCAGCCCTCTTAGTGATTCTAGATGCGACTTCAAGCCAGTCTCCCTTTAGGAATCTTCCTAGTTCTATTGGATTATTGTAGCCTTACATCTCTTCAGGTCTGGTTGATGTGCTGGATAGTTTAATACAAGGGAAAAATCAGGATCTGGGAAATTACAGACCAGTCATTTCATTAAAATGGTTTTAAATGGTTTAATTTAATTTAATTTAATTTAATTTAATTTAATTTAATTTAATTTAATGTGGACAAGTGCAAACTGATGCATATAGGGGAAAATAACCCAAACTATATGTATATAATGCTGGGTTCTAAATTAGGAGTTAGCACACTGCATTGTGGAAAATACATTTGAAATGAAATCCTCAGCTCAGTGTGTGTCACTGGTGGAAAAAGCAAACAGAAAGTTAGGAATCATTTGGTAAAGGATAAAGAATAAAACTGAAAATATTGCAGTGTCTCTATATAGATCTATAGTACGACTGTACCCGGAGTATTGTGTGCAGTTCTGGTTGCCCCATCTCAAAAGAGACATACTAGAACTAGAAAAGTTACAGAGAAAGGCAACAAAAATGATCACAGGTATGGAATGGCTCCCGTATGAAGAGAGGTTTGACAGGTTAGGGCTCTTCAGCTTGGAGAAGGGACCACTGAGAGGTGATATGATAGAAGTTAATATAATCATGAGTGGTGTTGAACATGTAAATAGGGAGCAGTTATTTACCCTCTCAAATAATATTAGGACTAGGAGACACTCCTTGAAATCGACTGGCATCAGATTTAAAACCAATAAGAGTCACAGCCAGTAGTGTAGTTAGTTTGGATTGGTTACGTTTTTGGAGGATAGTTCCATTAATAGCTATTAGCCAAGTAGGTTTTGGGGACGTAACCTCTTTCTGTTGGGAGCTGGAACAACAGGGAATGGATTACCCATTGTGTCTTGTTGGGTACTTCTCCCAAGAGATAGAGGTTGGCCACTGTCAGAGACAGGATTCTGGGCTTCATGGACTACTGGTCTGACCCCATCTGGCACTACTTATGTTCTTATACATAGGTTGGCATTAGCTTCTCTTCAATTTAGTTCCCTTTCCTTTTATTTCATCTGGAAACAAACTATATAAACACTGGGAAATTGTGCAGATGCACCTTCCTTTTGGAAGCAGTGATGAGTGGGCTCAATGCAGCTGAGAAGTGGGGAAGCTCAGGTCTGGCATAGATCCATGATATGAACCCTCCTCTGCCTTCGCCCCTTCTGAGTACTCAAGTGTTTCCCCCAACAGGTTTTATGTGGCCCTCGGAGCTGTAACCAAGCCAAGAACGTGTACCTGAGCTTTCGCATCCTCATGAATGTTGCATCCCTTGTCTCTGTCCCCCTTCCCTGTCTCCCCTCCCTCAGTCTTTAGATTGTAAGCTCTCGGGCAGGGACCATGTCTATCTTGTTTATTGTAAAGCACCAGGTACATTGCTGGTGCTATATAAATGCTTATAATAATAATAATAATAATAATAATAACCATAGCAGAGCAGGGAAACAAGACAGTAACTAAAGCAAGAGCCAAGACTAGACCAGGAAGAACCCTAGACCTGAGCCAGGCATGAAAAGAAGGGTGAGAGCTGTTCCACCAGTTTCCTGCTGCTCCCAGCATGCTTTTATATCTGCTGGGAGCCAATCAGAAAGTGGTGGTGGGGGGAGGTCTAGACAGACTAGACTGAGAGCAGGGCGTGGTCAAGGACAGAATAGGGAGGAGACATAGGGAAGGTGGATAATCCTCCAGGAGGCTGAAGCAGTGGCACCAGCAGGCTAGTCACCATTGTACAACCCTGGAGGACAAGGGTTTGAGCAGGTCCTGATGCTACATTTAACATCATGCAAATGTCGGCAGGGTTAGGCTTGGGGTGGGGTAGACAGGGTGGCTTTTTCAGGCCCTGTCTACCCCACCCCAAGCCTAACCCTGCCGACATTTGCATGATGTTAAATGTAGCATCAGGACCTGCTCAAACCCTTGTCCTCCAGGGTTGTACAATGGTGACTAGCCTGCTGGTGCCACTGCTTCAGCCTCCTGGAGGATTATCCACCTTCCCTATGTCTCCTCCCTATTCTGTCCTTGACCACGCCCTGCTCTCAGTCTAGTCTGTCTAGACCTCCCCCCACCACCACTTTCTGATTGGCTCCCAGCAGATATAAAAGCATGCTGGGAGCAGCAGGAAACTGGTGGAACAGCTCTCACCCTTCTTTTCATGCCTGGCTCAGGTCTAGGGTTCTTCCTGGTCTAGTCTTGGCTCTTGCTTTAGTTACTGTCTTGTTTCCCTGCTCTGCTATGGCTTTTTCAGGCCCTGTACTTGATCAGAAGCATAGGAAGCACCTGAGGCTGCCACTCTAGAGGTTTCCAATGGGCCATGGGAGCATCTCCATTGTGGTGATGATGTTTGGGGGCCCTAATAGCACATCTGGTGTGGCAGCTGTGAGGCCCTGGAATTCTTCCAGAGCAGTGGTAGTGCCTGCGGGGTCCCTGGAATGCCTCTAGCATGGCAGCAGTGGCTCTGAGGTCTCTATAGGCTCCCAGGGCAGATGCTTCTTATGCCATCCCAGTAAGGTAAGCCTTGCTCACCACTAAGGTTGCCATCTTTCATGGCTTGACCCTGAGACTCTCATTTTAGCCTATGGGAGTCTCAAGGTCAAACCATGAAAAGTGGCAACCCTACTCACCAGTGACCCCTGACACCCTGTCCCCCATCTCATTCCCAAAGACGGGAACAGCACTGAGGAAAGGAAAGGCTGCTGAAAAAAGGTAGAAATAATGAAAAGTACAGATTGCAAATAAATAGGACACATAGGAATCAAGAAATAACTTGAGAGTTTTCTATTTGAGAGTTCCATTCAATATTTTTAGAGAATTGCTCACAGATTTCCCTAAATAAATGTTCACCATCTGGATAAGTGGCCCCATTTTGAACTCTGTTTTGGCAAGCCCGAGATGGTGTCTAGCCAAAGTAGCTGTTAGGTACTTGGAAGTAGATCTGACTGAATACTGGAAAATAATTTGTGTACGTGTTTTCTAACCCCAACTCACAGGACTTCTTACTAACCCAATAGTTCTGACCCTTGGGGTTTGATATTATGCAAACATTCATGCGAACAGCTTCATTTTACAAATGTCCGTTTCTTCTTCTTTGTTTCTCTCTTTCTCTCTTCTTCCCTTGTCCTACCCTTAGGACAAGGAAAAAACAAGGACAGAGAAAAGACAAGTCTTAGTATTAGCTCTTTCCCCTTGATTCATTGCTCTGGTTTTGTTCTCCATCCTGCTTTGTCTTTCCTGCATTGCTCCTTGGTTACTCTCTTGTCTTGCTCCCTGGTTCCCCCTTCAGTTTTGCTCTTTGGTCCACCACTTTCTTTTCCAGTCTGTTTGCCTAGACTCTGTTCCTGGACCCGATTTGTCTGATCAGGAGTCCCAGTTACTTCCTGGGCAGCCCTCACCCCCTGCATCTTTTACATGGAAGAAAAGCCAGATAGAGGGAAGTAAGGAACAATACTGACAGAGGAAAGAAAATCATAGCAATTATTTAAGGATGTGATGTGAGAATATATGGTGGAACAGAGCTTATGCCACAATGGGTGTTAACATAAACAATGGTGGAGTGCCGCCATCACAACCCGACCCGGATTGGGAACCTGCCGTCAACATGGTCTCAACTGAGTCAGGCCGGTCAACAAATGTGCTGGCGACCAGGCTGCCAGGGAGAACAGGGAACTACATGAACATGTGGCTGGTTGGCCCTGCCCCCACACTGTGCTCAGCGTCCTGCCCTGCACCACTCTGTCCTTGTTCTTTTCCCTCTTGTCCTAAGGGTAGGAGAAGGGGGGAGAGAAAAAAGGACAGAGGCAAGACAAGACAGACTGAAGCAATACTAGGAGAAGTGGCTGAGAAAGAGGGGACCAAGGACCAAGGCAGGGAACAAGGCAAGAGGAACAAGAAAGATGGGGAAAGGGGGGACAGGCACTAGAGTGAGAACAAGTTCTAAGAGCAATAGAATAAGGACTGAGAATGAGACAAAATTAGGAGGGGAGCAGCCGGAAATGTGTTATTCTGCTCTGCTTTCTGGTGCTACCAGCAGTCTTACATGCTGGCTGGCAGCCAACTAACCAGAAATCTGGGCAATGGATCAAGAAGTAGGACAGACAAGAGATGAGCAGATTTGATTACACTGTAGATAAAATTGCTAATAGTCACCACGACTTGGGTGCTGCTACTTTATTGGCAGAGTCAGAGTTCAGTATTATGGAAGTCCAGTCTTGTCCTGTTTATTTGGATCAGTTTCAATCAGTATCACCCACTGGTGTGGTGGAGGTGCCTGGGTAAATGAGGGCAACCAGTTGTGAATTAGATCCTTGCCCTTCCTGGCTGGTGAAAGAATGCCAGGAGACACTGAGGCCATGACTGGTTGGGGTTGCCAACGCCTCTTTTTGGGATGGTAGGGTGTTGGACGCACTTAAAACTGTGGTTGTCTAGCCCCTGCTGAAGAAGCCATCTTTGAATGCTGAATTCTCTGATCAGCTATCGGTATGTCTCTAACCTTTCCTTTTTAGGCAAGATTATTGAACAGGTGATTGCCCAATGGCTCCAGGCCCATCTTGATGTTATCAGATTGTTGGAGCCGTTTCAGTCATGTTTTTGTCCTGGGTGTCGCACAGAGACTACATTTGTGGCTTGGTCAATGACCTGCACCAGGAGATTGACAAAAGAAATTCTACCCTGTTGATCTTGTTAGATCTTTTGTCAGCCTACTGTTGATTACGATGCGTTGCTGACATGACTGCGGGACTTGAGGGGGGGGGGGCGGTGCGTGGGGTTGCTCATGAGTGGTTTTAGTCCTTCGTATCAGGGAGGTTGCAGAGTGTGGTGATTGGCGATTGTTCGTTGTTCTCTCGGAAACTCCCCTGTGGGGTCCCACAGGGTTCTATTCTGTCCCCCCCCCTCTTGTTCAATGTGTATATGATGCTGCTGGGCAAGGTCGTATGGAGGTTTGGGGTGAAGTACCACCAGTATGCTGATAACACACAGCCTTTTTCATTGAACCTGGGCCCTTGTACACTTGTGGTGCTCACCCGATGCCTGGCTGCTGTCAGAGGGCAAGCCAATTGGGGCTTAATCCAAGACAAGACTGAGATGATTTTTGGCCAGCCTTGTGACCTGGGTGGGATTGGGACTCCTGATATTGATAGAGTCCAGCCGCATCTAATTAATCAGATTTTTAGTCTTGGAGTGCTTCTGGACCCTTGCTGTGCCTGGACTGTCACGTTGCAGCAGTAGCCAGAAACGCTTTTAACCAACTGTTGAGGCCTTTTAAAAAAAATTCAGTTCTTACCACTGTCATCCATGCTTTCATCACCTCGAGGCTAGATTATTGCAATGTGCTCTACATGGGAAAGCCTTTGATGATTGTTTGGAAGCTGCAGCTGGTGCAGAATGCAGTGGCACACCTCTTTTCAGGGATTTGGTGCTGGCAGCACATTACATCAGTGGTCTGAAGTCTGCAATGGTTCCCTGTAGCTTTCCAGGCACAATTCAAGGTGCTGGTTTTGACCTTTAACACCCTAAATGGTGTGGGCCCCACATATCTGAAAGATTGCCTGTCCTTCTAGGTCCCATTGTGGCCCCTGCGATTAGTCGGGAGCACCCACAGGATACGGCCTGTTAGCCCTGTTCATAAGACAAGGGCTTGCAGGGAGTTGCTCTTGGTTGCTGCCCCAGTGCTGTGGAACTCCCTTCCCCCGGAGGTCTGCTTAAGCCTGGGCCTGAGCAGCTTCCTGAAGCATTGTAAAAACTTTTCTGTTTGAAAAGGCTTTTGGTAGGTGGGGATAAGGAGTTGGAATAGTCTTAGGGTAGGGGTCTGAAGGCTATGAGGGGAGAATGGGGTGGGGGTTAGGGTTTGTTTTTTATGTATTTGTATTTTTATGCATTTTTGTGAACCACCCTGAGCCATTGAGGGAAGGGTAGGATATAAAATTGAATTAATAAATAAAATAATATATTATGATGGGAAGCCATAGATGCTAGACAGCCGCCATGACAGCTGGCCATGGTGGACCTGACCTAGGCCAGGTCACGGCGGGCCATAACAAACGTTATAGCCCGCTGTGGCCCATTCAGACATATGGTAGCCAGCCCGGGCTGTGATCCCAGCGGTCTCCAGGATCACAGCACAGGGTCGCTGCTGGGTGCCCTCTTTGCTGGTGAGGCAGCAACAAACATGATGGTGGTTTACAGGCCAAAGCAGGACTCAGCAGGCCAAAGTGGGCCACCATCACATTTGTTAACACTCAATGGCTCTGTAGGAGGTGCTCCCACAAAAGTGCAGATTTAAGAACAGTGATTTATGAACTGATTTATGAACAGTGAGAAGCATCACATAAAAAAAACAACCAAAAAGCAAAAACCGTTTAACTTCCTCTCTCTTGTTTAGGCAGCTGCAGCTGATGCAGAATGTGGCAGCCCATCCTGAGGTGGGTCACTGGGAACACATTACACTAGTGCTTCAGAGGATGAAATAACAGACATGCATATAACTCCACTTTAACACTTCTTATCCACCAGAGAGACGCTCCATAGAAGTATTAAAAACTGCAAATCCCTCCAAGTGCATTTTTCCCTTAGTGTACAACAGGGACAGTCAGTTAATGAGGAATCTCCCTACGCACTCCTGCACGCGCTCTCCGCTCTTCCTCTGTCCCCTCCCTCACTCTCCCTCATTTCTCCTGCTCACCTAACCGCCTTCGACCCTTCTCCCTCACTGCCCGCCATGCCTGGAACTCCTTCCCTACTCACATCCGCCTTGCCCCCTCCCTCCGCTCCTTCAAATCCCTCCCTCTAGACCCACTTTTTCCTCGCCGCCTTTCCCAATGCCTGCTAGTCGTTCCCCATATTCTTACTGTCTTCCCTCCTCTGCAGACTGCTGCAACCNCTTACTGTCTGCCCTCCTCTGCAGACTGCTGCAACCAACCTGATTGTAACCAAGCCAAGCACATGCACCTGAGACTTCGCATCTGCCTGAATGTTTGTTTGTCTTCTCCCCTGTCTCTCCCACTGTCCCCTCTCCCTGTCTCCCCCTCCTTGTCTTTTAGATTGTAAGCCACAGGCAGGGACCGCATCTATTTCTATGTTCTGTACAGAGCCAGGTACATGGCTGGCGCTATATACATGTTTATTATAATAAAATAAATAAATAAATAAATAAATAAATAAAGAAGAAGAAGAAGAAGAAGAAGAAATGTTAAAGCAGTGTTCAAGTGGAGTTAAGGTGCATGTTTGTTTTCACCCAGAGTTTACAGTGGCTGCCAATAGCATTCCAGGCCCAATTCAAGGTACTGTTATGGGGGGAAGGGCTAGGGAAGGGTACCTCACAACTCTCCACCACACCCCCGTACCCCAATGGATCTCTCTGGGTATAGCTGCCCTTCAGGATAGTGGGTGTGCCCTTCCAGGTGCACAACACACAAGGAAGTTAGGCCCCTATCATCATTGGGCATGGGGTTCCAGGAGTCCTGGGATTGCCCTCCACTCACCGTCACCCACAAGCACTCCAGGGAAGGTCTTGGGGAGGGTGGGTCCAGTATCCCACAACCCTGTGGGAGGGAGGGGTACAGGGCCCCGGGTCTGAGGGGATGAAGGGGGAAAGCACCTTGCAAAACACAGAGGGGAACAGGGGCCCCCAGGAGGGGGGAATGGAAGGGGCCACACTCTCACCCTTTCACTCGTCCACTCGTCAGGAAGGGAAAACAGGGGCACAAGGGGGCGGGTAAACCACACTCGTTGCCATGGGCAGATACCACACACAAATCTCACAGTAAGAACAAACAAAACACAAGCACTTAGCTTTCACGACACGAAGGGGCCCAGTCCAACCAGGGAACCTGATCACCAGCACTGCGTACAAGGCAGCGCTGGTTTAAATAGCTTTTTCACTCAGCGCCTGCAGCTGGAGGTTTCCCCTGCAGGTGGGCTGAGCGCCACAGGGTCCTAAGTTCCACCCTGCTATCATGAGGGGGGGATGCTGCCGCCGGCCTGAGCGCCGCTTCCGGGAGCATGGGCACTGGGGTTACCCGCTCCGAGAGTGGATCCACTGCACCCCCCTGCCGGGACACTGCCAAAGGGTGTGTGTGTTGGGGATGGCACAGAGCACAGGTGTACCCTGCGGCGGCGACGGAGCCCCACAACAGGTGCTTATTTTGACCTATAAAGCCATAAATGGCCTTGGTCCTACATATCTAAAGGACAGCCTTCCTCCTTATGTCCCTCCATAGCCTCAAAGATGACCCAAGAGCACCCTCTTGCAAGTTCCACCACTGGCCCAGGTCAATATGTTCCAGGCATGCAGAAAGGTGTTATCAGTGGCTGCTCCATGGCTTTGGAACTCCCTTCCCATGGAGGTTTGCCTAAGGCCATTTTCAGACGAGCGCCTCATTGAGGTCTTTAATTGGCACCTTTAAAAAAATGTGAGAGTACTATAAGGCTTGTCCCCTCATGTCTAAACCCCGCCTGCTCTCTCTTTCAAAGGGATGTGATTTTTAGGTATGAGCACATGGTGCTCATCTAAAAATGGCTAAAGCCCTAGTCTCGACATCTAGAGTCAGTGCAAGATGTATTTATTTGGCCAGGTATTTAACACGCAGGTGTAGATTTTGGGTGTGGGGTGTTATAAGAATTTTTTGGGGGGGGGTTATTGGTTTTATCTTGAGGGTTTTTTGTGTGATGTTGTTAGCCACCCTGAGACTTCAGGGATAGAGTGGAATGAATAAATAAAAAAATAAAGTCTAGGAAAATTCATGCACATTTGCAAAGATTAAAGGTGTAGCTGTTAAACTTTCCATACTAGAATGCCTCCTTGCTTTCTCATGTCCTCACCATATCTACCAATTCCAGAAACTGTCCCGTTCAGTTTAAAATGTGGGAGTTTAGTGTGTATATTTTTTTGGAGGAGTGAGCTATTGAAATAAGAGTATGTTCAGACAGGCACTAGGCAAATGCAACACTGTTTCATCATCCTGAAGCTCCAAGATGGCTTCAAGAACTGCAGCATCACGTGGGCTGGGAAAAGTTCCATGGTCACCCACTATTTCTCCAAAGGGTGTAGAGAAACCAGGCAGTGTGGAAACCCACAAGAGTCAACCTCATTCCTGAAACTGAGTCACTGGACTTGAGTTTTTGCAGCAGAAATGAACTTCCCATTCAGAAGAGCCATGAGAGATTTGTTTTAAGACTTGATTAAGTTTTTGGTAGCTAATGGTGTTAGCTGGTTTGAATCCCTGTTTCCTCAGTGCTGCCTCAATCTGTATTCCATAAGCACTTGTTATTACCTTAGCTAATTTTTTGGCAGCTTGTAAATAGAATTTTGGCTTAGCTGTACTGGTTGTATGATTTGGAGTGCTAATTTTCAAGAGGTTTCATCTCAAGGCCTTTTGGGTCTAATGACAATTAAAAACCCTTCTTTAATACAAGAAAATATTTTCTTTATTCTTAGCAAAGGCAAACGTCAATGCTCTTATTAGCATTTTATGATAGGGTTTCACCCTAGACACAATAGTTTGCTGAGCAATTTACAAATTCCCCTTTTTATACCTGTACTTACAGGGCATTTCAAAAAATTATTTTTATTTGTGTTCACTACAGTTGGCATCTTCATCAACTTTCCAGGGATAACTTTTCTGTGTTAAGATGAGTTCTGGGTAAACATCCCTAGACGGAAGGCAATTTCTCTCTCTGCAACTGGTGCTAGAATAGCATGCCCATAGATGGCTTCTCTGTTTTGGGATGCCCACAGGCTTTTATGCTAGCTGCATATATAAACACATACATACTTACATTAAATATGGCCCTCTAAAAGTTCTTTCCTTCCACCCTGGAATGCTTCTGCTCACAATTACTGCTCCTGGTCTTTAAACATTTTTTAAAAATTCTTCTCTTTACCTACTTGCAAAATTACAGGAGAAATGTTTTTCCGGCCTAAATTTTTTATCATGCTTTCAATGATACTGATTTCTTTCAGTCTGTTTTCATTCTACCCAGAAAAAATGTTCTGTGGCGTGTGTCTCCATTATGACTATACTGACATGAAGTTGACGTGCAGCATGTCGTTCTAGTCTGCTTTAAAAATCATTTAATTACATTTACTTTCCTTTTGTCATCTTCACTGATCTCTTTTTTTTTTTTTTTTAACCTATTTGTGAAATCTTTCTTTATCTTAACCTCTAGCACAATCATGTAGGATAAATAATGAGAAAGGATTCAAACAGATAAAGAAAAAGAGGTCAACTAAGGAGACAAAGAGGCTTAAAAGGACTCTAAATGTAATTTATTGATTAGCAAAATACACTGTCCTTTTGTCTTTGCTTTTCAAGAACACAGATGATGAACCCACACTTACAGAAACTTCATCCTCAGTGGCGATGATTTTTACAGAACTCACAATGCAAGAAAAATCAAGCCTGGCGCACATGGATGGGAACTGAGTACATGTTGCAGAATGAAGTGATGATTATTTGGTACACACCATTTTTTCTCCTCCATTTCAGCCCCAGCATAGTGTTTGCAGTGCACACATGTGAACTGAACCACAGTGAATAGATACTAATGGTATTCTTGATAAACATTGGAAAAAACAGATGTGACGGTGACCCAGTTTGGCCCAGGACCCACCGGCATGTGTGTTTATGCACTGCCAGATGTTAGCCCAGGACTGCCCCAGTGAGGGTAGGCAGCTAGCACAGTCTTCATCCTTGTAAAATCTCTGAAGACACAGTCCAGACTAAAGGCCGTCCATCTGGGCCAGCACGTGTGCTCAGACTCTCCATACCCACCTCAGGGCAGGGGCCACCATGGCTGTCTGTCATGGTCAGGGGCAGGGGCAGGGCAGGGGTGGGGCCAGCCACCCACACATTTGTTTAGCTCCCACCCCTACCTGGCTGTTTGAGTGATAGGATGACTCTCCGGCTGCAGGCATGTTTGTTCAGTGCCCCTCCCTGACCTGGGCCGTGTCAGCTGCGGTTTCCCGGGCCAGGCCAGAGAGCCTCCACGCCACCTGCACATCTGTTTTACTTTTTACCCTCTGTAGGTTTTCAATCCATTCCATGGTGTTTAGTGTTGTTGTTGTTTTGAGGAGATACCAAACAAATCCCTTGTCTAATCACTGAAGATTCCGCAACACTTTCAAAATAGGAAACATGTTTATTTCAAATTCTAGCCCATCTCCAATTTTTTACCTTTAGAAAGTCTCTGAGCAGATTCATTTGCCTACAACATTTTCCAACTCCTATTCTAGACCTTTGTGAAATGGTACGATTAAACAACTGTGCTTATGATTCTGTGGCAGGCAAAGTGATCCAATTTTTGGCTAACCTTATAGGTGTTTTGAGGGAGAAATGGCATCCCTGGCATGCTTTGATGAAACATACTACAGAATTTCAGATATTGTCTGTTTGTCTGTCTTCTTGTTGGATTTTTATCCCACTCTTTCCCAAAGGCTCAGGGCAACTAACATCATCATAAATATACATATAAAATACAAATAATAGAGCCCATAAAACCACATATAAAAAATCCATTACCCCCCTTTTCTCAAATCTTAACCCTACCTGTTGAATGCTTGACCCAATAAACAGGTTTTACACTGCCTCAAGAAGATGTTAAGGCTAGGATTTTGGCAGATCTCTAAGGAAATGTCAGTATTACCCACAAGTACTAAATTAAGTACATGTTTCAGCTCCAGCCTTTGTCATACAGACCTGGTGCAATGGTGGAGTGGCCTCGGCTGACTTTAGAAGTCACACGGTCATGAGGTTACAAAGGGCGATAAGGGGAGTGAAAGTCCTTTAGATATGTAGGACCTGGGCATTTAGGGCTTTATAGGTCAAACCAGCACCTTGAATTGTACCCGGAATGCTTTTGGCAGTCAGTGCAGACTCTGGATCAACAGTGTAATGTACCCCCAGCAACCCACCCTTGCCAGGAGGAAGGCAAATGGATTCTGTACCCGCTGCAGCCCCCAGGCAGTCTTTAAGGGCATTCCTGGGTATTATTGGCAATGTACAGTGGTTTGGTTGTTTTTTGGTTTGGTTGTTTTTTTTTGTAGTAAACTAAGGACAGAATATCATCTGCAAAGATGTCAAACAGATTGGAATAGTTTCTAGCTTATTCCTCTTAAAAATCTTCCAATTTTACATCACTTTATTGTTTGAATAAAACACTGATCTTAAAGTACAACTTTGTAAAAAAGCATAATATTTTATCAATCGCAGTAGGCAGCTGAATTAATGCTTCCCCCCTTCTTTGCTACCTTGTTGGGATATTTTGATATTCAGGGACTGAAAGCATGTCTTCTTCATTAGATGCATTAACATTCACAGGCTGTAGTACATTTTGACAGTGAAAAGGTTCCATACTCTACTTAAAGTTGCACAGAATAATTCCCTAAGAACTTATACCTGCCAATGTCTTAATTAAAACTAGCTGTCTCTATTCTTGATATTAGAGGCATGTCAGTTAGAGAAAGCAAAAAAACCAACAACCATGCATTAAAATTCTTAATACAGAGCAGGGCTGAAACTGGATCGTGAGTTTTTCTCAGTTATTGTCAAGAATCACGGTTCTCGACTTATTTAAGGTGAGAAACAATAATCAAGAAAAATGCTGATTCTCAATTTTTTTGGTTGAGAAATTCTTTACCGCTTACCATGTACCGCGTTCATCCCAGTAATATGCATGAGCACAGTGGCATTTTGCACATGCGTATTACCAGGATGAATGCGGTACACAGTAAGTGGTACACGGTAAATTGGTATATGGTAAACAGCAAATTGTGGTGAATGGTAAATGGTATTTTGAGAAAAAAAATCTCGATAAGATCTTGGTCTGTTATCGATATTGTACCAAGATCTTGATGACAATTCTTGATTTGAAAAACAAAATTACTTCTTCTTTCAACCGTAATATAGAGACTTGGGAAATTACATTTTTATGAACGTTTAGCCAGAATTTTAGCTTTCATAAATGTATGCATATTGTGATTTTGTTGTGGCTTTGACCTTGTAGTTATTAGTATAGAACATGGGGAATAATACTTTTTCAGTGTTTTTGTATACATATACAACCCAGTTGTAAACAGGTATTTTAAATTAATTTACTACACTAATGCGAATTAAAAAATTTCTGTTCTTATACTGTTAATGTTTTCAATTCATATATTATGTTAATAATGAAAATAAAAGTGCCTAAAATGAATCACTCCCCAAAGCACACTACCTGTACATCTAACCCTAAATATGTTGTATATATAGGCCCTTTTTACATGGACAGGGTGGGTGGGGGGGATGGGTTTTCTGGTGTGGAGGGTGGAGGTGTGTGTGTGTTCCTTTACGCAGACACACACCCACCTCCATCCAAGGGGCCGCCTCCATTTTTCTGGAGGGCTCTGTGGGTGGAGGTGGGTTGGTGATGGATGGAGGTGGATGTTGCACGGGAGTGCGCACGAACCCATCACACGTGGTGTTCACACAGGCGAACACCGACCAGAAACCAATCCCACCCACCCACCGCAGGCTGCTTACATGGATGCCCCCTCCCAAACACAGAGAGGGGGGGGGGGAGGCCATGATGCTGACTTCTGGTGGCAGCAGGGGGAGGCATTAAGGGGGTGGGAGTGGGGGCCTCCATCTGACGCCCAGTGGCAGGGGAAGGTTGGATGGAGGAGGCAGATGCCGCCAATGTCGACTCCTGGTGGCAGCAGGTTGGTTGGCTTGAGTCGGGTGGGGAGGGAGGGCAGGAAGGGGGGAGGTATGGGATAGGCCTGGGTGGACAGCCTATAGACTGGGGTCAGGCAAGGGCTGGCAGAGGGAGTGAGTTGTCCCCATAGGGGTCGTTATGGGTTGGGGAAGGTATGGTCCAAGGGGGCTGATGACTCACACACCCCAGGGACCTAGATGCTTGGTGGATGTGAGGGTCACCCCCCACAAAGCGTGAGGGAGGGGCAGGGTCTAGGGTCCGCTGGTGCGGGACTGATGCTGTTAAATGCAAGGTCTGTAGTAAACAAAGCCCCGATAATTCATGATCTGATTATGGAGGAGGCAGCGGACCTCGCATGTATAATGGAGACCTGGTTGGATGATGATGGAGGACCAACGTTAGCTGCTCTCTTTCCGGCCAGGTATGCCATGCAGCATCAACCTCGCACAGGGGGCCGGGGCGGTGGTGTGGCTATTATTTTCGGAGAGGAATGGCCAGTTAGGAGATATCCTGTTCAGGAGACTGCAGGAATAGAGGTCCTCCATGTGGTGTTTGATTTGGCTAGGGGTAACCTGGGGGATGTTGCTGGTGTACCGGGCCCCTTCCTGCCCGGCTGCATCCCTTGCTGCTCTATGAGGTCCTATGTTAAGGCTGTGAGGACAGCAAAGAAGGAATTCTTTGCTTCCCTCATAGCATCTGCGAAGTCACGCCCAGCCGAGCTATTTCAGGTGGTTCGGGGGCTGGTTAGTCCAGCCTCTCTCTGCCTGGATGGGGACTTCTCCCAGGCCTGCTGTGAGCAATTTGTCACCTACTTCGCATACAAGATTGCTTAGATCCAGAGCGACTTCAACACTGGATTGAAGGCAGTAAGTGAGGAGTGTGAGGTTGCAGAGGCCCTCTCTGGTCCATCTTCTTGGGTTGAGTTTCAGGAAGTGACGCGAGCTGATGCGGCGGATGTCCCGGGGTCTGTTAGGGCCACCAGTTGTCAACTTGATCCGTGCCTGTCCTGGTTGGTAAAAGCCTCCAGGGAGATGCTAGGGACGGTGCTGGTGAGGGTTATCAATACGTCCTTTCAGCAGGGTAGATTGGCACCCAGCCTTAAGCAGGCTGTGGTGCGTCCCCTGGTGAAGAAGCCATCTTTAGACGTGGATGTGCTCGCCAGCCACTGCCCTGTCTCTAACCTTCCCTTTTTATGGAAGGTTATTGAACGGGCGGTGGCACTGAAGCTCCAACGGCATCTTGATAGCATCAGTTTCCCTGACCCTTTTCAATCTGGGTTCCACCCCGGCTATGGTACTGAGACGGTGTTGGTGGCTTTGGCCGATGACCTCCGCCAGGAGATGGACACAGGACGGTCAACACTTCTGGTCCTGCTAGATCTCTCGGCCGCTTTTGATACCCTGGACCATGGGCTGCTGTTGAGATGGCTGCGATACCTGGGGGCTCTGGACGGGACTGTTCTTGGATGGTTCCGCTCATTCCTCTCAGACAGAAGCCAGCGGGTGGTGCTGGGAGCTGAAACATCATGCCCCCGGGCCTTGGCCTGTGGCGTTCTGCAGGGTTCCATTCTGTCTCCACTGTTATTTAATGTATATATGCAGCCCCTGGGGGAGATCGTGAGATGGTTTGAGGTGTGTTGTCACCAATATGCTGATGACACACAGCTGTACCTCTCTTTTTCAACGGACCCAGGTCCTGCCATCTCGATACTTTCCCAGTGTTTGGAGGCTGTGGCGGATTGGATGAGGCAGAGCAGACTGAAGATGAACCCAGATAAGATGGAGGTGATGGTAGTGGGGAGGGTGAAGGAGGTGTTGGCTCCTCCTATGGGGGGGGGGTCTGCCCTCCGGTTGCCCAGCAGGTACGGAGTCTGGGGGTGATTTTGGATGTGGACCTCCGCCCGGATCGGCAGGTGGAGGTGGTGGCTAAATCCACCTTCCGCCAGCCATATCTGGTGCAGAGGCTGTGCCCATACATCTCCAGACCCGACCTGGCCACTCTCATCCATGCCTTCGTTACCTCGAGGCTTGACTACTGCAACGCGCTCTACGTGGGGCTTCCCTTGATATTGGTTCAGAGGCTGCAGTTGGTGCAGAATGCAGCAGCACATCTCCTTACGGGGACGGGTCGCCGTGAGCACATTACACCAGTGCTCCGTTCTCTGAACTGGCTGCCTATAGCGTACCGAGCCAAGTTCAAGGTGCTAGTATTGGTATACAAAGCCTTATACGGTCTTGGCCCCTCTTATCTTGGGGACCGCCTTGCCTCCCATGACTCAGGATGGACCCTCCGATCCACTGGGGGCGCCTATCTGGAGGTCCCCCGTGTAAGGCGGGGGACCACCATGAAGAGGGCGTTCTCGGGCCACGGTTGTGGAACTCCCTTCCAAAGGAAGCCCGCCTGGCCTCGGGTCTGCTCACCTTTCAGCGGGTATGCAAGGCTTGGCTGTTCGCCCAGGCCTTTGGAGGGGAGGAAGGAGGGAGGGGTAAATGGGGGAGATTGGTGGGGTGGGGAATTTGGGGAATTAGAGGGTAGGGTTAGGGTTGGGTTTTTAAAAATTATTTTAAAAGTGATGGTGGGTTTAATGTATTTTATTGTTTTATTGTATTGTTAGCTGCCACGAGATGCCGTGGGCATGAGGGGGTGGCATAAAAATGCTACGAAATAAAAAATAATAAAAATCTGTGTAAAAATGGCCATAGTTTTCAAAAAGGTCAAATATTATACCAAATGGATAGGTTCAATTTGGCAAAACTTCCTAAACAGAGTAATATTTCCCACTATTTCCCTCATGAAGACTTTCAGGACCTACAAGATTATGTAAACGTTCATTCAAGGGACTTTGAAAAAATAAACATTTTAAATAATTCAGGATATTACAGCCTCGCACAATCTTTGGAGATATATAAAAAGTGGATGATCCAGTGAGAGAGAGAATGCTTTTGAAACTGTGTATTCTCTTCATTCCATACCATCTCTCCTCATAACTTAGGGTGTTTGTAAACAAGCAAGGTGATGTGCGTGTGTGGGGGAAGGGGTGTCAGTGGCTACTGAGTGGTACTGCCACAGAGCACCTGCTCAGATGGAGCGCGTGAGGAGTGATGCAAACAGGCAGTTCCCAGCACAGCTACACCAACCATGGAGGCAAGCCACCATGCACTCCCTCTGCAATGAACCATGCGGGAGGGGGAAGTACGTCGGGCTGGTCTTTACAGTTGATGTGTTCCCGGCATGAGCTCTAGGGAACCTGGGCTCTCCAGTGCTCCTGGACAGTTCTTGTGACTTGCAAAGGCCGTGTTCCCTGCCCACAGTGCCTATGAGTGTCAGACTGATCTGCTGGCATAGCTGGCTGCCATAGTTTATATGGGAAGGGAGCCAGCTATGCCAGTTAATATAGTACTCATGGCCGCCTGTTGTCATTGAGATTTTTGGCTTGCCCTGCACAGAGCACTCTCGATTTCTCAGCAGTGCTCAGTGATGAGCGGGTGCTGCGTGGCTCATGAGAACTAGCATCCGCCTGCTCCACCTTCATATTGGCAGTCAGATGTGTGGCGCCTGTGCATGGCCATGCGGGGTAGCATCTTGTTTAAAAATGCCTTAAATCTATCTAGCAAGGTTTCCTAAAATGGATTATTATTAGTTCATCTATGTAAATGGTTAGATTTTTGTACGTGGCTTGTTAGTTTGCCAGATAATTTATTTTCTGGACTGATGGACCACTGGTTTGATGCTGGATAATAATTCCTATATTTTTGTACCCAAAGATGAGCCAAAAGACTATAATTTAGGCACTGCTTTTTGAAAATAACTCTAAACACACTTTGTTTTTATTATTATAAAAATAATAAAAAACAACAAATTAACCAAATATAAAATATAGATACAACCCCAAACATAGATACAATAAATGTATATATTAAATACATAGATATTTTAAAATAAATAGATAATAAATAGATACAATCCCCCAAACCCTAACTTGCCACATGCAATCCCATCCTGCCCACTCCCACACTCTCATCTCTCACACAGGGGATGCCCCAACCCCCTTAATTCCCACACAACCAGGCTCCCACTCCCAACTAATTCTTAAAGCACACATTTCAAGATAAAATAATTATAATTTACCCCCTGCCTTACTATCCATAATAATCCCTTTCTAATCTATATTCCCCTCTGACAGACAGTGTCTTCACACAAACACCTGTCTGCTCTGGGGTTGTCCTGAGGTGGTACGCAACCCTGCCTCCAGTTGCTGTCCTGGGGTTGGGTTGCCTAAAGAGGCCGGAGGAGAGGCTGCGGTCTGTCTGCCTGATGGACGGCTGCTGCAGCTCTGCTCTTGGCCAGGGGTTGCCGTGGCAACGCCATAGCATTGTGGGCTATTTACCTACAACACTATGGTGTGAGGGAGGGGCACCACGTGGGCGGACCGTGGGCCCTGGCAGCCACCGAGTTCTCCTAAAACAGATCCAGGCATGGCTGCAAGCGCACAGATGCAGGGGTGCACCACCATAGCCATTTGAAAGTACCCGTAGAGGTTACGGTTGCCGCAACACCCCTCTCCCATCCTCACTCACTACCAAGATCTCTAGCTAGGCTCGAATGGGCCCTGATACAGAAGATGGAAAGGGGCTCTCCCACCCAGTGGCAGGGATGTAGCTGCACCAAGGACTGTAGGAGTGTAGGCAACTGCATCACCTGTCCTTGTTATAGGAAAATATGAGTTATATATTATATAAAGGAAAACGTGAGTTATATATTAAAACACACACCCCCAACCAATTATTCTCCTTGTCTCATACATAGAGGAACCCTGTCCAAGCCCATACTGTGCCATCTACTCCTCCCTTTCACAAGGGGCTGAAATTGTCTCCACATCTCAGACCTTTACCATTCCTCCCAGAAAGAGAATAAGAGGCACCCAATACAACCATGGTTTAGCTATCTTGTTTATAGGGAGATAGGGCACACTTACAAAAACTTAGTGTTTATGAGTGCATAAATGTTGGCCAGCTAGATGAGTCCAAAAAGGTTTCCAGAAAGAATGGTTATGAAGCAAAAGTAGAGTTAAACTGTGAGAAAATTAAAAATATGGAGAAAAAGGATGCTTTGAAGTTGAGTAGTTAGGGTTCTTCTCTTCAAACTTTCATTGGGATTGATGTAATCAGGACACATCCAGTGAGGCAATAAAAATAATCCCATTTAGCTCAGGGGAATGTAATATTATGCAGCTTTACAGAATATTATATAAATACTCCCACACGTATGACTTGCATAAATTATATCAACATCCATCTGTTAGTACCCTATCTACAGAAATCCTTCTCCTCTAGTTTAGTAGATGGCGAAATCAAACCATAGTCCATTTATTTATTTATTTATTTAAATGTTTATCCTGCTGTTTTCTCAAAAAGGCTCTGAGCAGCTAACAAAATAAAATATAAACATAACATATAATAGAGATGTGCACCAGGGACCCATGTCATTATTTGTTTTTGTTATTTAAATCTTTTGTTTTTGTAAATATCAAAATTTTGTTTTAGCTTTTGCTTTTGTTTTTGCTTTCCATTAGTTTCAATGGAAAACACATTTTTTGCTTTAACTTTTTTTGTTTTTAACTATAATTTGGTTACACCTGGCAGGACTGTACCTCAAAGGGAAGGCATTATGTGTACCAAATTTCAGAAGAAGTGGATAAAGGAATCTAATTTAATAAGCAGTTGAATTATGTTATTTTGCAAAAATCTGCATATACATTTCTGGCTGTAACTTTTTTGTCTCCCATCTAATGTGGATGGAACTTGGCAAGTTTATACCCTTCCACAGGTTTATCATCTATGCCAACTTTCATAAGGATTGGATAAAGGGTCCTGGTGTTATAAGCAATTAACTTATCAATATCAATAATCGAAGCGCCACTATTCCGTTCTTGTCCTCCTTGACCTCTCTGCTGCCTTCGACACTGTCGACCACTCGCTCCTCTTGGACTCGCTTTACTCTTTGGGCTTCCATGGCTCTGTCTTTGACTGGTTCTCCTCCTACCTCTCTGACCGCTCCTTTAATGTCTCCCTCCCCGAGTCGACCTCCCCCTCCCTTCCCCTCTCGGTTGGGGTTCCCCAAGGTTCTGTCCTTGGCCCTCTCCTCTTCTCTATCTACACCC
>QEPC01008797.1:2490231-2676316 GCA_003113815.1 Sphenodon punctatus
GGGGAGTCAGGCCCCGCCGGTACCTTTTATAGTTTCCTTGTTTGCTGCCTCTAGTTCCCTGGGCGGGGCCCAACCACCCTGCTGCCTCAGCTGATGCTGCTTTGGAAACGCAGGGGGCGTGGTCAGAGGCACGCTCCCCTGCTACGAGGCCCCGCCCCTTCGTTTGTCCAGCGCCGCACCTGCGTCCCCTGCCAAGCCCCCAAGGCGGGCCCAGCTTCGTGTCAGCGGGCCTGTCATTCTGGGGTGCTCGGCCTGGGGAGGACGCGTGCCGACGTGGGGGGGGGCGCGTGCTGACAGACGCACTCGCCAGCTACCGACCTGTCTCTAACCTTCCCTTTTTAGGGAAGGTTATTAAGTGAGTGGTGGCAATCCAGTTCCAGGTGCATCTAGATAGCATTGGTTTCCTGGACCCTTTTCAATCTGGGTTCCGCCCCGGTCATGGCACCAAGACAGCGTTGGTGACCTTGGTCGACGATCTCCACTGGGAGATGGACACAGGATGTTCTACATTTCTGATCCTGCTAGATCTCTCGGCCGCTTTTGACACCGTCGACCATGGGCTGCTGTTGAGACAGCTGCAAGACCTGGGGGGCCTAGAAGGGACTGTTCTTGAATGGTTCCGCTCATTCCTCTTGGGGAGAAGTCAGTGGGTAGTGTTGGGAGCTGAAACATCTTGTCCCTGTGCTCTATCCTGCGGCGTTCCGCAGGGTTCCATTCTGTCTCCATTATTATTTAATGTTTATATGCAGCCCTTGGGGGAGGTCGTGAGAGGGTTCAGGGTGCGATGTCACCAATATGCTGATGATACTCAGCTGTAACTCTCTTTTTCATCTGACCCAGAACCTGCTATCTTGTTGCTATCCCAGTGTTTTGAGGCCGTGGCGGAATGGATGTGGCAGAGCAGACTGAAGCTCAACCCTGATAAGACGGAGGTGATGGTGGTGGGGAGAGCGAGGGATTTGCCCTCCTATTGCTCAGCAGGTTCAGAGTCTGGGGGTGGTATTGGACGCAGATCTCCACCTGGATCGACAGGTGGAGGTGGTGGTGAACGCTGCCTTCCGCCAGTTCTATCTGGTGCGGAGGCTTCACCCGTACATCTCCGGCCGGACCTGACCTCCCTCATCCATGCCTTCGTCATCTCGAGCCCGGACTACTGCAATGCGCTCTACGTGCGGCTTCCCTTGTACCTGGTTCAGAGGCTGCAGTTAGTGCAGAATGCGGGAGCCTGACTCCTGTCAGAGATGAGTCGCTGGGACCACATAACACCTGTGGTCCGGGCTCTGCACTGGTTGCCAATAGCATGCTGAGTCAGGTTCAAGGTATTGGTATTGATCTATAGGGCCCTTTACGGTCTTAGCCCTTTGTACCTCAGGGACCGCCTCGCCCTTCGCGTCCCAGAGCGGTTCCTTCTAGAGATGGGTGAACAGAATGGAGTTCAGAAATTTGGTTTGGTTTGGTTTGAAATTCGAGTTCAGAAATTCGGTTCGGTTCGGTTAAAATTTGAGTTCGGTTCAGAAGTTCGGTTTGGTCGACTGAACAGACCAAGTTTGGTCGAATTTCGAATGTCCAAACCAAGTTCGCCCACTCAAAACCAAGGTTTTTTTGTGTGTGTTGCCACTAGGGATGGGCGAACAGAACGGAGTTCAGAAATTCGGTTCGGTTTGGTTCTAATTTCGAGTTCGGTTCGAAAGTTCAGTTCGGTCAACCGAACAGACCGAGTTCGTTCTGAACTCCAAACTTCCGAACTGCGTTCGAGCATCCCTAGTTCCTTCGGTCTGCCAGGGGTGCCTTATTGGATGTCCCCCGTGTTAAGCGGGGGGCTACAATGGAGAGGGCATTCTCAGTGGCCGCGCTGCGCCTTTGGAACTCCCTCCCAGAGGAAGCTCGTCTGGCTCCAAGTCTTTTAACATTCTGTTGAGTTTGTAAAACCTGGCTGTTCGCCCAGGCCTTTGGGGAGGGGGTGAGTGGGTTAAGGGGTTTTAATCTCCCCCTACCTTTATTTATTGTTTTTATGCCTAACCCTGTTTTAATATTATTAGGAGTGTTTTAAATTTTTATAAGATTGTATTTTTATTTTTTGACATTGTTAGCCGCCCCGAGCTGTTTTCAGGAGGGGCGGGATAAAAATTGATAAAATAAATAATTAAAATAAATAAATGACTCACGGTGGTTCTGGAAACTGATAAGAAGAGGAATAACCTTTCCCAACTAACTAATTTAACCCGGAGGACTACCACCGTCCCTCTATTCCAGCCAGACTAGTTACCAGTACACCTGGCCTGTATTGCACACTGCTTCTTGAATGCCAGATATGTGTATACAGCAAGAGCAATTATTGCCTCCTTTTGCATCAATGCCATCAGCTCACAAAAACTACCCTCTAGCTCTCCCCTGAAACCCTTTGGCAACAGGGGAACTATCCATACTGCCTGCAGTGCATCAAAATAGGGGCACCGCAACAGAAAATGGCAAATGTCCTCAACTTCCCCCTTATAACAAGAGCAAAGTCTAGAGGCCTTTGGAGTGGAGGTATACCTACCCTCCACATTTTCTGTTTTGACCAGCTGCCTGCGTAATAGAGTATAAGCTCGCCTTAATTTCTAGCTGGTCAAAATATCCAAATAAGGCTCCAGTAGGATCTGGTTCTTGTAATGGGCCAAAAGCAGAGCCACTCTCCATTCCCTCAGCTGGGTCATGTCCTCCTGCCATGATATATCCTGGATCCACCCCAGAAATTGCATCTTAATAGCCGCTATTGATTTCCTGAAGAAATGTTGCAAAGGGAAACCACTCTCATAGAGCCAAGAGTCAAGAAATGAAAGCCAGGGGTAATCACGTGGGCCCAAATACTCCAGTTCTTCCTTCAAGCATTTAGCTGGGATAGCCATCTCCTGCTGTAGTAGCAACCTCAGCCAAAAGCGTACGAAAGCCATCTTAGCCAAGGAGGCTATTGAGAGAACAGCCACTTCTGCCCTCAGGACAGTCCCCGGTACACCAGAGGGAACCCCCAACAGTCTTCTCAAAAACAGATTTTGCACCCTTTCCAGGGGGAGGATGGCCGCATGGGGGATCAGTTCCACCCCAAACAACAAGGTTGGGGGGACCTTAGCCCTGTATACTTTAAGCATATCTGATATAAGTATACCTCTGGATAGCCTAGCAGCCTTCAACAGAGCACGAACTGACCTCATCACTACAGCTGCTCTATTCTGTATGTGAGCATTTCCAGTCCCCCTGGCACTAATAGTCTGACCTAGGTAGGTAACAGTTTTAACCTGCTCCACCTGGCCCATACTCAGATGCCACCTACATGACCTAGGCCTTCCCCCAAGCACCAGGATCTTGGTTTGAGAGAGATTTAGGGCAAGCCCATTCAGCTTTCAGTAGCAATGGAATGCCTCCAACACCCTCTTAATGCCTCCTTCAGTTTCTAGATGAAGTGGAATGACAGCTGCCCGTGAGTGGAATGATGGCCTCAGAACCCTGATGGTGGGTCCTGGGGCTGGAGTGGCTGGTGTTTCTTGATGCAGTGGAATGATGGCTCCCCATGATTGGAATGATGGCCACAGAACCCTGATGGTGGGTCCTGGGACTGGAGTGGCAGCTTCTGGATGAAATGGAATGATGGCTCTCCATGACTGGAATGACGGCCCCAGAACCCTGATGGTGGATCCTGGAACTAGAGTGACAGCTTCTAGATGAAGCAGAATGATGGCTCCCTGAGCTCGGAACGATGGCCCCAGAACCATGGTGGTGGGTCCTGGAACTGGAGTGGCAGCTTCTGGATGAAGTGGAATGATGGCTCCACATGACTGGAACAACAGCATCAGAACTCTGATGGTGGGTCTTGAGACTAGAGTGGCAGTTTCTAGATGAAGCAAAATGATGGTTCCCTGAGCTCAGAACGACAGCCCCAGAACCCTGATGGTGGGTCCTGGGACTGGAGTGGCAACTTCTAGATGAAGTGGAATGACAGATCCCCGTGAGCAGAATGATGGCCCCAGAACCCTGACAGTGGGTCCTGGGACTGAAGGGGCTGGCACCTCTACTTGGCTGGGCATTGCAGGCTGGCATCCTACATGACTTATCTCAAGAAGCTCTATTGCAAATTGAGCAAACCTTGTGTGGTGGTGAATCTCATAGACACCCAGCCCCTGCCTGTCTACAAGAGGGAGGAGCAAATGGCTGATGTGCAGTACCAGCAGCAGCAGCAGACACTGGATTGTCAGGGCAAAGTAACTGTGGCTGTCACCCCTGCTTAACCAGGCATTGCAGGCTAGCTGGCATCGGTGGAGCAGCAGCAGAGGCCCGGCCAGGGCTCGGTGGCTGTGTTCGAATGTGCAACAGTCACAAGTAAAAGCCCATTGCAAGCCCTGCAAGTTCAATGAGAGGCTTGTCCCATAGGGGGAGGGTCAGGGGATGAAACAGTGGGTTTTTTCCTCCTTGTCTCCTCTCTTCTTCTCTCTCTGTCCACCATCTTGTCCCATGCAGTCTGTACAGTATGGAAGCATAACTTCTGAGTTTTTAGTAAAGTTCTGTTTTGAACAAACGTCTGCTGTGTGTTACTCAACAAAAAGCTAACTCTAAAATAGGCTGGCACCCCTGCTTGGCTTAGTGTTGCAGGCTGGCTGGCATCAGCGGAGCAGTGGCAGAGGCCCAGCCAGGGCTCGGTTGCTGGCACCTCTACTTGGCCAGGCACTGCAGGCTGGCTGGCCTTGATGTGGGACACTTGCAGACAATTTAGCGGAATGACAGCCTTCCCTGACTTGAACGTAGGCCCCAGAATCGTTATGGTGGGTCCTGGGGCTGGCGTGGCTGGCACCCCTACTCAGCCAGGCATTGCAGGCTGGCTGGCATCAGTGGAGCAGCAGCAGAGGCCCGGCCAGGGCTCGGTGGATGGCACCCTGACTTGGCCAGGTGTTGCAGGCTGGCTGGCATCGGTGCAGCAGTGGCAGAGGCTCGGCCAGGGTTCGGTGGCTGGCACCCCTACTTGGCCGGGCATTGCAGGCTGGCTGGCCTCAATGTGGGACAGTTGCAGAGAGGTGGAACGACTGCCCTCCCTGTCTGTAATTTAGGCCCCAGAACCATGATGGTGGGTCCTGGGACTGGAGTGGCTGGCACCCCTACTCGGCCGAGCATTGCAGGCTGGCTGGCCTCGATGTGGGACACTTGCAGACAATGAATTGGAACAACAGCCCTCCCTGCCTGGAACGTAGGCCCCAGAATCCTGATTGTGGGTCCTGGGGCTGGACTGGCTGGCACCCCTACTTGGCCAGGCATTGCAGGTGGGCTGGCATTGGTGGAGCAGCAGCAGAAGCCAAGCCAGGGATCGGTGGCTGGCACCCTTGCTTGGCTGGGCATTGCAGGCTTGCATCCTACACTCCAGATCTCAACAAGCGACTCTGCCAATTGGTCAAGCCTTGCCCGGTGGTGAATCATGTATCCACCCAGTAGCAGACATTGGATTGCTGGGGCACAGTACCCGTGGCACAGCAGAGGCAGCAGAAGCAGACATTGAGTTGTCGGGGCACAGAACCCATGGCAGAGACAGCAGAGGCAGCATTGGAAGCAGCAGAAGACACTGGATTGTCGAGGCACAGAACCAGTGGCACAGGTAGCAGAGGCGGCATTGGCAGAAGCAGCAGACACTAGATTTCCGGGGCACAGAACCTGTGGCACAGACAGCAGAGGCAGCACTGGCAGCAGCAGCAGACATTGGATTGACTGGGCACAGAACCCGTGGAACAGCAGAGACGGTAGCAGCAGGATTTGCCTGTGCGCCGCACCCATGGAGCCAGGATGGTAGGATTTGCCAGGGAAGAGCTCCCATACAGCAGCAGATGGCAGCAGCAGGATTGCGTGGGCACATTTGGATTTGTCAGGGCAGAGCACCCCTGGACCAGCAGACAGCAGCAGCAGGATTACCAGGCCAGTGGGGCACATCACCCAGGATTGCCAGAGCAGGCAGACAGACACCTTGGCATGAGAGGCAGGCAAGCTGGGGCAGGGCTTCAGCTTTTCCCACAGGGCAGGCAGACAGGTACTTTGGCATGAAAATGGGAAGGCAGTCTGAGGCAGGCTTTGATCTTGGCCACCTGAGCAGGCAGGCAGACAGGCAGCGTGGCATGAGAGGAAGGCAGACTGAGGTAGGGTTTGATCTTGGCCACCTGGATGGGTGGGCAGACAGGCAATGTGACATGGGCAGAAGGCAGACTGGGGCATGGTTTAATCTTGGCCACCTGGGCAGGCAGAGAGACAGGCAGTGTGGCATGAGAAGAAGGCAGACTGAGTTAGGGTTTGATCTTGGCCACCTGGGTTCATGGGCAGACAGGCAACGTGGCATGGGCAGAAGGCAGACTGGGGCAAGGTTTGATCTTGGCCACCTGGGTGGGCGGGGAGACAGGCAGCTTGGCATGAGAGGCAGTAGGGAAGGCAGTCTGGGACCTTGGAAGGGCACTCAGATACGCTGGTGAAGACTGTGCCACAAGCAAGAGAGAGCTAGTCAGATAGGTGGGCCGAGATCGTCTAGTCAGAGGCCAGCTGCCAGGCTTACAGCTTCCCAATGCCACCCTGCATCATGAGGTCAGTCAGATAGGCTGGCTGAGGCCGTCTAGTGACAGAGAGAGAGAGAGAGGCAGAGCGGGCACTGGACATTGGGAGGGAGGGAGGGAAAGCACCTCAGCAGCAGCAGCCCAGATTGAGGAGGTGCCCCGTCCCAAGACGGCCCCTGGCATGGGATGACATGTGCCACTGCACCATGAATTCATGTCCAGGGGCAGCTTGGGGAATCCCAGCAACAGAAGTTTCACCTTTATAAAAAGCAACTGCTCCATCAACTTGGCCCCCAGTCTCAGGTGGTGCGGCGAGCAAATGTTCCGCACCATCGAGGATACCCGCTCACTGGATATCCTTGTTGGTGGGCAGGACAAGAGACCCTTGGCCACTTTGGACAGGGCCGGCCACACGTTGGTCTTGCTGGCACAGTAGGCCAAAGGATTGCTGCTGGGTTCGATGCATAGCTCCTCCTCCAGGTAGCTTTCCACTGCTTCTGAGGGGCTGTCGTACTCCCTCACATAACTCTGACTGGGCACCACCTCCACTGCTGCCCTCAGCCACGCTTCCTGCCCTACTGTGCATGAGCCTATGCTCACCAGAGTGCCCTGAAAATATGAGCTGCTCCTGGCAATAGGGGTACTGCTGCTGCTCAGCCTGCTGTTGGTGCTGCTACTGCTAGGTCTGAGGGCAGAGATAGACTCCGTCGTCTGAAAGGGGTGGCTGCTCCCACCATCCCCAGGGGCATCCTGCTGCTGCTGCCGCACACTCACAAGAGCCCAGTCTGCCTGCCGGACCCTCTCCACCAGGTCACCCTTCCAGTGCCCATAGAGTGTTGTCTGGCATTCCATGCTGCCCTTGACCCTGAGGTCCAGCATGGTTGCCAAAATGTATTCTTCCTGCTGCAGGAGCTCATCGAACCATGCCTTCAGCTTGAAAGCCCACACCCTAGCTCCTCCAAGGTGCATTGATGCTGCTGCTGCTGCTGCTTCCCCCCCCCCAGCAGTGATACTGCTCTTGCAGTTAGAGGCAGCTGTTAGAGCAGGACGCTTGCCTGCTGATGGAGGAGGACGAATGACCACTGCAGTCGGGAACCCGCTGGCATCCACTGCCCTTGCCTGCCCACTTAGCAGCACAGCGCTGTGGCATCCCTTCAGGTGCCTCACCATGGCAGTTGTGCCAAAGTTGGTGAGCACCTGCCCATGCTTCACCACCTTCTGGCACAAAGTGCACTGCACCTCCCTGAGATCATCAGCCCACACCAACTTAAATGTGCCCAGATGGAGGATTTTTTGCCCCCTCCTGCCTTCTGGCCCGCACCAGGTGATGCACCGCTGACAGCACTGCTGGGAGGGGAAGAACATGGTGGTGACACAGCTCTTGAATAGTCATCACTTTAGCACCAGACATCTCCTCCACAGGACTAGTGTGTGCCTCGCTGTCCCCAATCAGAGTGATGTCCCGCGAAGGGGAGTACTGGGACCCTGAGGCTGATCGACTGCCCACCATGTTGCTGCAACTCTCCCTGTGCCTGCTATAGCTGCTGCTGCTACTCCTTTCTCTGCTGCCATTGCCCGGGGATCGGGCCCTGCCTCTAGCAGCCGGGGTGGGATCCACCAGCCCTGGACTGCTGAGGATTACGTCAATAATGTGGGGACATTGGTGGCCCTGGAGGAACATCCGACCCCGAAGCACCTGCTCCTGAAGCCTCAGAAGAGACAGCCGCAGCCTCCTGGAGTGCAGGCCTTCCAGTGCCCTGCATGGCATTGGACGATGCTGGCAGGAGGCACCGCTGAACCACACTCGTAGTGCCACTGCTGGGAGCCTCTGAAGCTTGACTGCTAAAATCAGGCCTGTGCAGTTTGGGGCGTGGTGATGGGCTCGGGCTGCTGCTGCTGCCAGTCCACTGGCATGGTCCCTGTCACCTGTGCCACATTCCCCATTGCCTGCCTTATGGGCAGCAGACCGGCCTCTCCTGCTTCCGTTCTCCATTTTTCCCACCCAAAGAATGCACAGGAAGATCTATCTATCTTTCTATACTAACTCTAACTGCTATTAACTATTCTAAAACATATGGAACTAAATGGAATATTATCTAATATTCACAAAGGTCTAGTCCTACAAACACATTATAAAATATGGAAAATGAAACACTACACACTATATCTATCTCTATAACTAAGCTAACTCCTACAACTATCTATGTATAGTAGTGATGGGACACTAGGGAGAATTCCGGATTTACCGGTATCGGATCTCCCCAGTATCAGATTTACCGGTATCAGCATAACGGATTTTTAACATTGGCCACTTTACCGTTTTTTTTACATTGCTTCCATTGACTTCAATGGCCACAATGTAAAAAAAACTGGTAAAGCTGCCAATGTTAAAAATCCGGTATGCTGATACAGGTAAATATCGGATTATCGGATTAATCCGATACACCTGATTATTGGATGTATTGGATTTATCCGATACCAATATTCCCACCCCTGATAGTAACTATCTAATATCTATCTATCTATCGATACAAAAGAATCGGGGGGTGGGGGACATTCTGAAATTCTGGCGTTGACTTTTGTTTTGCCCTAAGGACTCTTTATTATATTCAACTTTTTCCTCGGTTGACTCTGGTCCTTGGGGGAAAAAATGTTAGTCGGTTGCTTGCACATTTGGGTTTCTCAATGGAATATTTACTTTCCTTGATCTACACAAGGGCTATGAGCCTAATTAAAAGTAGGATCCAAGATCAAGAAAAACAACTATTAATGGAAGCAATAAATGCTCAAAAAATTCCTTGGCCTTTAGAGCTTTCCTTTTTGTACCCATACGTGCTGCATATGTATCATCTCTATCTAATTGAGCCCACCATGTGGCTTTCACATCTGCCTGATTTTTACATTTTGCCATCTACTGTTCTAGAATGTAGGCAAGTCCAGATTCTGTATGACTTGAGCTTTTGTAAATATTGTTCTTGTTTAGAAGTGGAAATCCTTTTTTTTTCCACATGCCACCTGTATGCTGATCGTCATGCCGGCTTTTTGTGTCCACTTCTTAATAATATTAAGGCCACCACACAATCTGATATATTAGTTCTCCTTCTTAGAGATGTTGATCCTGATGTTACTGCCAAAGCGACAAAATTCTGCTGTGCTGTAATGAGACATAGGGTGTTTTCAGACGTAACGGGGCCATTTAGCCCCGTCACGAAATCAATGTATTCATCCCCCACCAGGATGACCCCGTCATGCCCTAACAGACGTGCCAGGGGATCCCGGCGGGGAATTGGGGAGGGGGCAGGGCCCCGTGGTGCAACATACGGCCACATGGCCCCGCCCCCTCCACGCTCCCCACCGCCCACCCTCTGGGGAGACGGACAGGCGGTGAGGCCAATGCCACCACAGCGTCTGGCCAAGTTCACCACGGCCCGGAATCCCGCCGGGGATTCCGGGCCATGATAGCTGACCAGACGTTACTTTTTTTTTTATGCCCACCTGGAATCACTTTCACCATGCTTCAGCTGATTTTCGCGCCGGTAGCCCGGGAAATGTGGTTGAAATTGATCCCATGTGGGTATTCAGTGTGGTGAACATCTGGCGGCCGCCAAACAGACGTGCAGGGCACAGTGACCACAGGTGGGTATTCAGCGTGGTTCACTGTGATCTCGTCACGTCTGAAAACACCCATAGGAAGTTCACTTTGGAAAAGGAGTAACTGTTGCTCCTACTGGGAGAGTTACAATATTGAACATAAGACTGGATTTATTGTTACTCATTGCTTGATGCCCAACTGCGAAGGAATTGGATTAATGAGGGGTGTTGTGTGGAATACCAGAGGTTTTTATTCACTATTATTATTTTGGACCTGTCATGGCTGGTGTTCCACTACTATTTTTCTTCCCTTTTTGTCTTTGTGTGTCTTATGTATTTGTATTAAGAGTGTGGCTATTGCGGATATCTTTAATAAATTTGATTTTATGTTAATGATTAAATATTAATTGTTAAAAGTTAATAAGTTGAAATGTAAGCCACCCTGAGCCTAAGGAAAAGGGTGGGATACAAATTGAAATAAATAAATTAATTCAAATAAAATAAATAAAACATTATGCTGAGTGTGCCTGTGTTGGGTGGATTCTGTCTGGAAGGCCAGATTAAATTGACTGAAAATTGCTCATTGATCAGAGGTAAGTCAGTTGGTCCGATGTGAGAAATGTGGTAATGGACTCCCAAGGGACATGTTCTGCTCCTCCAAACGGAAAGAAAATAACCAATTTGTTTGGTGTGACTGACGTGCTAAAGCAGAGTCATGGTCAGACTGATAATATGTAGCAGAATGGCACTTCTTGATTCAGGTGGTGGATAGCACATTACCTCCTTTATTTTGATGACGAGTGAAATTTACTTAACACCTGGACAGTTGAGAGGGATTTTCTTTCTGGAAATTTGGGCAGTGAATTCAAAATAAAAAGTTTGGCTTTGGTCAAAAACAAAGAAAATGAAATGTTATTTTTATTTTGATGTAAATTTATAATCTCAGAAATTTTGTCTTGATTCAAGGCAACCCTTCTTCCCTCAACACACATACTACAGTGGCAAGATACTGCATGTTATAAGAATTGTTAAAAAATTTGCTGAATGTGATTAAACAAGAAGATACCCTTGAAACTATCATTACCAGTGGTAATTTACCAATGCACCAGTGGTAAATATATCCAAAAATATTAGAGGAGGAGGTATTTAGAGATAAATTCATTACACAATCCAAGTGATTAAAAGACTTATTCACACTGGATGAAAAGACACATTCACCTTAACTCCACTTCAGCACCATTTAATATTTCTTATGCATGTTGCAGGGCTGCATAGGGCACCAACATGCATTACATCCCTGCAACACATATAAGAAATATTACAGTGGTGTTAAAGCTGTATTAAAGCGGAGTTACGTACGTCTGTTTTCACCCATTGTTACCTAACACGAAGAATGGCACCACAGTATAGAAATTAATTCAATGAATTCTGCTGCAAAAGATGGATCACATTTTAAAAGGTTTATTCTCTGCTAATTGAAAATTTTCTGAGTGCAGTGTTGAAGATCCCAGTGAAGTTCAGCTGCTCATTTATTTGGTCAGTACAAGAAGCACTCAAGATAAAGAGCTGTTTTTTGGTGGTGGTTGTTTTTAACTTTCTATGTCATTTAGAGGATTAGATTGATTATCATGGCAGACAGAATATAAGTAGATAAAATTGAAATGAACCCACAGCTGTTAAGGAGGATGAAGAGCTTGAGGGACAGTGAAAGAAGAGCAAAGCATTTTCAGAAAGGAGGAGCAAGCCAAATTAGATGTTAAAATGTTACGTTCCATGTTATGACTTTTAGTGTCTCTGAGTGAAATAAGTCTATAAAGGAATCAGGGCTTTTTATTCAGCCAAAAAAGAAAGATCCTTGCTGGTGGAAGCACTCCTTTTGTTGCAGGCATCCCTGAAGCTATATTGAGCAGCTGGGAGGGAACCATGGATGGGCACTTAGATTCCACACCAGAAGCTGCTGCTGCTGCTAAGTTGAAGAGGCCTGGGGCAGATTCACAAGTAGCATAGAAGAAACCTGTGAAAATCTGCAGTGAGCTATCATACACAGTGCATTTGTAGACTCTCTCTCTCGCTACTTCTATAGACAAAAACAGAGAAGAAAATAAGACATTAAAAGCATTTAAATAGCCTAAATAGCAGCTTCCCTTCCTTCCTTATGGGAGAGCTGGGAGAACTGGAGAGAGGTCTTACTAGCTAGAAACTTGAATATTTGGATATGGTGACTGGTTGTGTAGTGGTAGTTTGGGCACAAACATGACCCTATAATGGCAGACATCTTTCTTAATAGAGTTTTCCAAGCAATTCAATAATGTATATCATCAACAGAAATTATTTACCAATATTATTGAATATGCTGCCATGGTACATGTGTGTGTGTGTGTGTGTGTGAGAGAGAGAGAGAGAGTGATGGTTTGAGGGGTTTAATTGGCCAGTCAGAAGTGAGAGCTGGCTTAGAACTCAAAAAAGGAGAAGGAAGACAGAGACAGAGGAGGGAGCTGAGGATATAGTGTGTGGAGAATAGATCACTCTGGGGAATGTGCTCTAAACATCCTGGCTCATCTCAAGATGACTGGTGGCTGAGATTCAGCCTAGAAGCTGTACAACCTAACCTGTGGGACATTGTTGAGAGTGGAGAACAGAAGGAACAGAGAGAGGAATCTCAAAAGTTTGAGAAGATTTGGCAGAGGAACTGCTGGTTGTATAAAGCCACAAGCCAGAAATGAAGAACCCACAACTAAAGCTGTAACCAACCAGAAAGTATTAACAGACTTTGTTACTAGGCCAGAAAGAGACTTAAGTATCAGTTTCACTATGCCAGGTGCAGCAGACAGCCTGATGTTATGCTGAAGTTTATAATAAATAATAATAATAATTATTATTATTTTTTTTTTTTTAAAAAAGGTATTTCCTGTTTGGTTTTACTACCATTATGGTAATAACCTCTGTTGGTAGCAAGGATACCTGGGATGAGTGGGAGAGGGAGGGTGGCCATCTCATAAAATTTGGTGTCAGAAGCGGGATAGAGAGCCACCACCCCAAACCCAGATAGGATCCAGACCCAGGTAAGAGACTTGTTGACTCACTTTGACATGGCAGAAACAGTGGAAATAAAAGGAAAAACAAAGCAGGAGCTACTTGCCCTCTTTAGGGAGAGAGGCATCCCTGTTAAGAGAACAGACACAAAAGGTATTGGTTTTGACCTATAAAGTCCTATACGGCCTTGGCACGACTTCCCTGTGGGACCGCCTCTCTCCGCGCTCTGGAGCGGCCTCTGAGGTCTTCTGGAGGAGTCCTTCTAGAGGTCCCCCATGTGGTTCGGGGGGGGGGGACACTATGGAGAGGGCATTCTCGGCGGCTGCACCTAGGCTGTGGAACTCCCTCCCCAACATCAGCTCCTGAGGGGAGAAGAAACACCTAAAGGAGATCACGGGACTAGGGTTGCCACTTTTTGCAGTTTTAACCTGAGACTCCCATTTTGGCCTATGGGAGTCTCAGGGTCAAATCAGAAGAGGTGGCAACTCTATGCGGGACAATTTACTGGAGAGATTGCATCTCCTAAATGAGCAAAAGTGAACTGAAGCAGAGGCAGAGAAAAAAGGATTTAATTGAGACTGACATAGTGCAAAAGCAACTGGAAATAGAGGCTGACACAGCTCGAAAACAATTGAGAGTGGAAGCAGAGAAATAAAAACAAATGGAGGCTGAATTGAAAAGATTAGAAACTAAAACCCAAGTAGAGATGAAAAGGCGAGAGGTGGATCAGGCCTCACCGTGGCCATAGCCTCTGTTGGGAGTAATAAGGGTCCTCTAAGCCTGGAGGGGGGCGCGGAATAGGGTGATCATCTTGTCACAGTACTAGGAAGCTTTGGCTGCGTGCACATGTTCTGATTTTTGCATTAGATTAAAACTAACGTGAAATCAGCAAAAACACTAGATTCATGTTGGGCTGTATGCCCAGGTTGGTTTATTGTGTTTTCTTGTTTTCCTGACCATGGTCATGTGATTGCGATGGTTCCATTGTTGAATTTAACGGATCCATGCTCATGTTATTTATTTTATTTATTTATTAACTTTTTCATCCCACCCTACCCAGAAGGCTCAGGGCGGCTTACAAAAACATAAAATACAATTTAAGAACATTAAAATACCACGTTACTCAATTTACTGAGTAATTTCATACCGTGAGCTCGACCCAGAGATGAGCTGGCTACCTTTGATGTCTCAGGAACAAAAGCCTCCCTCATCCCTGCTGTTCCCAATCTGGGGAAAGAGGTGAGCCAGCAGTGGGCAGAGCAAGAAAACACCCCCCCCACCCCCCCGGCAATCCCTCTGGTCATTGCAATGTCAAGAAAAGCAACCAACTGCAGCCAGGGCTGTGCAAAAAGCATCATGCTGCTAGCCCCAGCAACAGCCCCACCAGCCCCCTACTAGGGGTGTGCACCAAGAATCCATGTAATTTTTCATCTTTGTTATTAAGAACTGTCATTTTTGTTATTAATTTTTCATTATTGGTGTCATTACTGGTATCGGTATCAATTTTGAGAGATAATAAAGATTTTGTTTTCAGTATCATTTCCGTTGTGGGCTGCCACTAGTGCCAGCAGACACCTGCCCCACATGTCTCATAAGTTGAACTCCTTCTTCCCTTTGTCATTATAATGCAGTAGTAATAAAAAATTACTAATATGTATTCTTGCTTGTCCCCCAAGCCCGTAGCCTAGGCTTCATCTGTGACTCACCCCTTTCTTTTAAACCCTACACTGACTCTGTTGCTAAATCCTGTTGCTTCTCCCTCCATAACATTGCTAAGATTCGCCCTTTTCTCTCTGTCTCGTCTGCCAAAACTCTTGTTCATGCTCTGGTCATCTCTCACCTCGATTACTGTAACCTCCTTCTCACTGGCCTTCCCCAGTCTCACCTTTCTCCCCTCATCTCTGTCCAAAACTCTGCTGCCAGGGTCATCTACCTCGCCAGTCGCTTCGACCATGTGCAGCCCCTCCTCTCTTCGCTTCACTGGCTTCCCCTTCCTGAACGAATCCTGCACAAGCTCCTAGTCTTCACCTATAAAGCTCTTCACAACCTTGCTCCCCCCTACCTCTCTGCACTTATCGCCCTCCATACTCCAGCCCGTGCACTTCGCTCCTCCTCTGTCCCTTCTCTCACCCTTCCACGCCTTCCCTGCTCCCCTAAGCGCCTTCGTCCCTTCTCACTTGCTGCCCCCCATGCCTGGAACTCCCTCCCTGTCCACATCCGCCTTGCCCCCTCCCTTCATACCTTCAAATCTCTCCTTAAAACTCACCTCTTTCGCTCTGCTCTGTCTGACTCTTTATCCTGCTGAGCCACTATTCCTATACCTACGATCGGTTTACCCTTATCCTTGCAACATGGACCTGCCTGCTGTCATTCTCATCGTAACCAAGCCAAGTACGTGCACTTGAGACCTCGCATCTTCATGAATGTTAGACCCCTTGTCTCTCCCTCTGTTCCCCTTCCTAAGTCTCTCCCCCAGCTCCTGTCTCTCAGATTGTAAGCCCTAGGGGCAGGGACCGTGTCTATTTTATTACCTTGTAAAGTGCCAGGTACACTGCTGGCGCTATATAAATATTTTTTAATAATAATAATAAATGTATATCTAACCTAAACCTACACCTAATAACCTATACTACATGCAATATATTCCTAAGTATCTCTCAAGGATTACCAGTGCTGGGTGTCTCCCAGCACTGGTTTATATGTGCCTGACTCTACCCTTTGACGGGCCTGCAGCCACGCTAAATGCTGCGACTGAGCAGACCCCGCCCCCACACCCAACGCACGCGCCCCCGGGGGCGCCACGTCAGTCTCATGCGGGTGCGCCTCCTCTGACACCGCTGACAGCCGTGGCGGGGCCATCAGGGCACGCGGCACAGGAGCAGGAGCCTCAGAAGTGACCGCAGGAGAGGGTGATCTGGCACGCCTCTGCCCCTGCCGCCTGACACTTACTAGTTGTGGCGTACTCATCTCAGATTTGAAGTTGAGATTTTTGAACTTAAATATTGCAAGTATTATGGGTAACATTCGAGAGAGACAGAATTCCTGGAAGCACTGGTGGCAATGTTGTTGCAGGGATTATCCTTGGTCTACTTTTGCTCTTCTCTTTCTCATTTTGTTGAGCAGAAGAAAGTCTTGCATTTCCTTTTTAGAAATACTGCAATAAAATAAAAGAATGCTTTTATGTTTATTTCATAAACATCCACCATTCCAAGACAAGAACAAGCTTCTGGATTTTCAAAGTCTTCCCACGGATTGCATTGGTCAGTGGACCAGAATTATGCTGAAGTTCACGCTATTGTGTTTGTATTTGATTTATACTGGAAATACTTAATTTTTTTAGTATTTAATATGACTTTCCACAACTTGTTACACAGATCTATTACCATGGAAACTGTTTTTCCTGATGCTCAGCCATTACAAGCCTAGATTCCATGTACACGTCTGTGTATTTCAGAGTAATGGTGAGATTAATTTTTTGAGACCTATAAGAAAAATGGCAAACTGAGATTAGATCACAAATTGAAATATTCACCCAAGTCAATAAATCAATATGTTTAAAGTGTTAACGGCTTCCAGAGCCAATTTATTAAAAAGGCTCAGTGCCCATGAGACCCCACTGAACCACAGCCTCACTACAGCTCGTAAACTGGGTATACATTTTACATCGATCTGACTCTGACCATTTTCTCCATAGGGCCCATTTGCAGTCCTATGTTGAGGCTATGAGGACGGCAAGGAAGGAGTTCCTTGCTGTCCTCATAGCGTCTGCAAAGTCACGCCCAGCGGAACTGTTTCAGGTGGTGCGGGGGCTGGTTAGTCCGGCCTCCCTCCGCCTGGATGGGGACTTGTCCCGGGCCCGCTGTGAGGAGTTTGTCATCTACTTCGCAGACAAGATCGCTCGGATTCAGGCCGATTTCGACGCTGGGTTGATAGCAGTAGGGGAAGAGCGCGGGGGGGCGGAGGGTCCGTCTGGTCCATCTTTATGGGGTGAGTTTCAGGAAGTGACGCCAGCCGATGTGGTGGATGTCCTGGGGTCTGTGAGGGCCACGTGTTGTCAACTAGATCCATGCCCGTCCTGGTTAATAAAAGCTTCCGGGGAGACGTTGGGGACGGTGCTGGCGAGGGTGGTGAATGCGTCCCTTCGGCAGGGGAGGTTGTCGCCTTGCTTAAAAGAGGCTGTGGTGCGCCCCCTGCTGAAAAAACCATCGTTGGACGTAGACGCGCTCGCCAGCTACCGACCTGTCTCTAACCTTCCCTTTTTAGGGAAGGTTATTGAGCGGGCAGTGGCGCTCCAGCTCCAGGGTCATCTAGATAATATCGGGCTCCTTGACCCGTTTCAATCTGGGTTCCGCCCCGGCTATGGCACCGAGACGGCGTTGGTGGCCTTGGTGGACGACCTCCGCCGGGAGATGGATGCGGGATGTTCGACATTTCTCATCCTGCTCGATCTCTCGGCCGCTTTTGACACCGTGGACCATGGGCTGCTGTTGAGACGACTGCGTGACCGGGGGGGTCTGGACGGAACTGTTCTTGAATGGTTCCGTTCATTCCTCTCGGGGAGAAGCCAGCGGGTGGTGTTGGGGGATGAGACATCGCGCCCCTGTGCCTTATCATGCGGCGTTCCGCAGGGTTCTATTCTGTCTCCGTTATTATTTAATGTATATATGCAGCCCTTGGGGGAGGTCGTGAGAGGGTTCGGGGTGCGGTGTCACCAGTATGCTGATGATACTCAGCTGTACCTCTCTTTTTCAACTGACCCAGACCCTGCCGTCTCATTGCTATCCCAATGTTTGGAGGCCGTGGCGGAATGGATGCAGCTGAGCAGATTGAAGCTCAACCCCGATAAGACAGAGGTGATGTTGGTGGGGAGAGCGAGGGAGGTAGTGGCCCCCCTGGCTGGAGGGGTTCGCCCTCCTATAGCTCAGCAGGTCCGGAATCTGGGGGTGATACTGGACGCAGACCTCCGCCTGGAACGGCAGGTGGAGGCAGTCGCTAAGGCTGCCTTCCGCCAGTTCTATCTGGTGCGTAGGCTGCGTCCGTTCGTCTCCATCCCAGACCTGGCCTCCCTCATCCATGCTTTCATCACCTCGAAGCTAGACTACTGTAACGCGCTCTACATGGGGCTTCCCTTGTTCCTGATTCAGAGGCTGCAGCTAGTGCAGAATGCGGCGGCTCGTCTCCTGACGGGGACGGGCCATCGGGAACATATTACACCTGTGCTCTGAGCTCTGCACTGGCTGCTGATAGCGTGCCGAGCCAGGTTCAAGGTTTTGGTGTTGATCCATAAATCCCTTTATGGTCTGGGCCCCTCATACCTCAGGGACCGCCTCGCCCTCTGTGCCCCAGAATGGCTCCTTTGGTCTGCCGGGGGTGCCTTCTCGGAGGTCCCCCGTGTTAAGCGGGGGGCCACAATGGAGAGGGCATTCTCGGTGCTGTGCCGCGCCTTTGGAACTCTCTTCCAGAGGAAGCTCGCCTGGCCCCCAGCCTGTTGACATTCTGGCGAAGTTGCAAAACCTGATTGTTCGCCCAGGCCTTTGGGGAGGGTGGGAGAAGTTTTTTTTTCAGACCCCCACCTTATTTATTTATTAGCCCTGTTTTAATGATTGTATGTTTACTGATGGTTTTAAATTGTTTTTATGTATGCTGTTTTTATTGTTGGAAGCTGCCCCGGGCTGCTTGCAGGAGGGGCTGGGTACAAATGTATAAAATAAATAAATAAATAAATAAAATAAATACATATTACATATTAAAAACAAATTAAAACAGTCAGTCACCAAATATAATTAAATCCAGTAAAAACAATTTAGCCCCCCACCCCTCCCTAACCCAACCCACCCACCCCATCTCTCTTGGGAAAGACATGCCGGAATAGCCAGGTCTTACATTGTCTGCGGAAAGAGAGGAGGCCAGTGGTCAAGCAGACCTCCAGCGGGAGCGAGTTCCACAGCTGCGGTGCAGCCACAGAGAATGCCCTTCTCAAAGTTGACACCTGAGAAACCTGGCGGACCTCGAAGAGGGTGCCCCCGGCTGACTGTAGGGGCCAATCCAGGTCCCAGATGGTGAGGTGGTCCTGCAGGTAGGTGGGGCCCAGGATGTTTAGGGCTTTAAAGGTCAACACCAACACCTTGAATTGGGACTGGAAGACTATCGGCAGCCAGTGCAGAGAGCAAAGAACCGATGTAATGTGCTCGCATTGACCCGTCCTGGTTAAGAGATGAGCCTCTGCATTCTGCACCAGCTGTAGTCTCCGAAAAGGCAACAAGGGTAGCCCCACGTAGAGTGCATTACAGTAGTCCAGTCTTGACATAATAAAAGCATGGACAATCATGGTCAGATCAGACATATGGCCAAAGCCGATGTACCTGATGTAACTGGCAGAATGCCCCCTTTGCCACAGCCACCACCTGAACATCCAGGCGGAGCTGCGGATCCAGGAGCACCCCCAGACTCTGAACCTGAAGTACTAGGGGAGGACGGATCTCATCAATGATGGGGGCCACCACTCTCTCAGCTTTCCCCACAACCATCACCTCCATCTTGTCGGGATTTAACTTCAGGCGGCTCGGCCTCATCCAATCCCCCACAGCTGCCAAACACCAGGTAAGCACAGACACCGCTGGGCCTGTGTCTGATGAAAATGAGAGATATAGCTGGGCGTCATCAGCATATTGATGACACCGTACACCAAACTCCCATACAACCATTATCTCCTTCAGGCCGGTCTTCTAGCGCGCCCCCTCCAGAAGGGGAAGGGACCAGTTAGGATGGTCCGCCCTCGGAGGCTGATGGAACCCCAGCGGTTCCAGGAGGTCCTGAGGGAGCTTACCCTGGATGTGGACGGTCACTCTGTGGATGAGCTGGTCCGGCATTGGAACATCTTGCTGGAGGAGGCCATTGACAGGGTGGCTCCGAGGCGCCTTCTGCCTCGGTCTCGTCACCGCAGGACCCCTTGGTTTA
This sequence comes from Sphenodon punctatus, assembly GCA_003113815.1. NCBI lineage: Eukaryota > Metazoa > Chordata > Lepidosauria > Sphenodontia > Sphenodontidae > Sphenodon > Sphenodon punctatus. Next base: position 2,510,364 of record QEPC01008797.1, read on the forward strand.
CTGAGGGGCTGCGGTGTATGAAGCGTGTGGGCAGGAGGCTAGAGCGACGCTGGCGTCGGACTCGGTCTGTCTCCGATCGTCTTCTCCATAGGGCCCATTTGCGGTCCTATGTGGAGGCTGTGAGGACGGCGAGGAAGGAATTCCTCGCCGTCCTCATAGCGTCTGCGAAGTCGCGTCCAGCGGAGCTGTTTCGGGTGGTGCGGGGGCTGGTTAGTCCGGCCTCCCTCCGCCTGGATGGGGACTTGTCCCGGGCCCGCTGTGAGGAGTTTGTCATCTACTTCGCAGACAAGATCGCTCGGATTCAGGCCGATTTCGACGCTGGGTTGATAGCAGTAGGGGAAGAGCGCGGGGGGGCGGAGGGTCCGTCTGGTCCATCTTTATGGGGTGAGTTTCAGGAAGTGACGCCGGCCGATGTGGTGGATGTCCTGGGGTCTGTGAGGGCCACGTGTTGTCAACTAGATCCGTGCCCGTCCTGGTTAATAAAAGCTTCCGGGGAGACGTTGGGGACGGTGCTGGCGAGGGTGGTGAATGCGTCCCTTCGGCAGGGGAGGTTGTCGCCTTGCTTAAAAGAGGCTGTGGTGCGCCCCCTGCTGAAAAAACCATCGTTGGACGTAGACGCGCTCGCCAGCTACCGACCTGTCTCTAACCTTCCCTTTTTAGGGAAGGTTATTGAGCGGGCAGTGGCGCTCCAGCTCCAGGGTCATCTAGATAATATCGGGCTCCTTGACCCGTTTCAATCTGGGTTCCGCCCCGGCTATGGCACCGAGACGGCGTTGGTGGCCTTGGTGGACGACCTCCGCCGGGAGATGGATGCGGGATGTTCGACATTTCTCATCCTGCTCGATCTCTCGGCCGCTTTTGACACCGTGGACCATGGGCTGCTGTTGAGACGACTGCGTGACCGGGGGGGTCTGGACGGGACTGTTCTTGAATGGTTCCGTTCATTCCTCTCGGGGAGGAGCCAGCGGGTGGTGTTGGGGGAGGAAACATCGAGCCCCCGCGCCTTACCGTGTGGCGTTCCGCAGGGATCGATCTTGTCTCCATTATTATTTAACATCTATATGCAGCCCTTGGGGGAGGTCGTGAGAGGGTTCGGGGTGCGATGTCACCAGTATGCTGATGATACTCAGCTGTACCTCTCGTTTTCTACCGACCCAGACCCTGCTGTCTCGGTGCTATCCCAATGTTTGGAGGCCGTGGCGGATTGGATGCGGCGGAGCAGACTGAAGCTCAACCCAGATAAGACGGAGGTGATGGTGGTGGGGAGGGCGAAGGGGGTGGTGGCCCCCCTGATTGGGGGGGTTTGCCCCCCTGTAGCTCAGCAGGTCCGGAGTCTGGGGGTCATATTGGACGCAGACCTGCGGCTGGAGCGGCAGGTGGAGGCAGTCGCTAAGGCTGCCTTCCGCCAGCTTTATCTGGTACGTAGGCTGCGTCCGTATGTCTCTGGCCCGGACCTGGCCTCCCTCATCCATGCCTTCGTCACCTCGCGGCTCGACTACTGTAACGCGCTCTACGTGGGGCTTCCCTTGTTCTTGGCCCGGAGGCTGCAGCTGGTGCAGAATGCGGCGGCCCGTCTTCTTACGGGGACGGGTCGCCGGGAGCACATTACACCGGTGCTCCGAGCGCTGCACTGGCTGCCGATAGTGTGCCGGGCCAAGTTCAAGGTCCTAGTAATGATCTATAAAGCCCTATACGGCCTTGGCCCCTCTTACCTTAGGGACCGCCTCGCCCTTCGCGCCCCGGAACGACTCCTGCGGTCTGCCGGGGGTGCCCTCCTGGAGGTCCCCCGTGTTAAGCGGGGGGCCACGATGGAGCGGGCATTCTCGGTGGTAGGGCCGCGGCTGTGGAACTCCCTTCCGGAGGAAGCTCGCCTGGCCCCAAGCCTTTTGACATTTCGGCGAAACTGTAAGACCTGGCTGTTTGCCCAGGCCTTTGGGAGGGAGGGAGGGGGAGGGTAATTTTAATCCCCTGCCTATTTAGTAATTTATTGTTCCTAACCCTGTTTTGATGTTTTTATATTTATATTTATATTTTAATTGTTTTTAACTGTTTTTATTGTTGTAAGCCGCCCCGAGCTGCATTGCAGGAGGGGGCGGGATATAAGTTTGAAGAAATAATAAAATAAATAAAAATAATAATAATAACCTCCCCCACAGGCTACATATACACACTGAACAAGAGAGGGGACAAGATGGAACCCTGAGGGACCCCACACATGAGACCCCGAGGAGAAGATGAAAAATCACCCAGGACCATATTCTGGGTTCTCCCAAACAGGAAAGAGCGTAACCATTCAAAAATGGTCCCGCCAATCCCTGACCAGTCCCACAGCCAAGTCACCAACAACTCATGGTCAACAGTATCAAGCACAGCCAAGAGATCTAACAGAATCAAGAGGGTAGATCAAACTTGGTCCAACTCACGGGAGATGTCATTGACCAAGACCACAAGTGTAGTCTACATGCCATAACTTGGACGAAAGCCAGACTGCGAGGGATCAAGAAAATTGACCTGGTCCAGATGCTCCTGCAACTGCCAAGCCACGAGCTGTTCAATAACCTTCCCTAAAAAGGGAAGGTTAGAGACCGGCTGATAGTTGGCCAGAACGCCAAGGTCCAATAATGGTTTCTTGAGCAGGGGCCGCAACACAGCCTCCTTGAGACAGTTTGGCACCCTGCCCTCCCTAAGGGAGGTGTTGACAATCCCTGCCAGCAATGGCCCTAATGTCACCCGGCTAGCCTTAACCAGGCAGGACAAGCATAGGTCTAATTCACAATAAGTGACTCAAACAGTCCCAAGAGCATCCCCCACATCTGAGAGTGACACATCCTGACATTCATCCCACAAATCAGGACAAGATGGGGCTTCTACTGCGTCCGGCTCACCTACTGCTAAAAATGTTGCATCAAAACTGGTGGATTTGAGCAATTTTATCTGCAAGAAAGTTCAAAAACAAACACAGAAGGCATTTGATGACTCTAAATCCAGGTGGAGGTAGGTCGGACTGACCAGCCCACTCACCACCCAGAAGAGCTCTACCAGACAGGACTTAGCAGACACAATGAGGGTATCAAAGAAAACTTTCTTTGCTGCCCGCACCACAATGGCATAGGTACGTAACCAGATTCTATGCCGCAATCGGTCAACTTCAGTATGCGAGTGACACCACCATCGCTCTAACCACTGCCCTTCCTGCTTCATCCACCACAGCTCCACTGTATACCACGGGGACCTGCATTGTTGGCGGTTTGAGAGTGGATGCTTGGGAGCCACACAGTTGATGGGGTTCACCAACACGGAGTTCCATATGGTCACGAGGTCATCAAGTAAGCGGCCACTGAGATCAGAGGAAACATCCCCTATGGTGGTCTGGAACCTTCTGGGTTCCATAAATCTTTGGGGGTGAACCATCCTAACTGGTTCCACACCCTCTCGGGGCCCAACATATGCCAGGATACTGGCCTGGAGGAGATAATGATCTGTCCATGACAAGGGCACTTATGACACCTCCCCCACTAATGGATCCCCTGCCTCAAGGCCTGTGCAAAATATCATGCCCAGGGTATGTCCTCCAACATGCGTGGGGCCCACCATTCTCTGAAACAGGCCCATGGTTGCCATGGTGGCCATGAACTCATGTTCTGCCTTCCAAGACTGGCATTGGCATGGATGTTGAAGTCCCGCAGGACTATCGTCCTGGGGGACTGCAAGACCACCTCCGACACCAGCTTGGTCAGTGCGGGCAAGGAAACTGCTGTACAGGTGTGTGCCCGGTATATCAGCAGTATCCCCACTCTGTCTCCGGTCAAATCCAACACCAGATGAAGGCCCTCTTTACCCATGATAGATTGCCCAGAAAATCTCACAGACAGTGTATCCTTAAAAATAAATATACAGTAATGTATGACCCAAGTCCATAATAGTCTCCTAATATCATATATATGAGTTCCCAGTTTTTTTTTACTTGTTTCAAATGATCTTTGTCAAAATAACTGAGAACATTCTTCTTCCAGCATAGAACTCACTCCAACTCCAGGAAGTCCTCACAGTAAGGATCTGTAAATAAGGATCCCCGTCAGAAGAAATCCTTGTTTAGAGCAGGACTGAAAAACTCCTAATAGCAGCAAATAATGTCTGCAGAAGGGTGCGGGATATAAATGCCTGTAATAAATAAATAAATAAATAATAAATAAATGTCAATGAGGATTGGAAATATGACAGATGTATGTAAATATCCTTACTGCTGAGGTGCATCCTCAATTGGCAGTTACAAGAACACACTGTAAGGTCTTTCTGGAGTTGAAGTGAGTCCTATGCTGGAAGAATGTTCTTAATTATCTTGACAAAGATCATTTGAAATCTTAAAACAACTGGGGAGCGTGTAGATATGATATTGGGAGACTTATGGGCACGGGTCATACATTACTGTATATATTTATTTATTTATTTATTACTGTCATTTGTACCCCGCCCCTCCTGTAAACAGCTCGGGGCGGCTTCCAACAATATAAATACATAAAAACAATATAAAACAATTTAAGATAATCAACAATAAAAATGTTTAAAATGTTTAAAACAGGGCCCCGGAAATTAAAACAGTAAAACAGGATAGGGGCGAAAAAACCCTAACCCACCCCCCACCCCCAAAGGCCTGGGCGAACAGCCAGGTTTTACAACACTGCCGGAATGACAATAGGCTTGGGGTCAGGCCATATTTATGACCATATTTTGATGTTTTGAGTATTTTCATGTTACATTTTTATGGTTTGTCAAGAATCAACCATCTAGAAGCCATTATTACTATATTGTATACAAATATTTATATAAATGTATTTATTCATGTTTAATAAAATTTCATGTGAGTGTTTTTACATATAGTTATTCATTAGCCTGTAATGTACTGAAATCGTATACTGTATATAATAATTGCACAGTCCCTGGTGTGTTTTCACATGTTATTTTGTTGATCATTACAGGGCTGTTCCCTTTGTTTTGCTGGTTCCCACAGCATAAATCTACATTGACCAGGGTGTTGAGTTGTCCGGGGTTACTGGTGAAAGGGTAGACCGGTTAGTCTGCAGCTGCATCTTGGAAGGGCCAAGAAGGAACTTGAGTACAGGTGTAAAGTGTGTATTAGAATCCTGAGGCTGAAGAGAAGATTGCAGGCAAGCCTGCTAACAGGTGAAAGCCTGTTGTTGCCCAAAAGGATGCAGACCTCTTTAGTTTATGGTAGAATTATATTAATCCTGGAAGGGGAACTGATTAGATTTCCAAGTGTCCCTGAGGCTGGATTGGAAAACTGGCATAAAGTCAAGAGTGTGAGCTACAAATCAACTACACAGATAAGACTTTTCAGCTAACCTGCATTTTAGGCAATTTAAAACTGATTCACAATTACAGAGTATTTCATCTATCATCTCAGTTTGTACAATGATTAGCAAAAATTATCTCAAGCAATGGTCTGGAAACAGCAGAAGGAAGGATATCAGATCTGAGGGTGTTAATTTTTTTAAGTAGAACATGATGGACTGGGGAAGTGTTTTAATTGCACAACAAGCTTCTTGTCTAAGTAGAAGTATATAACATTTTCATGGTCTGAATACTAATAGATCTTTCTATTTAATTAATTTCAATCAAATGGCTTATGTAGAACAACAGTCTTGGCAAAGAGAAAAAGAACAAAATCAGGAGTAAAGTAAAATGGTAGTGAGGCAAATCCTGGATCACCACTGAGGCCCAGATTCAATAAAGCCCATAAGCTTTAAGCACATGAGAAGTTCTACTGATTTCAGTGGGACTACTTAGGCTTGAAATGACAAAACAAGGCAAATGCTGTTTCCATTGGAAACCGGATATTCGCCTTCATTCACGCTAAGTGGAAACTTACTGGCTTTACTGTTGTGAACATTACTAATGTGGACAAGTGCAAAGTGATGCACATAGGGAAAAACAATCTACACTTTATATACACAATGCTGGGTTCAAAATTAGGAGTTACTGCCCAGGAAAAAGACCTTGGAGCCATTGTGGACAATACACTGAAATCCTCAGCTCAGTGTGCGGCGACCGTCAAAAAAGAAAACAGAATGTTAGGAATTATTCATAAAGGGATAGAGAATAAAACAGAAAATATCATAATGCCACTATTTAAGTGTATGGTGTGACCACACCTTGAATATTGTGTGCAGTTTGGTCACCCCATCTAAAAAAAAATATTGTTGAAATAGAAAAGGCACAGACAAGGGCAAAAAAAATTATAAGGGGTATGGAACTGTTCCCCTATGAAGAGAAGCTGGATAGGTGGGGTTCTTCAGCTTAGAGAAGAGATGAGTGAGAGAAGTTTATAAAACCATGAGTGATATGGAGCATGTTAATAGGGAATGGTTATTTACGTTCTCACATAGTACTAGGACTAGGGAGACACTCCATTAAACTAATTGGTAGCAGATTTTAAAGAAATAAAAGAAATAATTTTTTCCATCAATGCACAATTAAGTTGTGGAATTTGTTGCCAGAGGACGTGGTCAAGGCCGGTAGTACAACTGGATTTAAGAAAGGACTGGAGAGGTTTCTGGAGGATAGGTCCATTAGCAGCTATTAGCCAGGTAGGTTTGGGGAACGTAATCTCTTAATTTCGGGAGCTGGGAGTAAACAGCAAGGAATGGATTGCCCTATAGTGACCTGTTGGGTACTTCAAGTAACCGAGATAAGATTGGCCACTGTCAGAGACAGGATGCTTGATGGACCATTGGTTTGACCCAGTATGGCACTTCTTAAGTTCTTATGTTTTTGTCATTATTTGTTGCGAGTTGATAAGTGCTGTCACAGGACCAATCCCAAGCCCCACCTGCACCCCTTACACACCTGGGAACTATGAAGCTGCAAAAGTACTAGGTAAGTGCTGGAAATTGACTGTAAAACTGTCGTAAAAGTCCCCCAAAGTGATGACAATGATGAAAGAAAGGTTGGAAAGTGGCAACATTTATGGGAAATTATGAAAAATCACAGGCACCAATATCAACTATGATGGAAGCCTGGAATCACTGGAGACTGATGAAGAACTGATGAGCAACTTCAAGTGCTCCTGAAGGACTGGTATTTCCCTATGGAACACAAACATTTGTTCTTGACTTAGCCTGACTACTCACATGCTTAAAGATCATGATTATTAACTTTCCTGAACAGAGCAAAACACCTATTCTCATTAAAGGAAGTTAGTTTGTCAGATGGAAGACTAAAATGCTGGGTAAGGGTTTCAGGATTTGACCTAGTGGTGCTAAAGGGAAACTGGGTGAAATTTTTAAATAATTCCAATTTCAATTATACCTGTGTCAGAATTTCTTCTTCCTTTTTTTAAAAATCGGAAGAACTGTGAAGTTAGAAATATTGCAGAATTTGGAATATCAACATTTGGAAAGTTGAAAGATTTCAGCATTGAATTTTAATGCTGAAATAGAAAGATTATTATTATTTATATAGCACAAGCAGTGTGCCCGGCATTGTACAATAGTTACAGAGAAGTCCCTACCCCACAGGGTGCTTACAATCTAAAAGACAAAGGAGGAGACAGACAAGAGTCCTTTCATGAGGCTGAGAAGTTGCAGGTGCACGTGCTTCACTTAGCGACTTCAACATTAAAGTTGCTTCAACCTTATAGAAGCAGTGTTGAAACTGAAAATGATTTAGGATGATATTCCAAAAGTTAATGGAACATTTTGATCTTTCCATTCAGTTTTACTTATAAATTTCACATTATAGTGAAATGTTATTTTCACTTCAGTGTTCTGTTTTTTGTTTTTTTTAAAGACAGCTTCAATCACTTAAAATAAATAATAATAGGGACATTTTTGTCTTTTCTCTCTCTAAAACAGCACTGAGGATGTCTCGAGACATATGTTGCCAAATTTGACTGGTTCACTTATAATAATAAAGGTGTGCACGAGGGGCCCATGTTTTTCTTTTCATTTTTTTGTTTTCATTATTTAAATATGTCATTTTCATTTTAATCAATATCAATTTTTCGTTTTTGCTTTTGTTTTTGATTTCCATTGGTTTAAATGGAAAACACGTTTTTGACCGTAACATTTTTGTTTTTCATTATATATGGCTGATACTTGGAGGGATTGTACCTCCAATGGAAGGAATTAAGTGGACCAAATTCCAAAGGATTGGATAAAGGAATCCAATTATATAAGCAGTTCAATTATATTATTTTGTCAAAATATTGATATACATTCTTAGCTGTAACTTCTTTGCCTCACATTTAATGTAGATGAAACTTGGCAAGTTTATATCTATTCCCATATTAACTATCTCTGAAAACTTTCAAAAGGATTGGATAAAGGGCCCTGGTGGTATAAGAAATGATCTTATAAATGTATGCCTGACTATAACATCCTTATAGTCCATCCAGTGTACATGAAATTTGGCATAGCGGTATATGACACTTTCTCAACAATCTCTGTGAAATATCATAAATATGTGATAAAGGGTCCCAGTTTTATATGCCTGCACAAAATATGCAGAGAAGGAGCCTATGCCAGGGATTCTTTTACATGTCACTGTGGTATAAGATCAGTTTGTGATGCCAATTAGCCAGCAGAAAGGTCAACCAAATATCCTCATTATGTGCTGTGATCATCCCAAAATCTCTCCCCCACTTGTTACTGGGAAGACAGAAGCATCTGTTTAGGAAAGAACCAAAAGGGATTCTCTTATATCCTCAGTCACAGTGCTGCAACATGTGATTGTGATGATAATTGGCCAGCCTGGATGTGTAAACTATGTCTCCTGACTGCTGGGATGCTATCCGCAAAGTCCCAGTTATGTTCCTTCAATGCTCACCTGAGGGCCGCCCCCTATGCCCACCTCAAAGTCACTACTGATTGGTCCTGTAAAACTGGAAGCATGCAGTAATTGGCCAGTGAATGCGTCTGTCAGTCTTTTGGGTTGATCCACATCCTTCTCTTACAGCCTCCCTTCCCCTGCCATGCCAGGTGCCTGCCTTTGACTGCCACAGCATGTGCTGCTATTTATCTGAATAATGGTCTTCAAGGGGACAACTTCAATTGCTTATAGAATTGTGTCCCTTTATCAACTTGTCCCATAGTTTGGTAGAGATGATAGGGAAGGTGCATGATACATTCCTGTCAAATGTATTGTAAACAGGATGGAATATAATAGTGTTACAGCTGGAAATATATTTTCGAGTTAATGTCTTATACCATCAGGACCCTTTACCCAATCTTTGTGAAATGTGGCAGGCTTATTCAGCTTGTGGAGGGACATAATATTCACAGGTTTCATGCAAATTGGATGGAAGATAAAGAAGTTGTAGCCATGAATGTGTGTGGAGCTTTTCTTAAAATCACAAAACTCAATTGCTTCTAAAATAGGTTCCTGTTATCTATTCGTTTTGAAAATTGGTACACATAATGCTCTCCACTGGAGGTATAACCTCCCCAATGTACATCACAATTGAATAAGAAACAAGAACATTATAGCCAGAAACATGATTTTCAGTTTTTTCTCTTTATTTAAAAAACAAATGTTTTTGTTTCTATTTTCATTATTATTATTTGTCGTTTTTGCTATTGCAATAAGATAATGAAAACAACAATTATTTTATTGTGATTGTAATAAAGAAAACTACATGCGCACCCCTATATAATACGGATTCTTCTTGATTTTAGGGATATCACTTTGAGCTTGATTTCATGTCAACAAGGCATGCACATAGTTCACATGTCTTATATAAGCTGTCTCATATAAGCTATCTGGACCCAACCAGATATCTTATTTATTTATTGAAGAGGTACGAATTTAACACTGAAATATGGAAACCTATGCTAGTAATAATGTATTTGCATGTGAGTAAATGTGAACCTTCCAGGGAGCGCGGACAGGAATCTTGCTTTCTGTAAGCCTTGTCCCTGGCGGACCGTTATTAAAGTGGGCGTGGAGTGTCGCGCTGAACCTACTGACTATGGTTGGAAGGAAAGCCCTAAGGAAGAACAAGCAGTAGGTAGCCGTGGCTTCACCTGACCAGCCGCAGTGTGCCCAACAAAGGTTGGACAAATTTTATTCCCCTTGTTCAGCAGCCCAGGATCCTAGGGCGGGCACGGCGATCCAGCCAATAGACTTGGCCACCACGAGGGGACCTAATGTTTCGCCCCCTTTTGATGTGCTGGGGTCTTGCGTAGAAGCGGCTGATCCTGTACTGTGTTGCTTGGATCCCTACTTTACCCATGACTCAGATGGGTCTGCATCTGTGGACACAAAATGTAAAGTGCCGGTGTCTTCTAATCTTGTGGATGTATTAGGGAAGCAGTGCGATTTGTTGGGAGATTTAGTTGCGCAACTGCTGGTTAAATTCGGGGACATTATGGGTTTGATTCAGGGGCAGCAAGGCCAGCTACTAACTATTATACAGCAGCTCGCGGATATTAAAGTACAGAGGGCGGGGTGCCTGTCCCAAGACCCTACCAATCAGGCACTCGTAGAGGTCCAAGAGTGTCCTATGGGAAGCCAGCCGAGGGTGATGAGAGAGAGACCCTTGGGGAAGACACACGCTAGGGGGATGGAGGGATGGGGGGGAGGGATTGGTAGAAGGAGGACGGAATATGTTAGGGGGGCTGTGGCTTTTACTATCATTTCCCTCCCCAATGGGACCCAGCCGTGTTGGAGTTCTATATCTAAAATTGGGTATCATCTAGAAAACCTATTGGGGTGGATTCCTCCAGGGGCAATAGGGTTCTTTCAGACTTTACCCTTGGGCCCTTGTACCCAGAGGCTTATTGTCTATTTTGCTATTCCGCATTATGCAGTTGAAATATTAAACCAAGCTTTTCTTCTTTCCACTTGGAGAGTGTATGTAGATGAGGTGCAAAGGGATGTGGTGATACAGTCCCCGAGGGGGTAGAAAATCCCCCACGCCAATGGGGCTCCATCCCCAGGACAGCTTGCTCCTCTCAGTGGCATAGCAAGAATGGGGGAGAGCCAAGGGCCGACATAAGGGAAGGCAGCAGAATTTTGGCAACTGACCAACTTCCAACTCTGGTCAATGGACAGGCTCAGGGCTGTAGTCCAAGTGGGGAGTTAGCACCCTTGGCAAGTACTGCGATGTCCTTGTTACTCCTGGATCAGAAGTCTCAGGTTCTCGGGGCTCTTGGCGGCCCCTGTGCGGTTACACCCCCTCTTGAAGCAGGTTTACCCCCTGATCCAGCTACAGCCAGTCCCTCGTGATTGCTTTTTCAAGACCACGCCAGGCTGGGGTGGTGCGGCTAGGGGACGCCTACTGATATTTCCCAGACCCTCGGCCTGGTGGGTGTAGGATTGGATTGCAGGATGGGGGACTAAGCTTTTGGAGCCGGAATTTATATCATTTATAAGGGAATTTGATGTCCTTTGTTTTCAGGAAACCTGAGTAGTATCCCCTATTGTTCTGCCCCCGGCTTTATCTAGTTATCAAGTGGTGTCCCTTCCAGCGCTTGCGCCAGCCCTGCGTGGGCATGCATGTGGGGGGGGGTTAGCCTGTCTTGTTCACAAATCTTATTATGGGGGGCTAATCACAGTTATGAAACATTCGTTTTTTCTCTTGGGCCTGACTCTCCAAGTGGGTGGTAAGAGGGTTATAATATTTAATGTTTATATTCCACCCCATAATACACCTAGGTATAGTTTAGCAATTTGGGACCAGCTTGAGACTCTTATTGAGGATACATTGGTTGCTTACCCCCATTGTCTTTTTGTTATAATGGGTGATTTTAATGCTAGGCTGGGGCAAGATGATGAGGCACTGAGTGCTCATTGTGCCTCTCCTCCCCCCCCCCAGATTCCCCCCTCACTTCCTTGCCAATCTAAGGACTCTGTAATTAGTATAGGGGGGCTTTCCCTGGCCAAGTTGCGGGTCGAACTTAACCTTTGTCTCCTCAACGGGGCCTGTCGAGGAGATCGTCCAGGAGAGTTTACTTACCTGGGTGCAAGGGGTTCAAGTGTAATTGATTATGCCCTAGTATCCCCCAGTGCCCTGTCATTGGTGAGAGGCTTTGAGGTGGGGAGGGAGCAAGTCAGTGATCACTAACCTATAATTCTGTCCCTGGAGTTTCAAGGGGGATTTCAGGAGGGTCTATTTTACCAAAATTTGGACCCCTCGCTGGCCCAGGTGCGGTCAACAAATTGGGACAAAGTCTCACTTCCTGAGCTCGAAAGGTTGATGAAGGATCCCGCCTTGGTGGACTTAAGAGATATGATGTGTTCGTCCCAGGACTGGCATGTTGTTGTAGAGGCTTTTGCAGCCCTGTCCCATATGGCCCAGTCCTTCTTCAATGCTGGAGACATTCCTGGACAATGCCATGCCCGAGCATTTGGCCGGGCCTGGTTTGATCAGGATTGCCATAGAGCTAGGAATCAGTATAGGAGTATGTATCTGGAGTATCGACGGGTAGGGGTCACTTGCCTTCCTCCTCTTTACTTCCAGCTGAAGGAGGAATACAGGGTCTTGATCAAATTCAAAAAGAGGACTCACTATGAGTCTACCTGGAAACTGGTCAAAGAGATAACTCCCAACATTTTTGGAAACTCTTGATCTCGGGAATGGGAGAAACTATCACTAGGACTGTTCCTCCTATTGCAGCGCAGATTTGGACCAACTACTTCTCTAATTTGTATGCAGTGTCTGTTGGGGAGGCAGACTTAGAGGAATTGTTGGTTGACATGAGGGATGCTCCCTTTTGGCCTCCTATGTCCTCAGAGGAGGTCAGTGACCTGATCACCACATGCAGAAGCAATAGGGTGCCTTATTACCATAACTTTTCTTAAGTGCTATAGGGATTTGTGGGTGTCCATGTTATCATCACTGTTTACGGCCATTGACCAAACAGGGCATGTGCCATCAAATTGGGCCCAGGCTATCGTGGTCCCTATTTTCAAAAAGGGTGACAGCACCCAACCAGAGAATTATAGACCTATAAGCCTGCTTTGCGTAATAAGTAAGCTTTACGCTAAACATTTGCTCGGCAGGCTTACTACCTGGTGTGAGGAACTTGGTGTGATTCACCCCGAGCAAGCAGGGTTCCAGCGGGCAAGATCAACGATTTATCATTGTTTGATTCTTGGGCACCTAATAGATAAATACAAACAGCGTAATCGAAGGCTATATGTAGTCTTTTTGGACCTCAGGATGGCCTTTGACTCAGTGAGCAGGTCAATCCTGTGGGCCAAATTAGCAAATTTATCTATGGATTCAAGACGTTTGGCCCTAATTAAACTTTTGTATACAGGTTCTAAGTTGGTGGTCAGGTTAAATCCATGGGGACAAATTTCAGAGGAGGCCGCTGTTAAATGGGAGGTCAGACAGCGCCTTTGCTTTTTAATTTATTTATCAATGACGTGGTGCCGCGCATGGCCTTGTCTTGGTTTTTTCCTTCCCATTTGGCATCACGCTACATTGGCTGCCTGCTATTCGCTGATGACCTGGCCCTTCTATCCCAGACCCAGAAGGGCCTAAGCAGGCAGCTAGATGCTTTTGCGTGTTACTGCAGGGAAAATGACCCAACCTTGAACTTAGCAAAATCCAAAGTAGTAGTTTTTGCGAACTCCTTGAAGAACAACTGGCATACTTGGAGGGTTGAGGGAGTCCAGATACTCCAAGAGAAAGAGTTTAGGTACTTGGGGATTACATTTCAATCTGTGGGGGTGTGGAAGTAGCATCTAGCCTGGGCACTGGTGACAGCCAAACAATTGGCATTTGCCATCCAAAATTTTGTTTCCTCGGGCAGGACCGAGTATAGAATGGCCCTTAGGGCTTTCAATGCTAAGTCCATGGCACAGGCATTGTTTGGGGTGGAGCTATGGGCACCTTTTGCTCCTGCACATTTCGATAAAGTTCAGTCTTTTTCTCAGGCACTTCCTTAGGGCCCCGGGGGGTACCCCGGGGGCCACAATTAGACTGGAACTGGCTCAGTGGAGATGGTCCTTCTTGGCATGGTCCAGGGCCCATAGACTTTGGTTAAAAATGGTGGACCTGAGCCAGAAGGGCCTCTTCCCTTATTTGCAAGCTGATACCCACAGGAGCCATTGGGCTCAGAAGGTTGAAAACCATGCAACTAGACTTGTCTTGTCTCGGGTTTACTTGGCAGTCAAGTACCCAGGCGTAGCAAAGGTGGAATTAAAACGCAGATGGGAGGATGTTGACCTTGAGGAGGAGAGGGCCCGGGTGGCAGCTTTCCCTCACATGTTGTATTATTTAAGGCTGGCTCCCCCAATCGATTCCCTGGCCCACCATCTGGTAGCAAGCCACTCAGCCAGGGGAAAGTGGCTTATGTCAGCCGCAAGTTTTAATGCTCTCCCAACCCAGTTTTGGATAGGCTGGGGTGTCCTTTCATCAGAGATTATGTCCTTACGTCCAGTTGGAGGTCGAAACTATAGAGCACATATTATTTCGGTGCCATTTATATGATCAGCAGCGGACCGAGATCCTGGAGCCATTTTTGCTGAGCCAGCTTGGAAGGTCGGATGACAGAAAAATGGAGCTTTTACTTAGTAATATTAACCAGGATTTCTCTGGGCTAGCGGTTAAGTTTCTGATAACTGCTTTTAGCAAGAGGCAGCAGTTTGTAAATTTTAAATCACTTGACAACAAAAATCCCTCAAATGTACAGGGAGAATGAGCCGTTGATGGATTTTATGTCGGGTTATGTATGACGGCATATTGATGTTATGTATGTGTTTGTCTCTAGCAATGGCCTAGGCCACGCTTAATAAAAATTATTGATTGATTGAACTAAATATTAGCCCAACAATTTACTAGTTTCAGGTTTGGAAAACAAAGATAATACTTACACAGCTCTTATGGGTGTTGTGCTTAATAATTAACTCATGGTTTCATCATAGAAAGACCACCTAGGCAGTGACTGTAGAAGGAACCAGGGTGCAATCCTCCTGAAGGATAGTTTCACTCTTTTGCTCTGGGGAGATTAGCTCTCCCACTCCCACTAAGGGACACAAGCCTTCCTCTAAGGGGCAAGACTTAGTGGGCTATGCTATTAAGTCTGGCCTCCAAACCTCCGCTATAGCCAGCCCAGTCCACCTGTCTGGGGCTTCTCCTACAACTGTGGGTCTCCAAAACAACCTTAGCCCAGTCAAGTTCATTCCCCAGACCTGTGCCTTGGTTTGTTCCCACCTGAGGTCCAGGCTCTGTCTCCAGAATTTGGTTGCTAAGAAATGGCTGCCTCACTGGATCCAGCAGGGATCCCACTCAGCTCTCAGTTCCTCTCCTCCATCATCCTCTTTCAGCTCTGAGTCTCTGGCTTTTGACTAGCAGCCTTGCCCAGGTGTGACCACTCAACTGACCTATATAGCTGCTCCATGTAGTGTTTAAAGGGCTTGCTGCCGCATTCTCCTCACAACACAGCCCAGCTCTGACTACCGATCTGGGCAGTTACCTGTGACCCTGTCACAGGGACACCTTCCACACATCTCTTATTGCCTGGTCATGTGACTTGGTGTCTCCCTATGCTCTCTTTCCCCTCGTCTCTTCACTTTGTCCATCCCAGATTGTAAGACTCTCAGTGCAAGAACCTATCTCTAATCATGACTGGTTAGTGTCAGGCACATTAGTGGTGCTATTTAAACAACAACAACAACAACAACTTGCACTGGTAACTGGTAGGAGAGGAGGCAGCACAGTAGTTATTCTATTGGCCCAATGTCAGCAGACAATTGCTCCTATGCAAGAAGAATTATCCTATATATAGTTATGCTACTTTGAGCCTGATCCCAAATGCTGCGGACCATGCGCGCAGCTGCATGGAAGTTGCACAGATCTCTATTCTGGGCACATTATGCCCTGTGGAAATTGTACATGCAGGATCCACAGCGTTTCAGATCAGGATCACCATCTTGGAGTCCATTATTACAGTATTTTGGAGGCTGTAGCTTAACTTTAATTTAAAAAGCAGAACTCTGAATCAACATATAAAATTGCTAGGTAAAAAAATATAATTAGTTCCAAGTTCAGTATTTAGACTTTGCAAATTAATCTAACACTTTTAAATGGAATTTAATGCTTCATCATCTCTCAAAAGAAAAGCACATCAGTGCAATGAATGAAATAGCCCCTTCATTTTTAATGGACTTTAATCATTCCTATAATTGTGGTAATTACATGATGACAGAGTGTGAACTCTACATGGTGGACATGCACTGACCCACATTAAGCAGCAGGTACTTTCCCTGCTTTTAATCTTGAAAAACCTATACGATTACTTCCTTAATGACCTCTTGAACTGAAGATGACACTATGTGCTGAATCTTTATTCTTGCCCTCCTTTCTTTAGTCATAAAAGCATTTGGTATACTTCCAGTGACTTAATAAAATTATCGTTTACATCTATTAGCCTCAGTAGAATGTATTTATTATAATCAATGGCATGCCCCTTCTGATGTGCTGAAATGAGAAAATCAGTTTTCACACCTTATGCTCCCTATGTTATAAGTGTATAGCACATAAAATGTGATTATCCTAGTGTTCGTGCTTTAAACTTCTTTTAGGTTTTTTTGTATTGAAAGGACACTGTCAAAATGCTTCAAATAATTTATTTTTAAAGCATCCATTTCCATTTTTCATTCAGCGCTGTTAAAATCTCCTTGGAACTTTGAAGCAGAAATCCATTTCTTTAGCCAACAGAGCAATTCATTGAGTTGCTGATCACTAGTCTCCAGTCCTTCTCACCGCACTGAGTTTTGTCTCAATCTCACCAGATGTTTTTCTCAGTTCCTCCCTCCTCACCTTTTAAAAGCAGCTGAAGACTTATCTCCAGGTGCTTTTAGAATCCACTACTGGTGCTCCTCGAAGGATTCTGTCCTACTTCTTTATTTTCCCCTTTTAAATTGTTTCCAAATAGAAATGATATTATTTTACATTACTGTTTTTTATTTTTGTAATGGCACTCAGAGTGCCATTTGGCAGGGATGCTATAAAAATAAAATTATTATCTCAGTTCTTCATTCCCATGGACTGGCCACTGATGCTTCCTCTTTCATCCTTTCATCAGTGGACCTGTGACTTCCTAACCTTGTATCGCTGTCTTTCCCTTTTTTCCCCTCTCCCTTGTCAACCCTCCCTCCTAGACTGTAAGCCCCAAGGGGTAGGGGCCTCTCTCTAATTATTGATTGTATAGCACAAGGTACGTTGGTGGCACTCTATAAGTAATGATCTTCTTGGTAGTACTCAGCATTGTTCTGGATTAGGCCACATATTTTCTTTCACTGTGTATAAAAAGCGCTGTGTCGTTTTCAGACGGTGTATGAATACTAGACTTTTTTTTTTAAAAGGTTAAAATAACAACTCCTAATCCATCAATGTGAGTCATCAGCATTCCTTTGCCTTTTGGTATTCATTGTGGGGGAGGGAAGAAGATTGTGCGATACCCCCCCTCCCCCCCGTGAGGGGGGGTGCAAGAACAAGGGATTTGGGGTGTGGACTGGGTAGGGAAAGGGGCTTTGATGGGGTGGTGGTACCTTGCCCCCCTGGAAGGTGGGTTCAGGGGGAGGGGGAGCATGGAGGGGGACTGTAACACATTTCCCCTGTGAGGATTGGTGGTCTGGGGTGGTCTTATGGAGTCTGTGTGGTGGATGAAACACTACCCCTCTATGAGAGGGAGGGTAGGGGCAGGGATGGGGGAGGAGGAGGATTGTGCTACAACCCCCTTATGAGAGGATTTGTGTGTAGGCATAAGGCATCAGGGGTATGGATTGGGTTTAGTATCTGGGGGAGGGTCTCTGTCTGCTGCCTATGCCACTCTGCCTCTGGGGCTCTGGGAACCCTCCCTGGCCACCTGCCTCCCTGAGCCCTTGTGGGCCCTTTTGGGAGGTAGAGGTTGATAATCAGATGCCAGAGGGGGGACCCTGTCTGAAGGGGGTTGGGAGTGGGGTGGCTATTGGGGTTTTGTTGGGCATGGGGAGGTATGGCTGGGGAGGAGGGGAGGGAAGATAGCCCACTGGAATTGTCAGGAAAGACACTTGGCGTCTGTGTCCTGCTTCCACCTCCCACCCCCCACTGTCTCAGGATATTTGGGGTAAGGCCAGTAGGGTCCTTGTTCATTAAGAACAGAATCGCTGGGTATGTTGATAAATGTGGATTAATGGGAAGAGTCAACATGGATTTATCAAAGGTAAGTCATACCTCACTAATCTGTTGGAATTCTTTGAGGGTGTAAATAAGCATGTGGGCAAGGAAGACCCAATAGATATAGTGTACCAAGGAGGACCCAATAGATGGACCATCGGTCTGACTCAGTATGGCACTGCTTATGTTCTTATAATCTGAAACTGATGCAGCTTAATACAAGGTCGGTGGCAAATAGAACTTGTATCATCCATGATTTTATTCAGGACGAGACTGCTGACCTCATATACAATACAAAGACCTGGCTGGACAAATCATTTGGGCCAGTATTGTCCCAGATGTTTCCAGCCAGGTACTCTGTGCAGCATCAGTCTCAGCTCGGGGCCTGGGATCAAGCGAAGTGGCTGTTATCTGTGAAGACAGATTAGCTTTTTGGAGGCATCTGGTACCTAATTTGTCTGATACAGAATGTGTCCACCTAGTGTTCGATTTGGCTGGGGATAGATTGGGAATCCTCTTGGTGTACCAACCACCCTGCTGCACAGCTGATTTCCTAACTGCTCTAGCTGATCTGGTTTCAGAAGTGGTGTTGAGATCACCCAGACTTCTTGTCTTTGGTGATTTCAACATACACACACGCGCCCAGGCTAGTCTTTCAGGGGCAGAACAGGAGTTCATGGCCACCATGACAACCATGGGTCTATGCCAGATAATATTTGGCCTGACACATGAGGCTGGGCACACTTTGGATTTGATGTTTTTCACCAGCCTGGAGAAAGGGGTTCTGATTATCCGGGGTGTCTTTATGGAATGACATTTCAACCATGACTAGGACTAAGAATTTGTCACTGTCATGACAAATGTCATGTTTTTAGTTACTTTTGTCTCCCTCCTTGACTTTTGAGATCTTCCCATGACTTGCATGATTTCTCCAAGTTTTTTGAGATTTCCCCCAAAATGAAGAGCAGAGCCAGCAAGAAGTTGGTGAGAAGTGTGAGCTCAATGGTGTTAAGAAGATCAACAGTGTTCCCTGTATCTCCAAACCCCTTCCTGGCTGTGGAGACGTGGAGGCATGGCAAGAAGCCGGCAAGAATAGCACGCTGGGTGCCACCGGGTAAAACCACGACTTCTCCCTGGAGTTCCAAACCCCTCCTCAGTGTTGTTTCTTATGGAGGGCGGAGCTTTGGGCATGGTCAAGTGGCAGTACGGCATGGTGTGGTGGCGGGATCAAAGGCAGAGAACGTTACAGTTGTCAGAGCTTCAAGATGCGCCCTGGAGGAGATGGCAGCATTTCCTCTGCCTTTATTCCCTGCTTGGGTTTACAATCTAAGCCTGGGGCTTTCAAAGGGCTTTACAATCCCTGGGTTTACAATCTAAGAAGTGTGGGTGTTTTCCTCCTTCTATTCTGTGCTGCGGGGGTAGGAGTTACAATCTAATCCATGTGTTTACAATCCGGGGGGCAGGGGAGGGGAGTGTTACAAAATACAATATTGAATAAAAGTTTTTTAAAAATTACCCATGAGTTTTCTGCAACTTTTTTTCATTCCTGCCATGACCAACTCGTGACTTTTAAAGAAAATGTCCATGACAAATTCATAGCCCTAACCATGACCATTGACACGGCTGCACCCAGTTGTCCACTTGCAATGCTGCGGCAGCGTAGGTCCCCCTGGTATACGGAGGATCTCAGGTGGCTGAACCAGGAGGATAGGCAGTTGGAGGGTAGGTGGCACTCGACTCGTGTTGAAGCTGACTGATTGTGGCATACATCATTTTTAAAGGATTATGTCGTGGCTCTGAAGGTGGTGAAGAAAGCTTTCTTCTCTATCATAGCATCTGCAATGTCTCATTCAGTGGAGTTGTTCCAGTTGGTGAAGATCCTGACTTATCCAGTCTGCCTCTGCTGAGAACCAGAGTCATCTAATGCCCACTGTTGTTGCATTTTTATTATAATCACTTTGTAAACAAAATTGCTCATATTCACTACAGCTTGGGTGCTGCCATCTTATCTGCAGGATCAGAGTTTCAGGTTATGGAACCAGAGCCTCATCCTGATTATTTGGATTAGTTTCAATCACCCACTGATGTGGGGGAGGTGGTTGGAGCAGTGAGGGAAACTAGTTGTGAATTAGATCCTTGGCCATCCTGGCTGGTAATAGTCAGTTGAGAAATGATGAGGTCATTGCTGGCTGGGTTTTTTAATGTCTCCCTTGAGGAGGTAAGGGTTTGGGGTGCCCTTAAAACTGTGATTGTCCGGCCCCTGCTCAAGAAACCATCTTTGGATGCTGACTCTCCAGCAAGCTATTGGCCTGCCTCTAATGTTCCCTTTTTAGGGAAGGTTATTGAACGGGTGTTTGCCCGGCATGTACAAGCCCATCTTGATGCCATCAGATTTCTGGATCCATTTTAGTTGGACTTTCACCCTGGGTATGGCATGGAAACCGCACTTGTGGCCTTGGTCGATGACCTGCGCCTGGAGATTGACAAGGGAAATTCTGCCATGTTGATCTTGTTAGATCTTTCGGAAGCCTTTAATACCGTTAATCACAAGGTGGTGTTGACATGACTACATAACCTGCCAGGGGTGAGTGAGACTGCTCTTGAGTGGTTCCACTCCTTCCTGTCAGGGAAGTCTCAGAAAGTGGTGATGGGCAATTGTTTGTCGTCCTTTCGGGACCTCCCCTGTGGTGTCTTGCCTGTACAGTTCTAGTCTGCCTCCCTTCCAGTTCAATATGGATATGAGGCCACTGGGCAAGGTTATTCGGCGGTCTGAGGTGAAGTGTCACCAGTATCCTGATGATACCCAGCTCTACCTCTCTTTTTCATCAGACCCAGGCCTTGCAGTCTCAGTGCTCACTCAATGACTCGCTGCTGTCGGGAACTGAATAAGGGAGAGCCAACTGAAGTTGAATCAAGAGAAGACGGAGGTGATGATGGCTGGCCTTGTGACCTGGGGGTGGGGGTGGGGGGATTGGGACTCATGTTATTGATGGTGTCCAGCCCCCTCTGGGTGCATCTGGGCCTCTTGTTGCACCTGAATTGTCAGATAGCAGCAGTGGCCAGGAGTGTTTTCACTAACTCCATCTGGTGAGGAGGCTGCGGCCTTTTCTTCCAGATTTGGATGTGCCATCATCTATGCTTTCATCACCATGATGCTAGATTACTGCAGTGCACTCTATGTGGGGCTGCCCTTGGTTACTGTTCAGAAACTAACTACAGCTGGTGCAGAATGTGGTGGCACATTACACCGGTGCTCTGAAGACTGCACTGGTTCTCTATAACTTTCTGGGCATAATTCAAGGTGCTGGTTTTATTTTTTATTTATTTATATTTATTTAACAGATTTTTATCCTGCTCTCCCCACCTCAGTGGCTCAGAAGCAGCTAACAAAACCATAAAAACAACAACACTTAAACAATTTAAAACATTATAAAAACACACCCTCCCACCCCAACCCTACCCTTCACCCCCACTCCCAACCCTCCCCACTCCACCCTCCCCCTCGCCAAATGCCTGACGGAACAGTCATGTTTTACAGTTCTTCCGGAAGGCTGGAAGGTCCGGGGCCAATCATGACCCCATCGGGAGGGAGTTCCACAATTGTATTCTTGTTAAATGTTTTGTATGTATTGTAAGCCACTCTGAGTCTCTGGGATGGGTGGCATATAAATTCAAATAAATAAATAAAAGTTGGGAAACCCATGATAGCTTTCAGAGAGATAGAAATCTGTATAGAAATGCTGACCAATCTTTCTTCTGCTTCCAACAATGTACATTGCTTTACTTTATGTGGTTAGTCTGCTCTTAGAACCTTTTAAAACTATTATAGGTTAACAGTCATTAGAGCATTTGCAACAAATGCAGTGCCCTTTGGCTTCTGTACTGATTTTAAATAATAAGCAGAAAATAACAAGTTTCAAGGAGAAGTATAAGTCAAAGACAAGAGGTAGTAGAATTTTGCCTATTATGATTTAATGCTGAATAAATAAGGGTTCCCCAGAGAATAATTCTAGTTGTTACTTTAGAACTGAACCATACCAAGCAGCATTTTTACTATGTGGAAGATTATAAAATGTGTGGACAAACATTATTAACAAAGACTTTACACTGAATGTATGGAAATATCTAGCCAGGATGGCTATGGGGTAAGAAATATTACTCATGTATCAGCTGTGTGTGCCACGAAGTGCATATAAAACAAAGAGACAGAGGAACAGAGAAAGAGGGCAGGGGGAAAAAGACAGATGATTACTATCTGTCATGTATAATTAATAATAAAAATGGAAATTTGATTAATTTTGCACTGAAAATAAATCAATAAATATACCATTTGCAATACTGTCATCAAAACCAGGTACAAAGAAAAATTCATCATACTGTTTTTGCCATTTCTGGTTTGTCTTTGATAGTTCAGGCAATAACCCAGAACAGAAATAGTTGATCTAAGTAAGCAGGCAGTTCACTTAGTGCCTCTCTTACTCTGTGTGCTGTAGTGGCATCCACACTTCTACCAATTTTTACATTATGGGTGTGAACAGATGGACGTAGAGGCTGCCTGCCCCTGGAGCCTCTATGGGGATGCACCCCCATGCCCACCTGCTTGCAGTCCCACCTGGGTCAATTTAAATGGACCTGGTGGTTGCCCCAGCCTGCAGTCCATCTGCTGGCATCCCTACGCCCTGCACCATAGGTTTGCAGGCAGATTACCCGATGCTCTATGCTGGTTCCTGCAACTCTATAGTGTTACCCAGGACAATAGATGGCTGAAAGTGGGGCTACAGTGTGGGTCCACAGAGCAGATGGACAACAGTTCCGCTTTGGGCTGGTGTCCCAGGTTGGGCCAGTGTGCTCTGCAGATGATGCTCCAGGGTGTTCTGGAGCACTGTAAGTGGTTCTAGCCCAGCCCTGCTTCCACATCTGGTGGAGCACCTTTAGGTGGACGGGCCAGCCTGGGGGTGAAGTGGGGTTGCCAATGCCCCTTTGTGAATCAGTTCATAGATATGAATACTAAAACACCAACCATAGCATATTCTCCATGTCTGAAGCCACTGAAGTTTCCAAATGAGAATCTGGAACTTCTTTGAAGATATTATTGTGGGTTCACAGGTATGAAATTTACTTGGCCCAGATTGCCAGTTTGTAAGGACACCATGTCAAAAAATCCACTGGCATAGCTAGTCTTCCAGAATCTAAATTACTTTACTGTGGTTTACTAAGTGGGGTTTACGACATCAGAAGTGACTGATAAAATCCTAAATCCATCTCTTATTGTTCCATATTGCCAGGTATAGTGATCCATGAATGTACTCAAAACCTTCGGTGATGGAACTGACAACTGTACATATTCACTGTTAGACTGAAATTTTCTTCCTTTGCGTTAGTTAGGGAAGACTGAAATTTATGAATATTTTTGCTAGACAATTTATTTATTTATTATTTATATTTCTTAGCCGCCCCCTCATGCCCGTGGCATCCCGGGGCGGCTTACAGCATAGAAATAACATCCCGAGGGCTGGAAGATTCAGCCTCCAGGACAACCCGCTGGCTTCTCCCTGACAGGAATGATTGGAACCATCCAAGGACAGTCCCGTCCAGGCCCCCCAGGACTTGCAATTGTCTCAACAGCAGCCCATGGTCCACCGTGTCAAAGGCGGCCGAGAGTTCTGGCAGGATCAGAAGTGTTGAGCATCCTCTGTCCATCTCTCAGCAGAGATCGTCCACCAAGGCCATGAGTGCTGTCTCTGTACCATAGTCGGGGCGGAACCCCGATTGAAATGGGTCAAGGAAACTGATCCTGTCAAGATGAACCTGGATCTGCAGCGCTACCACCCGTTCAATAACCTTCCCTAAAAAGGGAAGGTTAGAGACAGGTTGGTAACTGGAGAGTGCATCCACATCCAAAGATGGCTTCTTCAGCAGGGGGCACACAATGGCCTCCTTGAGACCGGGGGGCAATCTGCCCTGCTGAAGGGACGCACTGATTACCCTTGCCAGCACCGTCCCCAATGTCTCCCTGGAGGCTTTCACCAATCAGGACGGGAATGGATCTAATTCACAACTGGTGGCTCTAACAGACCCCAGGACATCCACAGCATCGACTGGCATCACTTCCTGAAATTCATCCCCCAAAGGTGGACCAGACGGGGCCTCCATCACCTCATGCTCCACCTCTTCTGCCCCCAATCCAGTGTCAAAGTTGCTCTGGATCCGAGCGATCTTGTCTTCAAAGTAGGTGGCAAACTCCTCACAGTGGGCCTGGGACAAGTCCCTGTCCAGGTGGAGGGAGGCCGTACTGACCAGTTCCCGCACCACCCAGAACAGCTTCGCTGGACATGACTTTGCAGATGCTATGAGGACGGCAAAGAATTCTTTCTTTGCCATCCTTAGAGCCTCAACATAGGGTCGCAAATGGGCCCTATGAAGAAGTCGGTCGGATTCAGAGCGAGTCCGATACCAGCGTCGCTCTAGTCGCCTACCTTCCTTTTTCAGACACCGCAGCCACTCAGTAAACCAAGGGGCCCTGCGGGGATGAGACAGATGTAGGAGATGTCTCGGAGTCACCCTGTCAGTGGCCTCCCCGAGAAAAATGTTCCAAGCTTGGACGAGTTCATCAACAGAGCAGCCATCAAGGTCTAAGGTTAACTCCCCCAGGGCGTTCTGGAACCGTTGAGGTTCCATCAGCCTCTGGGGATGGACCAACCTAACTGGTCCATTCCCCTTTTGAATGTGGTGTGCTGAGAGACTGGCCTGTAGGAGGTAATGATCTGTCCATGACAAAGGCGTAACCCTCATATCGCCCAGGAAAGCAGTTTGTGAGGAGGGATAAGGGTCATAAAGAGGAAGGCATTACTTTATTTGAAATTCTTTTTAAGGAGGAATTGTTGGTGTCAACAGGTTGCTGTTTTGCTGCAAGTTTTCCCCCAGAGTTTGACTGTACTTTTAATATATAAGAACGTTTCTGAAGCCAGAAAGAGGGAAAAAATCTATATAAATTGGTAACTTATCCTATATAACGTGTCATGGTCTGCAGCAGTTTACAATGATCTAGGATATGAGAAAACAACTCATTCACTCTTACAACACATAAAAATATTCTTCTATAGTGGCAGTGTCAAAGCAGAACAAAACACAGTATTTTCCTGTTTGAATTTATCCTTTGCTACTGAATGAATACAAGTCCTTGATTTAAATCATGTGGATGGAATCAAGGTTGACAGAAGTGAAAAGCCACAAGCATCATTAACTAATCATCTCAAATTTCACAAAACAAGTTTGGACAGAGTGTTAAATTTTGTCATTCTTAAACACTTTCATTGATGTAAACAATAAACCTTCCTTGATAGAGACATGCAGGATGATTAATTAAATAACACATTGCCAAACTACTGAGCAATGCATTTAGTGTTGTTTTTTAGGATATTGTAAATATCACACTTGGCACAAAAAACCCAAACTTTTGGAATACTTGAGCTCAACTGACATAATTCTGTCAAATGGAGGCACTTTTATTATAATTTTTCTCTTTTAAAATACCTTTCTCTTTTACGTGCCCCCAGGTGTAGGGCCAGGGGGGTGGGGCATGGATCCAGAATGGTCCACAGAAACACA
Organism: Sphenodon punctatus; assembly: GCA_003113815.1. Lineage (NCBI taxonomy): Eukaryota > Metazoa > Chordata > Lepidosauria > Sphenodontia > Sphenodontidae > Sphenodon > Sphenodon punctatus. Next base: position 2,536,099 of record QEPC01008797.1, read on the forward strand.
GATGCCAGGACATGAATGGCTGAGAGGGATGACGAGACCATGCAGGTGGGGCATAAAAGGCAGCGTAGAACACATCAGGTACAAGTGGACGTCAACTGGCACCAACGGATCAAGGTGAAGGTCCATGGGTTCCACAGTCTCATGTACTGTGAGCTCCGTAGACCCGGGGGAGAGGTGCAGGTTTCTAGCCCTCACACTATTGCGGGGTCCAGTTCTATGGTTGGTGGTCACGCCATCCAATGGTACTGGGAGCGGTCAGCAACATTGTCTCTAGATGTCAATGCCACTACGCCAGTTTGGGACACAGTGGTAATGTGCAGTGAGACACAAGCTAGCTACAGGGGGCCTGGTTTGACCCACAGTATATATGCACATGCCATTATTATTATTATTATTAACAAACATTTATATAGCGCCAGCAGTGTACCTGGCACTTTACAAAGTAATAAAATAGACAGGGTTCCTGCCCCTAGGGCTTACAAAATCTCCTTGCCAGGTGGTCACTTGTCTCAGGCAAGCAGGAAGCAGAGATGGAAGGGTGAGTTTATAGATATTTTCATGTTGTTACACAGGGAGGACCCAGGTGTTGAGGACACTGAATCCAACAAGCGGGGCAAGAGTAAGCACAAGAGGTCACAAGTCCCTAGGACTTGGGGGAAATGGTTGGCTTGCGTCTCTATATACATGGGGGAGGGGGGTTGCCTATAGGTTCCCAGCCTAGGCCTGGCAGTTAATACAATATGCTGCTATGATACAAAAGCATGGGATCCCATAAGAAGTTATAGACAATCACCCGTGGTTCGTATATCTATACATTGTCATTGCCATTTTTCTTTTGTACAAATAGGTCAGGTGCATACTGCTGTTATTATTAATGTTTATAAAATTGGCTGTATTTATAAATTCCTGATTCCTCTATACATTTTGTAAATTTTGGGCTTTAATTAAATAGGAGCTGTTCTAGAGTAGTCTCTCCTTCTGATGCTATGATACAAAAGGCATACATGGACTTTGGGGGGTATGGTATGGCTGGAATATGATGAAATGTTCCAGCACAAAGATTTGTCCAACCCTCACTCACTGGGATATAATTGATTACAATTCGCACTTGCAAATCATGGCACCCCATCGCCTGGCTGCAGGCATTCAGACCAGGAGTGGAGTAGTTCTCCATGGGGCTCCAAAATGAATGCTGGGCATTTAATGGGAAGGGGTGTTTTTGTCTGTGATGAAAATATGTTCAGGCCTGTGGTGGGACCTGTGGGGGCATCAGGGGTCAGTATGCCAATGGGGGCCAGGGGTTTGGCTCCCACCCCAATTAAACTGGAAGTCCTGGACCCCTACTGCAGCATTACCCAAATAGAATTGATGCTGATTACCTATGGCTGGGGTTTTCAGAGGGTTTTAGGATACCATACCAGAGTCTCAGGGTCAGCCAGAAAGCTAACAACTTGAAATCTGTTGAGGGAATGGAGAAGGTGTTCTTAGCAAGGAAATATCAGCAGGGAGGGTGGCAGGTCCTTTCAACCCACCCCCTTTTGCTGCCTTGCAATGCTCCCTGCTCGGGATAGTGCCAAAGAAGTACCCCGGGGAATGTCGGTTAATCCATTACTTATACAACAGGGGCAGTTCTGTCAAAGATGGGATTGCACCTGAGTTGTAAAAAGTGCAATACATCTTTTGATGCCGCATGTTGCATAGTCCAGTGGCCCCGGGGCCCTCATGGGAAAGTGCGAAAAAGTCTGTCTTCCGCCTGTTGCCGGTTTCCCCGTGGGACTTCAACCTCTTGGTTTTTATTTTTTGGGGCCAATGATGTTATGATAAGGCCATGCCAATGAGCTGCACCATTTCCTGCTCCAGTTCAGCACCATGCTGAAAGGTTCAGTACCATGCTGGAATGGGCAATGAAGGACAGGGCAGGTTTATCCTCCATTTTGCAATATCTCAGTGATTACCTGTTCTCAGGGCGTGTGGGATCTCAGTACTGTGCTTGGCTGATGTCCACATTCACAGCAGTAGTGGCCAAGATGGGGGTCCCGTTAGCTGAGGAAAAAAACCGGGGTCCTGCGACCCAGCTTTCCTTCCTAGGCATCATGATTGACACAGTCGTGTGTACATCTAGACTCCCCCCGGCAAGCTGGCCACCCTACAAGAGTTCCTGAAGGACTTCATGAGGGCCAAAAAGGTGACACTGAAGGCCATGCAATCTTTGCTTCGGCACTTAAACTTTGCCTGCAGAGTGATTGCATCTGACAGGGCTTTCTGTGTATGGTTGGACTAGGCCACAGGCAGGGTTTTGGCCTTCCATCACCGCATACAGATATCTAAGGGTCTTAGGGAGGACCTGCAGGTCTGGCTCACATTCCTTGACAGCTACATGGGGTTTCCTTTTAGAGGGAGGTCCGTCTGCTTGTGATCGACCTTCAAGTGGTATTCGATGCTGCAGGGGACATGGACTTTGGGGTTTTCTTTCAGGGCATCTGGTGCACTCAGTGTTGGCCCAAGGCCTGGGCCTCTATGGGTCTACTCATGGATATGACATTTATGGAGCTCTTCCCCTTGTTGGTAGCACTTAAGCTTTGTGGTTACTGGTTTTGGGATTCCCATGTATGCTTTTGGTCTGACAACCAGGTGGTGGTGCATGTTGTCAATCGCCAGTCCAGTAAATTGGATAGAGTAATGGTTTTGGTTTGGTGGCTTGTGCTTAAGTGTCTTTCCCTGAACATGTATTTTTCAGCCAGGCATGTGCCGGGGGTCCACAATGACATCGCTGATACTTTCTCTCATTTTCAGATGGAGCGGTTCTGTTCCCTGCCACTGAGCACCAACCATGACTCAGAGGTGATGACAGAGGCCTTGTGGATGCTTGGGAGCAGAAATTAGACAGTGGTGTTAAATCTGCCGTGACTGGCTCAACCTGGCACGCATACACAAAGTCATTTAGGGAATTCCAGATTTTCTGGTAAATCATGGTGTAGCAGGGAGCAGTCCTGTGGGGCTGCTGCCCTTTAAAAAGGGGGGCTGCATGGGTCAGACAGAGGGCTGAACCCACCTACGGGTGTGGCAGAGCCAACCCCATAGCTGGGGAAGAGCCTGTGGGGTGAACAGGCTGAGAAACCCCTGTGACAGAGTGGGCAGGGCTGGTGGCCCTTTAAGGCTGAGAGGAGTGAAAGCCTGGCCACACCCACCCTGCCTGAATAAGAGGAAGGCTGAGTGAGGAAGAACTCAGTCTCTGCCGGGGAGCCGAAGCGGTAACATCTCTCTGAAGAAGTCTTCCTGGTCTACGCTGTCCAGGGTGCTAAAGGCTAGGAGAACCAGCGGGACCCAGGCAAGGTACAGAGGCTGTGCCCAGGAGGGAGTCTCCTGCCTGGAAAGGCTTGGCCAGGGCCTGGGGGTTGAAGGTCTGGCTGTATGGACTTTGGGACTTGTGGTTAAGTTGCTCCAAGGCCTGGACTTGTGGCTGGGGTTGCTCCAAGGCCTGAGACATGGACCTGGGCCTGTAGGGTGAAGGCAGACAAGCCGTCAGCCGCAGGTACACTGGACACAGTTGGTGTCCCAATAAAGGACTGTGAACTGGAGACCTTCTGGACTGAGTGTCCTGTATCAGAGAGCGTACCCCCTGCCTGGAAGGAGGGGGTTCTGTCTATGCTCGAGGCAGACACAGTGTAGCAGGGGCAGAGCTAATTCCCCTGAGTGATGCCCCAGCACCCCTGGGGGACCCCCCCCTTCTACACATGGGATTCAGGAGGAATGGCCCATCTCTTCCTGTCACGTGGAGTGGCTTGCGGCACACCTGAGTTGCCGCAGCTTAGCACCATGCACCGTAAAGTGCCGCTTAGCTGTTATTGCTTTGTTCTGCAAAGCTAACAGGGTTGTGGACCCATGCACAACCTATAGACTGTGGAAGGTCTTCAAGGTACGGGCTAAGGAGGTGGGGGCTAGGATGGACACTCACAGGACAATACCTGTCAGGACGCTGGCTTATGGAGAATTAATTCCTGTGCTGACTTTCCTTGCCCCAGTCCGTGGTCCCTGACCCTAACAAGTGTGGACACCAGAAATTTCCCCACTTAACTACTGCATGAGCAAGAGGGGCCACTTATGATCCAATACCTGCCCCTGATGACTTCAAGGAGGTATGCATTTTGGCACTTCCTCTCACCCTCACCCATTTCCCTTATGTGTCTATCCTTCATTAGTAGTGTCTTATACAGGTGTACTTCCTTGCAGGGACAACTAAAGCCTAACTTCCCAGGGCTCAAAATCATCGGTGAATTACTCTGTGGAAACGAATAAGATTCTTTATGGGCACAGTTCTCTACCTGAATAGATGATAATGCAAGAATGCCAAAAATCATTCTTAAAAAAGAAGCCATAGTGATAGTGTCGGTAGTAGAAATATAAGATCAGATTTGGCATCAATTTCTTATCAGAAGTCCATATCTATTGGACAATGACCTTGATTTTATAGCATATCTAAAATATGATTTATCCAGCAGTTGCAATGCTCCTTATTTTACTTTCATGCTTTCCTGGGATGATTTAGTACCAACTCAGAAGGAAAAATGCAGTCTAGTCTAATGATATCTGAAACTGAGCAGGCATAAATGAGTCTTCATTAATATATATTCCTCTGATAAAAATAAAAACGGAGAAACCTTCCTTGAAGTGGTTTCAAAGAAAAGATGCTACATAATGAATTACTAGCATAACTTCTTGTAACACACTCAGGGTGAACTTCTGCCTCTGTTGAAGCCCAAGGGAATTTTGCCATTGACTTCAACAGACTGAAAATTTCACTATAAGGCCACAATCATCAAACTCCTTACTTCAGATTAAGTATTTTGAGGACTGAAGCCCAAGGATGTTAACAAATAAGATAGCCCACAATAGTCCACACCAGGTGAGTGTTCAACTGCCCGTTTATTGGGTGTTCGCCTCCACAGGCCACATGGTCACCACTCACTAGACCAGTAGCTTCCACTCATTGCATGGTCTTAGAGAATGTGGAGCCTGCCTTGTGAGTGAATGTGAGATAATGTATGACCACATGTCTGCATTCTGTCAATTAGGTTGCATGCAGCGCCCCCACATGCACAGGTCCACCAGTACCATAGAATTACATTCAGAATTCCTAGAGCATCTGAGAAGTGACCGCTTGCTGCCTTTCTCTCAACTCTCACTCACTGGTGCTGACAGTGGGAGCTTTCCACAAGCGCATGAAATACTGGAAGGGAACTGCCCATTTATTAGGCTGGACACACTAAATATGTGAGTGGGGGCTGCACAGACAGAATACGGACTCCAGCAGGCTAATGTACCATTGAAAAAACCCTAAGACTTCATTTTAGGTACCTCATAGAATCCGAATGGTAGGACTGGAAGGGGCCTCAAGGGTCACTCAGTCCAATTCCCTCCTTCCCCTGCCTTAGAACAATGGGCTGGACTAGATGACCCTTGAGATACCTTCCAGCCTACAATTCTGTCATTCCACAAGGTATATTGTAATGATAATGTTAATCCGAGAGAACCAACATCTCTGTATAGCTCTCAGGAATTTAGATATGTGACTTACATAGACTTCTCACCTCACACTAATGTCAACCCTAGCCCAATGTCATCTCTTTTGGCTACTTTTTTGTGTATCTAATTTGTTACTGTCTGTTCATTCTTATATAATAATAAAGGAACCTTACTTATCATCAAGTTCTTTTTAACAGCAAAAAATAAACTTTATTTTTAGTTATTGTATTATACAAACGTTTTACTGTTGGGGACCCGTGTTCACTGCATTTCCCCCATTGCCGCCAATGGGGAAAATGCAATGTAGTCCCTGGTTGCTATGAGTTCCTACAATTTATTACTAAAGTGATTCTGAGATGGCAAGTTTTCTGCTAAAGCCATTAAGTAGGGAGCCTAGTTTTTAAAAAACGATCACTTCACAGCTCTAAATATAAGGCAATGACTCCTATTTTTGTAATCAATTATGAATTTTCAAGGCAATCAGAATTCAATTAAGCTTTAATACACATTAAATATATGCTATCTTAAGGTTAATGATTAGTAAGAGCTGGAGATTCCCAGCCTTTGTCTAGCCACAAAGATACTTATGTGGCGCAATATCATCAAAAGCAGAAAGCTATTGTACAAATTACTCAATTATTTTGTCTAATTCAAGCAGTCAGTGCCTTCAGTTTGAAAACCTAAAAACCCCTTTCATTACATTTCATTTAGCATTACCAACATTTTTGATTGGGATGCTTTATAAATGATGGCTGCTCATTAGTCACTGGTATAATTAGACTGTATATAATTGTTCCAGTCAGATTTGAGTAATCTTTTTTTAGAAAAACTGAAACCTGCAGGGTGAATCTGAAAGCACTCGGATATGATGATAAAAGAATCACTACGTGGTTTGATATAGAGCTCTGTTATGTGTGTATGAGTCGCTCAATTCATATTTAAAATTGTAATAAAGGTATTGAGCATAAAAGAAATTAATGAGAGCAAATTTACCATGATTGGTAGCAATTGAAATGTATGTTAAAATACACACGGCAAAATACTCAGCAGATGTAAATTAGCACAGCTCCACTAAATTCAACAGAGCCTTGCCGATTAACTCTAGTAGAAATTTGATCCTTTGAACATAACTCATTAGGTATAATGTAAATTATTATATGTAAACTAGTGCCTCATCTGCATGATGCCAAGCACTATTCCCTCAAGAGTGTAGTATTGATGTAAACAGTCAGCGTAAGACTGGAAGGAGTCTCAAGGGTTATCTAGTTCAACCATCTGCGATTAAATAGGATCCGCTATACCTACTACACCATCCCTGAGAAATGCCTTTGTAACCTATTTTTAAAGAGAGATACAAAGAATGAATACAAGAAAATAGTATATATCCTCTGTATCCCCTTATGTTCAAATTCATTCATATATTTTAATATACTATCTTTTATTTTCAAGCATAGACCAGGCTTTGGCCTTACTACTTACAGTAAAAAGAGACTGCATGAATCTTGCTTTGCTATATCTTTCTGATTTAACCTCACAGCCAGAAAAAGTTACCACCATTTCAAAAACAGAGAATCTGGGTACTAAGAAGATTTCAGAAGTTGAGGATGGATTCAGAAATTAGTGTCAAACAAGAAAACTTAGCAAAGAAGAAATTATAATGGTAAATTATTTTTAAAAACCTGTACTAATTGTCATGGTGACAAACTAGGTTTCTAAATTTGTTATGGTAAAGTCTAGTTTCAATGCAGCGATGGGTGTGACAGGCTAAAGCTGTCATTCATGTGTCCCATAGGGAAAGATGGTGTTTGGAGGACTGTCATAGTACATTCATAAATTAATTCTGTGATTTGCTGTTCTTTAACTAAGTGGAGATTATTTAATTAGCCAAGATATATTTATTCTATAAAAGGTTTTGGGTTTGGCAAAAGGAAGGATGCATTTACAAGATTCTACCTGTTTCAGTCACAGGTGCCTTTAGATGGACAGCAGCTCCACTACTGCCAACCCGCTTCACCCCTGGGGTGGCCAATCTGTCTAAAGGTGGGGTCACCAGATGTGCAGGTGGCTCAGGCTCTGCCTGCTCAAGGACAACCCCACCACCGATGCTTCGGAACATCCCGCAATGCTGCCATTGACATGGGCTAGCCAAACTCGGAACACTGGCCTGGAGCAGAGCTGTTGCCCATCTGTGGGATGGACCCATGCTGAAGCTCCACTCCTGGCTGGCTGTTGCCCTGAGAAACACCACAGAGTTGTGGGGGCACCAGCCTAGAGCATTGGGCAACTGACCACAACTCTATGTGCAGGGAAGGGGGAGTGTTTCCAGGGGAAACCACCCCATTTAAAGTAGACTAAGGTGGGCTTACAAGCAGCTGGACGTGGGGGTGTAACCCCGGAGGCAGCTTCCATATCCATCTGCTTACATCCATTGTTTACACCCATTGTAGTATGACACAATTATGTTAGATTTAAAGATCCTAGCCTGCACACTTAATCATGTGAACAATCCCTACTGAACAAATTGTGATAGAATAAGTCATGATTATTCATGTGAGATGGGGTTTGGAGAACCAGCAACTACATTTAAAATGGACTTCCACCCAGTCTCTAATTTTACAGGCACATTTTTCTTTTCTTTTCCTTTCATTAGATGCACCCAAAATGAATTTGCGTCACAAATGATAGGATTTAGCCACAATCAGGTAGTTAGGTGGTCATGTGCACAATCAGGTAGTCATTTGTTCCAGCAATAAGCAAAATTAGAGCCACTCATTCTAAATCAGACTGTTTGAAGTTTGTGATTGACAGAAGCAGAAGCCAGGTGTAATTTATCATACATTAGCCCAGAAAACATGAAATGATGATACACTATTTTCAAACTTCCCCTAAATCTTAAATTTTATTTGGTTTTTAATTTTTTCAACTTTAGCCTGTTCAAACTTCAAACTGGGTACTCTACCCAAATTGCAAAATAAAAAAAGGTACAGCATGTGTATAGACTATGGATCCTTTCAGACATCACAGGGACCCCATAGTGGAATCTTGTGTGTACCACGTGGTAGAATCTCTCAGACATCATGGAAATCACCACAATGCAGTAATCATGAGTCAACCCTGCGCTGCTGGCAGCGGTAAGGGCACACACATGAGTTCCTGTGACATTTGAATGCATCTTATGCAAATTTAGATAGTCTATGTGTAATTACTTGCTTTTACTATTATTTATAATTTCTATAGAACTTTCTGTGTTTAAAGTGCTTTACAATCATCTAGGTAATCCTCACAACAACCTTATCAGTTCATTACTATTTCCATTTTACATTTGGGGAAGTGAGGCCCAGAGATAGTGACTTGCTCAAGCCACTCACTGAGTTCTTGACTAACGCAAGAATTGAACCCTGCTATCTCAGCTCCAATTCCAACACCTTATCTACTAGGCTACCCAGGCTCTTGCATTGATTGTGATTTTCTTACTATTTACTGGTAGTCAATGCCAACTGCTTGACAGTTCAATATTCATAGCTCATCATATAAATACTTTAAGCAAAAAGCTTGAGACTTAAGTAAAAACAAATTAGATACTGGAGGTGACTGGATGACACCCATCACATAGAAACGTGTGCCTTGATCCCAACAGAAAAATGCAAACAAGAGGAAGATGCAAAATCCATGTCCAAATCAGGCCTCTTTTATTGGACCAACTACAGTTGGTGGAGGTATGCAAGCTTTTGGACTTCATGAAAGCTTGCATACCTCCACTAACTGCAATTGGTGCAATAAAAGGTATCACTGCACTACTTTGTCTATATTTGGCTGTATTTGGGACCAACACGACAACCTTACTTTATCTACAAATCAGGCCTGTAAGTTCTGGTTCCTTAAACGTTCGAGGGGAACAGAGAAAAGATTTTAGTTCTGCCTATTAAAAATATAACTTGCATAATTAAATTTGGAATAAAATTCAGTTCTGCATTTAAGAAGCCAACCCAGTTTACCCTTTTGGTCACTCACTATTGCTAGCATTCGCTTACTACTTTTCATGCTTCAAAAACAAGTAGAAATTTTGCATTATGAAAATTTCCCATTGACAGTCAATTCTAGCCATCTGTTTTTTTTTATTATACTGACAGCATGGATTCCATCTGCCATTTTAAAGCTTCTGGTAAATTTCATCCTAACACTTTGGGCCCTTTTACCCAGATGGAGGTGTGTGTGTGTGTGTGTGTTTTGGCAGGGTGGGTGGAGGTGTGTGTGTGTCCATTTACACAGAAACACACACACACCCATCTCCACCCACCAAGCCTCCTCCTGGTTTTCCGTAGGGCTCCATGGGTGGAGCTGGGAGTTGCGTGGGAGCACGCATGCACCCCCACGCATTCCACTCGGTGTTCACACCCATACCTCCCACCCACATCCATATACACAGACACCCCCACCCCTGAACACTGAGTGGGGGGGGGGGGGGCGCATCCATGTAAAATTGGCCTGTGATGAAACTGGGAAAAGCAATGAAAAACTGTAAGTTTAACCACTGCTCTGCTTGGGAGTTGACCGGTATTACTTGCTTAACAAGGTCTGAAGTATCTTTAATAACTTGTTTCAGCTATAATCTCCATGTAGTTCAGCCTTTCGCTTTCCATCATAACTCCTAAAAAACATAACACTGGTGAATGTCTCCTAAATTCCACACCCCCAAACCTATTTTAGATATACTAAATAAAGAATATTTTCTAGTTTGATTACATTCACAGATATGCAGGCGACAAAAACATACATGAACACCCAGCTAAGAAAAATAATATCAGCTGTATAGTTGCTCCCTTCTGAAACTATCGAATATCTCTCTCTCTTTGTTAAGTATCCCTGTTATCTAAAATCTAACCAGATAAATCTTCTGTATTACCCAAAAAGTAGAAAGTTAGAAAGGCTTTTATCTTTTCAGTTTTGATAAATTGACTATTACTGATTTTGAATCCAGTGGTTCTCCAGTAATTGAGGCCATCAGATCCTAAATGATGTACGCCTAAGTAATGTGCCATGAAGCGTTTGCCTGGAGCAGCTCTCTAAATTGTTTCAACAGGATCCTGCCAAGTCTTGATAAGCCACCAAATGGGTATTACAAGGTAAGAGCATTGCTCATTAAACACTAATGCACTGGCCTTTGAAGCTGAATTCCTCTCTTTAAAAATAAAAATACAGCCTTTTGAATCATTAGACAGACATTTACTGCACATTTTATCATCCAAGGAATAGTGCACTGTCGAAAGCTTGTGTAAAGGCCAAACAAGTACTGTCAAAGTTAAACTTTTGTTCCACAGATTCAAACAGAACTATTACAAGTTTGTATTCTAATGAGCACCAAATACGAGAGTGAAGATTTTTAAAAGCAGTGCAAGCTTTATATAACGTTGAAGACTGTACTATATACTTCATGGCTGCCCTCATACTTGCATTTCATTCACTTAGCACAAATCTCACCTGAAAAGTTTAAAACTAACCTACCAGTTGGATGGGATCTGGGAACTCTGAAAGTATGACGCTTTCAATTGTGCTTTAGAAACTCTGATCCACAACTTTGCTGCATAATGGCAATACAGACTGCTCTGGGTCTTTGGAGAATGAAAGAAAGACATACACATGGGTGAAGTCTTTTCCTGACTGGCTAACATGCTCTTCAAAGTACTGAGCATTTCAGTTTTGATTTCAATGTCAAGAAAGGTATGGAGGCCAATTCTGAAGGCATCAAATAATGGCAGCCAGATACTGGGTTTGATATTACCTTGACGGAAGATGGTGCTAAGCCATTGTCTTGGATCCAGATTTGAAAGAGTTAAACCAACAGTAAGGCAGTGCAATCCATGAGTCAGAATACATGCTTACAGTCATTAAGCACTCCTCTCAGCTCAAGTGACAGCATTTGTGAGTCTTTGGAATAAAGAATCTACAGGCTGGTCAGTGAGAGCCTGGTGGGTCTGGGCCCTTTTCACACAGACACTCCAACACAGATAAAATGGGTGTTACATTTTCTTATACATGCTGCAGGTGTGCTCTGTGGGTACCCTACAACATGTATAATAAAATGTAACCCCCATTTTATCAGTGTTAGAGTGTCAAGGAATACAGAAACCTAGAGCACAATCCTGACTTCACTGAAGTCCATGGTAGTTTAGTCGTTTATTTCAAGAATCAGGATTGCTTCCCTTATATTAGGGGCGTGCATGTGGTTTTTGTTATTACAATAAAATAATGATAATGAAAATTGTCATTTTCGTTATTGCAATAACGAAAATGACAACCGAAAATAATAACTATAATGAAAACAACCAAGAATTCAAAAAATGACAACCAATACCACCAAAATGGTAACGATACTGATACTAATAAAAAATAATACCAATAACAAAAACAAAAATGATAACGAGAAACAAAAATGAGAGTGTTATCATTGTCATTATTATTAGTGCTGTGGCAGTTTGGTTTTGGAGGGAAAATGTGGAGAGGGGAGGAGGGAGCAGACATCTCAGAGTCTTAAATGGGTTGAAATCTTGAACTGTGCCTGTGTTGGGAGGGGTGACCAGCTCAGCAGTATCTGATGGATGTATCGCTGGCCAATGAGCAGTGCAAGCAGATCCCAGCAGTCTCATGGCACTCTGTGATTGCTCATTGTCTGCTGCCTCCCACAACCAATCAGGGGGGCTGTAGGGGAGGGCACTGCAACTCTTTATAATGGGAGGACCAGTTTTTTTTCCCTCTGTTCTGTGAGAACTCTGCTTGTCAGGCTGCGTTTACAGAACTGTGGTGCTTCCACATAAAAAAATCCTCCCTAGCTCTCATTGTAGTATTTATTTATTTATTTATTAGGTATTACCACCAATACCTTTCCTTCCTTATACCCTACATTTTACCTTCTCCCTTTTCCTGCCCTTCTCCCCCTGTACATTATATAGAGATATCTATGTAGTGTAGATTAGATATAGATATATATTATAGACATATAGATTAGATTAGAATAATTATATAGATAATTGATTAAATAGTTTTCCTGTTCCCGTCCCTTCTCCCTTAGATTTAAATATTAGTTGTGCACGGGAATTAATAATGATACCAATACCAAAAATAAAATAATTGTTTGAAACAGTTCTGATATCAATAACAATATCAATAATGATATCAATAATACCGATACGATATAAAAATGATACCAAAAGTGATAAAACCAATAACAATAACTAAAACAAAAATGACATTGTCGTTAATGATAACAAAAACGACTTTTTCATACCAAAAATGAAAACCGAAAATGACATGGGGGCCTGATACACACCCCTACCTTGTATGTGTATTGGAGTCTGGCAAGACTGCTTGGCAGGAGGCAATGTTGTAAAGACCTTTAGGTTTTCAAATAAAGAACTGTAGAAGAGTGTGACTGTCTACCAATGAACTCTGGTATACTAAGGAAACTAATGAAGCCAAAATTAGATTTACCCAAGAATACAGCAATCAATACACTTGCTCTGTGTGGAGAATAAACTACGGTACCAGTCTCTTTTAAAAGTCTAGAACGATTATGGCAGGTATCATTAATTTATTAGCATTGTTACTTCCCCATATTCCAATATTTCCTATAGCCTTATCAATAAAGATAAAGCAACCTAGCCCTTGATACATATTGATAGGGAAGAGACAGTAATGATAGAAGTATATTGTAACTGAGGACAAAACCTAAACAAGGAATAGCATAGTTATTAACTCTTTTTGAAGAAGTGGTAATGAATAGTAAATTGGGCTATCCAAGAAAGGTTGTAAAAAATCATGTGTTGAAAAATACCTGAAGTAAACAATGAACACTTTTACATTGAACAGATACTCACAAAACTAATTCAAGATGTTTTCAACAGCCAGAAAGGCACGTTAAGGCTGAAAAATCTAGTATGAAGCTTACTCTAAATATATCATTACAAATATCTCTTGGTCATGAAAAATCTACTGTTTCTTCTAAAACAAAGGCTGTAATGATGTGCTTTGATTATAAAATTTGTTATGCTAGATAAGACCACTGGTCTGACCCATTCTATCTCTTGCCTCTAGCCTGGCCATTAATACCTGATGGTAGAAAGGAATATATAGGAGAAGGTCATTTCTGACTCTTGTAGTAATAAACATATAGCCTGAAGGAAGGTTAAAGTTCATTATTCCCTCTTTTATTAAAATAATCTAAAGAACTGGGAAGAAAACCTGTCAATACAGGAGACAATTTTTTCAGTAGAAATACCAAAAAATATTAACATTGCAGTTAAAGATTGTTACATACAAAATATATTGTTTTTCAATAATCCTGCAGGTGGGGTTTAGATGCGACATTTTGTATGTTAAAGTCAGTCGCGCATTTTCTATATGAAGACCGCATTTAGATGTAGTTTAATCATTGACTTCAAGAAATACCTCGATAGCAAGGTATTTATTTCATGGTTGTAAAAGAATTCGCAACCGGCTAACTCGCACAATGTCATGTCTAAATCCGGCATCTAAAACCCACCTACAGGATTTTTACACGAGGCGTGATTTCACTTCTCATGTGCACCGTGCACATCTAAAAGCGGTATAGAGAAAGTAAGATGGCTGTGTTGGTCCAAAATATAGGTAATAGAGGGTGTTTTCAGACGTGACGGGGTCATTTGGCCTCGTCACGAAAACAAAGTCATCCCCCGCCGGTACGACCCCGTCACGCCCTAACAGGCATGCCGGGGGATCCCGGCGGGGAATTGGGAGGGGACGGGGCCATGCGGCGCAATGTGTGGCCCCACCCCCTCCATGCTCCCCACCGCCCGCCCTCTGGGGAGATGGGCAGGCGGCGGGGTCAATGCCGCCGCAGCGTCTGGCCGAATCCGCCACGGCCCGGAATTCCGCCGGTGTTTTTGGGCCGTGGCGACCGACCACATGTTACTTTTCTTTGATCCCCGCCAGGGATCACTTTCACCACGCTTCCTGGGGAATTGGTGCAGCTAGCCCGGGAAGCATGGTTGAAACTGACCCCATGTGGGGATTGAGCGTAGCGAACATCTGGCGGCCGCCAGACAGACGTGCGAGTCACAGTGACCACAGGTGGGTATTCACCGTGGTTCACTGTGATCTCATAACGTCTGAAAGTGCCCAGAGACAAAGTAGTACAGTGATAGCTTTTACTGGACCAGGGGCAGCCTTCCTTTGCAGCCGGGGCACTCGGCTCTGTTGGTTCGCCGGCCTGCCCCCCTCCCAGTTACTGATCAGTGCTGCGGTACTTCGGGTCTGTGGCCCACCTCCCCCCGCTTATAAGTGGCACAGCAGCATGCCGTGGTTTCTCCTCCCCCCCCCCCTCCAGTCATTAATTTCACGGCTGTGTGCCGCTGGGTCTCCGGGGCTTTTACCTCTCTTCCCCTACATGCTTCAGGGTTGTCTCGTTACCTCCCCCCCCGAAGGCTCCTGACACAGGCCCCTTCTGTCGTGGGGGTTGGGGTCAGGGTCAGGCTGGTCCTAGTCCATCCCCCCCTCGGCACAGAGGCTGCGCTGCTGGGGTGGGCCAGTGGGCTCAGTGGTGTGTGGCCTCCTGGGCACAGGTGTCACGCACATAAGCTCCAGTGATCCCCTTGGCTGGGGAGTGCTTTAAGGGAATTTTTCCTCAGGCCCAACCTAGGGGCTGTGAGGGGGTGAGGATGACCCCCAAAAAGAGAGAGACCCTGCCCAAGGGTCTGGTTAAGTGGACTTCCCAGGCTGGTCTGGCCCCTCAAGCCCCCCAACACGAACCTCATGGAGGAACAGGGACTGGGGCAATACTACAGGCCCTGCAGGCTCAGCTAGTGGGCAATCAGAATTCGATTGAGGAGCTGGAGAGCTCCCAATGGAGTTTAGAATTGGGTTACCCCACTCAACCAAGGGGGGAAGATAGTGCAACCCAGATGGTGCGGTTCCCCCTGAACCACCGACTGGGAACAGGCGTCCTGTCAGAGGCAAGGGCGTCGCTGGGTCTTGCCTTCTTGTTACAGGGATGAGGAACCAGAGCCCAGCCAACCCAGGGAGGAATTTACACCCAGCTAGCAGGCACAAATAGCTGCTCTGAGGGAGGGAATGCAGGCCCTGACAGACAGTCTCGACTCAGCCCAGAGGCGACAACAGTACATGACAGGCAGTGATGGATACCGAGGAACCCCATACATACTGGACCCAATGGAAGGTGAGCACCAAGGGGCCTGTACATGGGACTGGGACCCGGAGCCAGAAGGAGCAGGGCCATCCAGGCAGATCCCGTGTGAGGCCCCCACTAGATTGGGCTTGTACTGAGGGTGGCCTTGCGGTTCCCTGTTCCCTTATTGACAGTGAATAAGGGTGTATTATTAGGCGGGGTGAGTTAGGGGAGGGTGGAAGCCACCCCCCCCCCTTATCGGAAAGACCTAGGCCTTGTCCACACCACAGGCAAAGGGCAGCCTCGCAAGTGTGGGGCTCTGAGCCATGCTGTGCAAACAGTGCTGCTGGCGAGCAGTGGGAGGAACCCTGGCCTCTGGCAGAGGGTTATGCCGACGTGTCCGCCCCATTGGGTAAGCACTTGCTGCAGGTGACACGGGAAAAAATATGGAGTGGAGAGTATATAGATATTTTTGCGCTCCTTTTCAGTGACCCTTTACCTGACTCAAATGAGCGGGAGGATAGGAAAGACCATGAGAAATTCAAGAGACTAAAGGCTGAGTGCAATTGGACCAATTGGATGGCAGTCTTTGCTATTTACATGGGAGTGACCCTTTATAAGTGACCAGAACAGGGGGTGTAGCTGGTGAAGTACTCGGACATCGTACAGCAGGCATACGACACAGGAAGCTCCGGAGCTTGGCTGCGTTATGACAAGGAATTCTGTCATATGGCCACAATAACCCAAATTTCAGTTGGGACGTGCATGCACATGTCCTGTGGCTGGAGTGCATCAGCAGCTCCAGCTGAACCCCTCGATCAGACAGAGGTCATGTCCTTGCCAGAGTGTGGAGCGCTCAGCAGAGTAAAGGGTCAAGAGGCGGGAGATCGAAGCCTCCCCTGGGTGGCCCAATGTGCTGGGGCTACAACAATGGAGGTAAATGTTTTCACTCCCCCTGTAGGTTTAAACACGTATGTACCCAGTGTTCGGGCGCCCACGCAGCATCAAATTGCAACATGTTTAGGCCGTATGGGGCCAGAAATAGGGATAAAAATTGCATTAAGCAAGACCCGTCAGGACATCCCAGTACCCCTCTCACCTTGGGGAAGGGCTCCAACCCCGGTATGGCATGAGACCCTATGGTCACTCATTCGTGGCTACCCCAACCCTATCACCACCAATTATGTAGTGGAAGGTTTGGGGCTAGGTTTTAGGATCCCAACGTTAAGCCCCTGCTACCACTTGGGGGCTAAGAACCTGAAATCAGTCTGAGGGAATGAGCACCTAGCTCAGAATAAAATTGATAAAGAGGTCAGGGAAGGGAGGATTCAGGGCCTCTTCGACAGACTTCCCATGCCCACACTGAGAATCTTCCCTGTAGGCATTGTCCCAAAGAAGGCGCCTGGTGAATTTTGCCTTATTCACCACCTTTCCCACCCAAGGGGCGAGTCGGTGAATGGCACGATACCCCAGGAGGAGTTCTCAGTTAGGTATGCATCATTCGACTCAGCAGTCGAAATGGTGTGGGCTTGTGAAGTGGGGGCCTTTCTCGCGAAGTACGATATTAAATCTGCATTCTGCCTGCTTCCAGTCTACCCCAATGACTTCGAGCTACTGAGAATGGAATTCCAGGGCACGTTCTACTTCGACAAGGCAATGCCTATGGGATGTTCCGTCTCTTGCACTGCCTTTGAGAAGTTCAGCTCGGTGCTCGAGTGGGTCGCGTGTTAGCGGGCGGGGCGGAGCCAGATCACCCATTATTTGGATGATTTTCTCTTCGTGGGAAAGGTGGGCACCACAAAATGTGGGCAACTGCTTTGCACGTTTCAGGAGGTGACCAGGGAGCTAGGTGTTCCCTTGGCGCCAGAAAAAACAGAAGGGCCGGCAACCAAATTGACCTATTTAGGCATTGAACTGGACACAGCGCATTCCCTCTCACGCGTACCAATGAAGCAATCTGGAGCGTGATAGCAGCTTTTCGGGTAGTGCCTAAAGTGACAGTCTGGCAGCTGCAGTCATTCACAGGTAGCCTGAATTTCGCCTGCTGAGTCATTGCCCCCAGGGAGAGCTTTTATGTCCCGCCTGTATGCCCACATAGGAAGTGACCTCCCCCGCATCACCACATCAGGGTGACAAAGGAGATGCAGGAGGATTTGGCTATCTGGGACGTCTTTTTACAAGGCTATAATGGGGTCAGCTTCTGGCGGCATCAGCTTCTGCTAGAAACCCAGCTGCAGATAAACTCTGATGCAGCATGTGGGCACAGTTTTGGGATCTACTTTAGGGGATAATGGTGTGCAGCTCCATGGCCGGTGGATTGGGAGGAGGCAGGGATAACCCGGAATTTGACATTCCTAGAATTCTTCCCCACAGTAGTGGCTGTGAGCTTGTGGGGGAATGATTTATACAACCGCAGAGTCCTGTTCTGGTGCGATAACATGGCAGTCCATGTTATCAACAAGTTGTCATCTAAATCAGAAAGGGTGATGAGGCTGGTGCGGGTCTTTGTTCTCAGGTGCTTAAGATTGAACATAATGTTTACAACCAAGCATGTACCTAGCATTAAAAACGAATGCCCTTTCTCGATTCCAGACAGAACGATTTCACGTGCTTGCCCCAGAAGTCAGGGAGGATCCAGACCTGTTCCCAAGCGACGTGTGGAACCTTGGATATTAGACCTATTTCAGACAGTCCAAGGTTCCCTATCCCCCAGAACCAGGAGGGCATATGAAAAGGCATTCTGCGATTTTCAGGATTTCAGGTTCCAGAACAGCTGGCCTCTATGTTTCCCCATCCCCGAAAGTCAATTGCTTCAGTTCACCTTATCCCTCCGCAGCAAAGGCTTGGCACCAGGAACCATTTCCAGAAAAGTAGTGACCATCACCTTTGCTAGCCACGTGGCAGGTCACCCCTCCCCAGACAATGGTTTCTGATGAGCCTGATGTGATAAAGCTGGTCCAGAGATACCCTCCCCCCCCATTCAGGACATCAGAGCCTCCATTGCCCCCCAGCTGTTGACTCAACTAATAGGTATATTGCCTAGAGTCTGTTCCTCTAAACGTGAAATACAGCTCTTCACAACAGCATTCTGGGTGGCCCTATTCGGGGCATTCCAGATAAGTGAACTGGTCACAAATTCAAGAACCAACATGTCAGGGAGGACTTTCCAAATTCAGGATGTGGGGTGGGAAGGTAGCACTCTTACTCTCCACTTATGATGGTCAGAGACCGATCAGAGAGGAAGAGGACAGATGATCAAACTGTATCCCTCCGCCTACGACATAATCTGTCCGGTTCGGGCTATGGAGATGTACTTAAGACAGTGTCCCCCGGGTCCGGGCGCATTATTTAGGCATGAGAATGGGAAACCCCTGACCCAATACCAGTTCGGGGCGGTGCTCAGCATGTGCATGAGGAAGCTGGGCCTCGACCCCTTCCGCTACAGTGCACATTCATTTAGGATTGGGACTGTATTCACTGCGGCAGATATGGGACTGTCCAGCCAGCAGGTACAGCAAATTGGGAGATTGCAATCCCAAGCTTTCCAGACATACATGAGGAATATGGAGGTTTGGTGGGCTGGACAGCGCACCATTGCACAGGCTGTGGCCCAATCCAGTGAATCACGACCACACAACCTTGTCTTCTCTTGCAGATGTGGCAGTACCGCAGGCCAGGACAGTAGTTTGGATCGTCAGCCACAGCATCATTAACTGGGCAGCAAAGATGGCCGCATGCAGTGGGTGGGGCACCCAGCTGGGTCTCCGTGACTGGGCAGAAATAATATGGTTGGGTAAGTGCGGCATGCTCTGGGAGCAACTGCTCCCTGCGCTGTCTGCAGTGAAAAATAAATATCGATTCTTGGGAATTACAGATGTGCACTTGGACGAGAACAATCTGTCTAAGGAAACGGGGCTCTGGTTGACAAAAAGGGCAAAGTCAGACCTCAAACTGGTACAGGAGCACTTCCCGGGGAGTACGGTAGCATGGTCGGACATGTTGCTGAGAAGGGTTTGGGACAATGCTAGCCACCCAGGGCAGGTAGACAGGCCAGGAAATGGGCCAACAAGGAAATAGGGCACTGGCTGATTGTACGGGGGGGGGAGAAGGGGGGGAGACTATCATGGATGAAGACATTCGTCACAATATGGATGAATTGTTCTGGACAGACGGGGTCCATCTGTCAGACGCGGGATGTCATTTGTTTCTTAGGGTCCTAAAAATCAAGTTAGCCAAGATGATAGGTAAACACAGAGAAATGGCAGCAAACTAGCCAAGCAAAGCTGGCAATTCTGGTGGTGGTGGGATGAGCTAGGGGAGTTCCGAAAGGTTCACAGTTTAGATACATAGGCGGAACAGAAACCTCTCCTTAAGAGATAGATACGGCCATACATAGCTGCACAGTACAGCCCACTGTATGGCCATCCCAGGGGCGAGAGGCAAACAGCCGGACCCACTGGGTGGACAGGTGCCAAGCAGGGGGTAACTGTGTTCTCACCCTTGTTTCACCCCTCAAAAAGGGGCCTAGGTGTGAACAACCTACCCGACCTGGGGAAATCAGGGATTGTGGCAGGGGGTAAGTTAACGTTGGGAAGTTAGGACAAAGGAAGGTTCCACATGGGCTTAACTCGAGAACGTCCGGACCAGTTAGACTGGTGACAAGGGACAGTCACCTGTCTCAGACAGGGTCCTTCTGGTTGTTACAAACAGTTAAGTAATAGGACCCCAGTTCAAGGGGGGAAGCAAGAAGAGCTACCCCTTTCCCCTTTTATATGTAATTTAACCAATAAAGAGTGCAGCTGCTCTATCCCACAAACTGTGTCCTTGTCTTCTTCCGGGAGGGTGGGGGTGCGTCGGCAATGCTGTGTTGGTCCAAAATATAGGCAATAGAGACAAAGTAGTACAGTGATAGCTTTTATTGGACCAATGGTAGTTAGTCCAATAAAAGCTATCACTGTACTACTTTGTCTCTACTTCCATATTGAACACATATATATCTTCTGAAAAGCAACAGCTTTTGTATTTAACATAATCTTTAACTGCAATGTTTGGGTTTTTTTGTATTTCTGCTGAAAAAAATTGTCTCCTGTATTGACAGATTTCCTACCCAGTTGTTTAGATTATTTTAATAAAAGAGGGAAGAATGAATTTTACCCTTTTTTCAGGCTATATGTTTATTACTACAAGAGTCAGAAATGACCTCCTTCTCCAGTACAGTACTGCACAATTGACCAACCATGTCAGTTATTATTAGCCAGGCTAGAGGCAAGAGATAGGATGGGTCAGACCAGTGGCCTTATCTAGCATGACAAATCTTATAATCATAGCACATTGTTACAGTCTTTGTTTTAGAAGAAACAGTAGCTTTTTCATGACCAAGAGATATTTGTAATGATGTTATATTTAGAGTAAGCCTCATACTAGATTTTTCAGCTTTAACGTGCCCTTCTGGCTGTCCAAAACATCTTGAATTAGTTTTGAGAGAATCTGTTCAATGTAAAAGTGTGTGTTGTTTACATGAGACTTCAATCAAATGAGCTTCGTCTTAGTAATAGGACCCCAGTTCAATAGGACCCCAGTTTAGAATACCACCACTTTTCAAATGAGTTTAGCTCATTTGATTGAAAAGTATATGGCTACCCAGGGGGCTTTGTATGCAGCCTTAATTGATTTGAAGGCTGCTTTTGATACAATCTCCTGGGATCGCTTGTGGCACAAATTGTTCTGTACATCTATGGATCATCAGTTGTTGTTCTTGATACACGAACTGCACAGGGGAACCTCCCTAAGAGTGAGGGTGAATGAGAGAGGGTCTCTCTCAGATTCATCCCTACATTTACTGGGGTCAGGCAGGAGTGTATTTTAACACCATCTCTATTCAAAATTTGTTAATGACTTGATAGAACATCTAAGGCTTCCTGCCTTTCATGCCCCTCTTCTTGGTAACTCTACGGTGAGGTGCCTCATGCACGCTGATGATGCAGTTCTCATTTCCACAACTCAGGTGGGTTTGAGATGGCAGATGGATGCGTTTATCATATACTGCCACTCAAACTTGCTTTCTATTAATTATGACAAAACAAAAGTGGTGGTATTCTAAAAAAAAAGTATGGTCCATAGATGGTTTATGGATGGGAACCGAATTGAACAAGTTAACTTTTTCCGTTACTTGGGAATGTTTTTTCAATCCACAGGTACTTGGGTAGTCCACAAACATTTGGCCATTGAGCAAGCAAATAAATCTGCTTCTGCCTTAGCCCGTTTTGTCAGGACTAAAGGAGAACACCTGATTGAGCCAACAATATTCAGAGCTAAGTCTGTATCTCAGCTGCTATTTGGCGTGCATATTTGGGCACTGGGTAACTGGGCGATTTGGAAATTGTTTAGTCTAAGTTCTTGAGGGGTTGTTGTCTGCTCCCCAGTGTGTGCCCATTGTGGTCATTCACATAGAACTTGGGTGTGTAGAAGTCTCGGCCAGAGTCTGGAGGCTGATATTTTCATTTTGGCTCCGGCTATTATTTTCTTTGACCCCCTCCCATTATGATGCTAGTTCTCCAGGATAAATGGCCCAATGGTTGGCTTTCCTTAGTATTAGCTAAAGTATGATCAATGGGTTTCTCTCCACCTTGGCTGCTTCCTGTGGGTTATTTACAAGCTAAAAAAGTTATCAAGCAGCATGTTTTTGATACAGCCTTTCAAGCTGATATGGCTATTATAAATGCCTCTGGGTTTTCTCTCCATTATGCTCTAGTTGCAAACCCACTACCCTTCCCAATGTCTTATTTAAGTTATGATTTGAACGTTTATTCACAAAAACGATTTGCCCGGATGAGATTCAATTCTTTCCCCTCTGCAGTTTTGGAGGGACAATTCCAGGTGATGGATACATTTAGAAAATCATTATTGCCCCAGTTGTGAATGAATGGTTGAAACTGTTACATATATTTTACTTTACTATTCCTTATATTCTGACTTTCAGAGTAACCTGTTGGGACCTGTCTTAAATAAATTTCCAGGCAGAGACTCTGACTTTTACCTATGGGCCTTGTTGTCGAATGAGTACTCATATGTTACTCAGCTGGTAACTAAATATTTGTCAGTGGCCTTCAGGAAAATAATGTGGTTTGTTATGTTTTAGGTGTATATACCAAAGGGTGCTAGTGGACTGTGTGGTGTTATATTTTATTTATAATTTTATTTGTATCTTTGGCCATACAATAAAATTTTGAACAGCACAATTCTTGTACACCCCAATTTACTATTCAGTGCCACTTCTTCAAAAAGAGTTAATACCTATGCTATTCCTTGTTTAAACGTTGTCCTCTTTTTTCTCAGTTAAAATATACTCCTTTCATTACTGTCTCTTCCCTATCAATATCTATCAAGGGCTAGGTTGCTTTATCTTTATTGATAAGGCTATAGGAAATATTGCAATATGGAGAAGTAACAATGCTAATAAATTAATGATACCTGCCATCATCGTTCTATGACTTTTCAAGAGACTGATACCTTAGTTTCTTCTCCACACAGAGTAAGTGTATTGCTTGTTGTATTCTTGGATAAATCTAATTTTGACTTCATTATTTCCCTTTGTATATCAGTACGCTTCTCTCCACACGTAGATTTTCACACTCCTCTACAGTTCTTTATTTGAAAACCTAAAGGTCTTTAAGACATTGCCTCCTGCCAAGCAGTCTTGCCAGACTCCAATACATATACAAGGGAAGCATTCCTGATTCTTGAAGTGAATGACTAAACTACCATGCACGTCTAAAAGCGGTCTTAGTATAGAGAATGCGCGACTGACTTTAACGTGCAAAATGTTGGGTGTACACCCCACAGGATTTTTACAGACGACATGAAAGCACACCACGTGTAAAAATCCTACAGGCAGGATTTAGACGCATACGTCTAAAAGCAGCCTAATAGGAAATGACATTCTGGTAAGTATATTTCTTCAGGCTCTAAACCTCTCTGAACAGTAACATCAGAAAACAGCTTAGTAAGAAGCCACGGAGTAGGAAAGAGAAAAGATTTGTATAACCTGCCATTTATCTAACTGAACGAAGCAATAAAGAACTGAGTGTGCTAAATGTAAATTCTTTTATTTGTGTGGGAAAATACTATATATGAGTCACACCAAAAAGCACTGATATTCCCTAGAAATCCAGGAATATCTCTAACACAAGCCCTGATTCACAAGAGGTGTGTGCGCGCACTGTCCATAGCAGTGAATGGGGAGTCCCCAGGTGGGGGGAAGCCACGCCTCCTTGCTAGAGGGTGTGGTTTTCTACGTGCATAGGGAGCTGTCACCACAGTCGCCCTCCACCTCGCCCTCACTTGCAATATTCCTAGGGGGGAATTTCCTAAACAGGGAAAAATGAATATCTGCAGGGGGGGAAAGGGAATATAAAATAGTGGAAGGAGGGAAAGGAAGGGAAATATTCTATTACTTGTTCCTGAATATTTTATAATTGTTTTAGTCATTTTAGTAATTATTCCATTGTTTAGCAGCCTTTTACTCAGCCTGAGCTTTATTTATTCTTCTGCAATACACACAGCATGAGGGAAATTTATGTAATATCCATGTTTTGGGAAACATCTTTGATGTCTCCCTATCCGTTGCATATTATAATTAGTCTGTCTGTTGATAAAATCTGTTGCTTCTTCATGCAGAAGATTGCTAAAATGTTGCCCTTCCTTACTGCTCCCAGCTCTAAAACTCTAGTTTCTTATCTCTTGTCTTAACTACTGCAGCCTTCTTTTCACTGGCCTTTCCCCACTCTCACCCTTAACCCTCTCAGTTCTGTTCAACACGTTACTGCCAAGGACATTCACTTCACCTGCTGCTTTGATCATGTTCAATCCCTCCTCTGTTCCCTCCACTAGATCTCTCTCTCCTATGCATCCTGCACAAACCTATTGTCCTCCCCTTCAAAGCTCTTCATGACCTTGTTCCTTCCTATCTTTCTGCCCTCATTTCCAGGTATGTTCCCATCCAGGAACTTCTTTTCTCCTCACCTGCCCCAGTTTTCTGCTCCCTAAACTGTCTTTGCACCTTCACCCTTCCTGCCTCCCATGCCTGGATCTCCCTCTCCAACCACACACTCTGCTCCATCCCTCTGGATCATCAAATCCCTCCTAAAATATAGCTCTATAATTGTACTCCTTAGACTGCTCATCTCAAAGACAGCTCACTGATGGTTTTATTGTTCTATCATTCAGGGTCCTCTTTCCCCCTGTAACTAAGCTAAACAGGTACACCTTCAATTTCATGAACTTATCCCTGTCTCTTCCAGATTAGAAGACCCTCAGGGCAGGAATTTATCTTCAATTCATAATTGTACAGAGCCAGGCACAAAACTGGTACAATAATAATAGTGATGATGATGCTAATGCTGATGCTTTGAGGCTATACTGGATTGGTTTTAGTCCTGAAGCAAATATTTTTAATAAATTTCCCTTGTGTAGCAGACCTGCCCCAACATTCTCTGGGATTTTCTGGGGCTAATTATGAAACACCAGATGTACTTGTAACATATGTTCTCCTGTAATATTTAAAGAGATGTTCAAGTATAATTATTGCAAAACAGAGTTACTTTTAAATCTTATATCTCCATGTGTTCTACTAGCTCCTTAGAGAAGTGGCAGGGAGAGGGCCCAGACATGATTCTTAGGGACAATGGCACAGCAGCAAGCCTCAACTGTATTTACTCATTTGTTGACGCACCCCGAAATGAGAGACAGAGGCATTCATTAGGTTATAAACTTGCCGCACTCTTTATTCCAATTCAAGATCAAGGCCGGTGGGTAATTGCACCATGCAATTTTGGGTCCAGTATGCTAATCAACTATTATAACTTTTTAACTCAGGGATTGTCCTGGATGTGCCTTCCAGTGACAATCTCTTTAACTTCCCACTTCCCCTCCTTCAACAGCAACAAGGTTTTGGCCGAAAGGGGGAGGAGGCCCACCGTGGGCTTGAGTAAGGAGCAAGTGCCCTCAAGGTGCAAAGACAGTGCCTGTCCCTACTCCCCTGTTAGGTCACCGCTCCCAGGGAGGATGACCCTTGTGCATGCTGTGCCCTGCATTACACAAGGTATCATTTCCCCATCTCTTAAGGAGATGACACTTATTATTCAATCTCCTTCCTATTTAACATACCTTAGCATACTGGTCCCCTGCCACACAGGGGCGTTCCTTCCCCAAACGCCCCAACACCCACTGCCTAACCAATCAACAAGGCTTCTAGATGTCCCGCTAAAGCCGCAAGGTACATCTCATTGCCAAGTGGGGACAGATGCACTCCATCAGGCCGATACAATTCAGGCCTTGTATAAACTATCCCCGTATGTCCCCAACTGCATCCACCCAATATTTCTATGAACTTAACTTCCCTATTAACAGTCTTTCTAGTTCTGTCTACTTTACCCGGGCTCTTAGCCTTATCCCATTTAATTCTCAGAATCCAATTCATCCACACTAGTTGGATGAATTGGATTCCTTCAAACCACTGCTTTATGGTACATAAATCTTTTTAAATTTGAATTACTAGATTAACACCCTTCCTCGTTGGAAGGTCATATTCGCCCAAATGAATAACCAGTATCTGTGGCTTCGGGTTATCGCCCATTCCCCTTAGCATCGGGAGTAGTTGACTCCATCACATACCACTCCTGCCAATCAATTTGACATATGCCAATTCAGGGAGTCACAAATGTTTCCCGCCAGGGGTTCCTGCAGCAGCTGCGCGTGCCTGACAATCCAGCTATTCCATCATGCAGCGCTGACAGCTCTGCCTCCTGGCGAAAACAGAAACGTATTTTTTAGTAGTGGTATGGTTGAATGTATTTCTTATATGAATCAGACTTCCATCTCCCCACGGCTTTAATGGCTTCCTCCGGTAGCCCTGCTGCCGCCGCCATAGTAGCTGCCCCTATCCTGAATGAATACAAGCCAAATTTGCCCGGAGGGAACCCCATCTTCTTTAGCGTGACTCTCAATAATGCCATACACTGGGAAGTTGTTACTAGTGCCCCATTCTTATGCATAAACAGCGCCCCAGGGACGCCAGGGCGGATGCTCAAGTAGCGCTTACTCTGTTACATGTGGCAGATTGCTCCGGGGCCACCTGAAATAGATTCACCGTGGTACCCCTACTCCTTTGATCAGTCTTGGATCATCGCAACCGAATCCACACTGTATCCGCCGTGAGCTCGAGGGCCTCTATCGCGAATGCTCTGTTGGTGACATCTCTGGAAGACTTACTCACAACCTCGCTACTCTGAAATCCACCAAGATACATCACCACATATGTTGTTGTGAATACCTGTGCTTCATAACTATTGTAACATATGTCTTTTAAAATTTCCACTAAACCTTTTAGTATTGGAGTTGTGATTGGTGCCCGGACGTGCGCAGGTGAGATGCGAATTCGCGTCCAGCCTTGAACATGTGCATTAAAAAGAACCCTTTATCTGGTGATGGAAAACCCTTTAGCCTACTAATGAACGTAAGGGCTGCTATTTTTCCCGATATCGTGTCCACTGCCAATCCATACCTGTGAAGGTGAATTGGAAATTCTATTACCTCAGGCTCGCTAATGGGAAACCCCGTTGACCACCCCCTTTCCAACCTAAAGGTCTGGAATTCACGAAAGGCCCGAAATTCACGAAAGGCCCTACCATAAGCAGTATGGGTTTTAAGGGCAAGGGAGCCCTGCATGATGGTTTATAGCTCTAACTCCCAATGCTCCAGATTCTGTGCGGCAAGGGGTCTGGGTTTGCGCGTGCCCATGGTTCTAGCTCTTGAAAACGGTCCATCTGGAACCAAGAAAGGGCATCAGGTATGCCATTATTGATTCCAGGGACATGCCGGGCTGTAAACAGGATGTTGTGCCTCAAACATGTCAATACTAGAACCCTAACTAGCATCACCACCCTAGGGGACTGGGAAGATAATGAATTTACAACATGTACCACAGCCAAATTATCGCACCAAAGTAATACAGTGTGGTTGGAGAGCTGGGCCACCCACACAAGAACTGCCACCAAGATGGGGAATAGCTCAAGAAACGTGAGGTCCCGGGTCACCCCTGCTGCATTCTTCAGGCCATTGCGCTGCACACCAGCGAAAATGAAAGTAAACTCTGAAGCCCATGCCCCCAGATGAATCTTATTGTACCTGTAACTCAGCTCGGAGCAGCAACCTTTCCCTCCAGAAGCTAACCCCATTGAAGCCTTCCAAGAATGCCAACCATACTCCCAGGTCCTGCTTCATCTCACCACTAACCCTTATCCTATGGTGGGGGAAAATGTCCCCTTTTAGCCTCCCATACAGTCGGGAGAGGAATGCTCTCCTGGGGGCCACCACACGACATGCAAAATTGAGACTCCCTACAAGCGACTGCAATGCATGTACAGTTGTCTTGCGTGCTCCCAAACATTCCCTGATCTTTTCTTTCATGACCCGTATCTTGTTCAGTGGGAGTTTTGATAACATTCTTTCCGTGTCGAGTTCAATTCCTAAATAGGTGAGTCTGGTCGTTGGCCCGTCAGTTGTTTCGGGGGCCAGTGGGATGCCTAAGTCTCAGGCTATGTCTTGGAACACCTGCAAAGTGATTGCACAGTCGTCCGTCCTTGGGCGACCAATCATCAAGAAATCATCTAAATATTTGGTGACGTCCCCAGCGTGTAACCTCTGCTGAAAAACCCACTCAGTTATGGAACTGAAATACTCGAAGGCTGAACAAGATATGGAACAGCCCATTGGCATGGCTCGGTCGAAATAATATTGGCCCTCGAATTGGAAACCTAGAAGGTGGAAACGACTGGGATGTACTGGTAACAGCCGAAATGCAGATTTTACGTCGCATTTGGCTTTAAACACACTCCACCCCATTGCCCTCACCTTCTCGACTGCTTGATCAAAAGAGGCATACTTGATGGTTGCTAACTCTTTGGGAATGGCATCATTCATGGAGCCATTCCAGGGGTATGAGAGATGGTGAATCAGATGATATTCTCCTTGTGTTTTCTTTGGGACGATTCCCAATGGGGACACGATCAGGTTCCCCATCAGGAGTCGCGGAAACAGTCCGGCTACCCTACCTTCCGCCACTTCCTTGGCTATTTTTTGTCGTACTAATGCCTCCATTCCTATTGTTGATTTTAGGTTCTGCACCTTCTTTGGTTGTTGAACTGGCGCCGCTGGAATAATAAAACCATCCCTAAATCCCCAAATAACATAATCTACCTCCTTATTATCGGGATGCCCCCTGAGGTCTGCCACCAACCGGTCAGTTTTGACCAGCATTGGCCCCCTTTGCAGGATGAGTTGCTGTGGAGGGGCCCTGTCCACCTCTTCCATTCCCTTGCCCTTGTCCATAGCCCCCTTTCTTTCCTTTTTGGCGAGGCCTGAAACAATTAATCTCTGGGTGCCCTCCCCCACAATTAGAGCAGACATGGTGAAATCTACATGTCGACCTATTACATTGTCCTGCCCTGTTGTATTCCCAGCAGGCACTGGGCCATGGAACTGCCCTGCAACCTTCACCATGAAAAGGCTCATTCGCTGGTGCCACCCCGTCCCAGACCAACGGGTGACCACTATCTGCTTGCGGAGCCCTGACCACATCGACCATGCATTCCAACCACAGGTCCATGGCGTAAGTGTCCCAACGCAAGCCTGGTGTAGTGGCTGCTCTGTGACAAAAAGTCTCATTGTACCTCAGCCACCCCCCCACGGGGCCCATCCCATAAGCCCTTCTGATGATGTATGCATACTTGTGCAGCTCCAGGCCCCTGCTAGGGTGCTCCTGCAATATTACCCCCATATAAACTGCCTAAGCTGCCGTCCAGTTTTCCCAATTCTGGTCTGCTTTGGGGTGCCGGAATTTTTCTTTTTCTTTCTCATCTTCCCTTTCTGAGTGATCCAAAAGAGGATCACTGAAGAGAAGAGAGAATATATCCACATATTCGCCTTTTATAATTTTTTCCTGTGTGGTAGAGGGAAGATCCGACCCAAATGGTGCAGCCACACTTGGTATGGCTCCCCCTGGAGGCAGGGGAGGACAGCTGGGGGCCCCTTCCCCCAACTGGCCTGACTCCACCGGAGTTCTTTTCTTTTCCTTGTCCCCACTGTCAGTGCCCGGCACGGCCATATAGTCATCACTTAGACTGCTGCCCCTGGGTCGCTCTCCCTGGGCTGAGTCTGGGGCTGTTGCTAGTGTTACCCAAACCCATGCCCCATTTAAATTCATTAGCTGTGGGGACCCTGAATGTACTACCTGGGTGGGGACTGCCCGGATCGACTGAAGTCTGTGGGGGCCTGGGATCTTGTACCCGTGGGGTTCTGGATAGCAGGGACCTTGCTTTTAGCCCCCTCCTGTGGCTTCCCATGGATTCCCATGAAGCCTGGTCTCCAGCCTCATTGACCCTTTCCGACTCCACTACCCCCTCACCTCTTGTCAACGCAGTGGGGTGCACTCCCCCATCTGTGTCACAAATCACTGGCTGCCGTTTGTTGGTCCGCCCACCTCCTTGCAGCTCCCGTTTCAGGGCCAAGATCCTTTCCCACATTTCCCTGTCCATGGGGCTATCCTGGTGTCCCGGAGTCTCAATCCGCCTCCTTCTGGCCACTGAGGGCCCCTCTGCCTGCATGGGGAGAAAAACTTCCCGGGCGGGGGGGCCTGCGGACTGCCCACTCACCACTGGCCCGGCTCTTTGATGGCCAGCTAGTGGGTGGATAGCCCTCTGGTGCTGGAATTGGATCCAACCAGGGACCCCATACAGATCCCTTACCTCACTCGGTTGTTCTGTCCCCATAGGCCCAGCTACCTGCCACCCAGGGTAAAGGGCCTGTAGCAAGGGGCCCATGTTTACTCCCTGTGCTGGTCGCCCAACTAGCCCTCCAAGGAGAGGGGTGCCTCCTCCGTGGAACTGGGGGAACCTCTGGGGGTGGGGGCACGCCTCCCCCTCGTACTGGGCTTCTCCCCCTCCTGCCTGGTGGTCTTGGGGAACTGGGGGGAGCCTCATCCCCCAGCCCATACCGGGCAGGTGTGGTGGTAACCCTGCCACTCCGCCTCCTCTCCATAGGCGGAGGGGGGGGGAGCACCTCCCACTCTGGCCCTGCTCTCCATCCCTGGCCAACTCGTGCCCATCTCCACTCCCCTGGTAATCAACACCCCCACCTTCCAAAGCATTCCCTCTTTGGGGGGTTGCCTTAGTTCCCCAGCCCACAATGCGTACCCTCAATAGGGCCTCACACTCACAGAGCTGGGCAAGCATCTCTGCCTGGGAGGAGGGGATCCACCCTACCCGCATCAACTTCATCCCCATGGGCTTCTTCCCTCTCTCGGGCCTGCCTCTTTGCTGCTGCCTTCCTCTTCGTGGCCGCAGGGTTTGCTTTTCTTCGCCCCATGGCGATTAAATCAAACTTGTCAGGCGAGGAGCTCAGCAGCAAGGGTTCTTGCTGCTGATCCTTTGCCTGCAACCCTGATAATGGCACGGTTTGTCCCACGCTCCGGCGACCGGAAACCCCTCCTAAAAGGGGGTGGAGCTCCAGTTCCCGAGCAGCCCTCTATGAGCGGCTGCGTCAATGGGAACGGTTGCCAGGCAACCCTCAAAACATGCAGGGAGATCTTCAAACAGGCCTCCCCACTGTAGCCTCTCCTCTGCATCTCCTCTGAGTGTGTGGGCGCAACAAATGTCCCATCGCCGTCCTTTGGCGGCGAAGGGAACATCTGTAAATATGATTTTTTAAAATTGGTTGAAACGTCTCTTGTCGTCACCTGCATGTGTATAGGCAAATATTGGGCAGATCAGTTTATACAAGAGGAGGAAAAATGAAATTGCATGCTTCTGTTTAGAGGAAAAACTTATTGAGAAAGTGGAAACAGTTCACATGGCTGCCCCTAAGGAGGCCCTGCCCCCACTACCAACAGGCTTTCAGGGACAGGGCTTTGGCACAATCCTCAGGTGCAGTAGTATATAATGGAACTCCACCATGGGGTGGGGAGAGAAAATTGGAGGGGTAAGGCTTTTGTCCCCTCACCCTTCTCTGCTCTGGCCAGGCCCCACTCCCAGTTCTGCTCCCTTACCCTGTTTGTGTTAAGGCTGGCCTTGGCTGGGGGTAGTGGGATTTCAGACAGCTCTTGTGCACATTCCAGAAGTGGCAGCTGTTGCTAAGGCTGTGCACAATTATTGCTGATAACTGTTGATGACAGCAGTAACCGCATGTGTGGCCTGAGCAGCAGCTGCCAATTCTGGATTTGCATGAGGGTCATCTGAAACCATGCACCCCACCACCCGCAAGCTATGGAAGGGCTTAGAACAGGCAGGGTCAAAAGTTGGGGCTGGGACTAGGCCTGGAACTCCTACCCAGCGGCAAAGGCCTGCTGCTGTGTCACTGTCCCTAAGGATCATACCTGGGTTCTGTTCCTGCCACATGCCTAAAGAGTCTGTCAGTGAAGGGGCAGGGCCAGGGTTGGCACTTCTCATTTTCACACAGACTCCCATGTTGGGCTATGGGAGTCTCAGGGTGAAATTGGAAGAGGTGGCAACATTAGGCAGGGACCTTGCTGGGATCTTTATGGGTAATAGCATGCACAGAATGCTGTGCCTCCTAGAAAGGGGCTGTTGCTTTTCCCTGCCTGGAGACTCCCCACTGACTACTAAAGGCAGCTTGTGCATGTGATTCTTGTTGGCTAGGGCCCTAGTAATTGGTTTTACATTACTATTTCCTGTTTTTCAATGACTTTTCTTTAATAAATTATTCTCCAGTAAATCTATCTTCTTATTGAATCTAATTGTTTATTGTTGATTCCTACATTAATGATATTATTATTCTCCACCTCTTATAAACGGTTATATTTTAATTGGCGAACAATGGCATTGTGCTGCAAAAAAGTTAAATAAATAAAAAGTAAATAACCTGAACAACAGATCTTTCAGAGGCTTCAAAATATCTAATAAAGAGTTTCAGGCATATCGGAAAGTTAAACAACAATATTTTCCAATGTGATTTAATTGTATATGTAAGCAACTGGTTAAATAAATATCCTCTCTGATGCCGAGGATTAAGATTCTAAACATGACTGTCGTCTCAGGCTCCACATTTGCAAAAGTGTATACCTATTTTGCATGGACAAAGCACTTAAATACTGTAGTTGCATATTAATTTAATATTTCTGTTTGTGAATGTGAAAATATGTACAAATGTCTCTGAGGCAGCTTTGTGGCAATTGAAGTGGGATTCAACAGGACTGCTTTGGAGCAAGTGGTTTGTGAATCGTAGCCCATAGCCATGCTGGATTGCACAGCAGTTTTAGCAACTCCAACCAGAACAGAAAATATTCTCTACTAAGCATATTTGGTTATCATCTTCGGACATATTTTTGCTGTTACTTATGCATTTGATGAAACAAATTTTTAAAATATCAGGATCCTGACAAATGCTGTTAATGGAATGCTCATGGAACAGATGTTACAAGTGCAAAGCCCTTATGAACACATCTGTTTTTTTGAAGATTCCACTTGTCAGCAATTTTAGAGACGACCTTGATATTTTAATTAGCATTTGTTTCTTTTTCTCTTTAAAGCAGACACATTTTATAGTATCCAGGAAAATTAAGAAGCAGAATTCCACTGACAAACTATTACAGACATTCAGCTTCCCAGTTTTTAAGGGCACAAGATAACAAAATCTAAAACTCAACACTGTAGAAATTTTGCATTTTCTAGTGTTTCAAGGCCTAGCAGTGTGATCCTCTAGCTGTTTAGTGCCAGACTGCCAGTGCTAGCTCCTGATACTTATCTGAGTTCCACTGAAGTGGATGGAACTTGCTTTGGTACTAAGAACTAGGACCAGCACAAAACAGCTTGAGGACCACACTGGAAATGCATTGTTAGTTATTCATGGAATTCTTGGTGCCTTGTCATACTAGTAATTGGAGTAATATACCGTAATTGGTGCAATGAAAGTATTCCCAAATGTATTTTTCTTTTGCAAAAGCACTACTTGCTCTACAGTAATTAAGCATAGGAAAAACATGGATTGGCAGATTCTTTAGCACTGTCCGGTGTACTGATTCATTGTGTCAAACAGGAATATATTTTTTATTATAGCTAGAATACTGCAACTTAGAACTGAAAGTTTGATGATGCTATCAGTTTTTCAGGATGTACAGTATTTTATATTCTTTGAAAGGAAATTGACTTTTGACTTTAAAAAAATCCCCAAAGTATATGAAAAGTCCTGTTGTTGCTTTTTACTGTAAAGCATGTAATCTTTGAAGATCCATTTTGATGGGAAAGTTCATAAAATCCAACTTTGCTTCATAATGGAAATCTTTTAGTTGTCTTTGAAATCTCTCTTAACCACAGCACACACAGGGTGGAAACAAATGAGACGGAGGCAAGCTGGAGCCCCTGGACACCCCAGGAAGGGCCACCACAGCCTCCAGACTGTGAAATGGCAGGGAGGGCAGTTCAAATGAGCAGCCACCCCCTCCTCCAAGCCCTCCCCGATCACCTATTTGGCATGCCAGGGTGAGCATACTCCTCCAGGCCTGATCAGCTATTTTACGGGCCAGGGTGAGTGTGCGCCTCCACAACCCTATCAGTCGTTTGGCACCCAGGCTAAGCGCACTCCTCTGCCTCCCCCAATCGGCTGTTTGGTGACCAGGGTGAGCATGATTCTCTGGGCCCAATCCTCAGACCTTACCTTGTGGCAGGGCTGGGCTAGACCTAACCGACAGGAGGGCACATATTAATCAGGACTAGGGCAGCTGGGTGAACCCCAGCCTGCGCCACATTGCAGGATTAACTGGATTGATTTTAGCCCATAAGTAAATATTTTAAATAAATTTCCCTTGTGTAGCAGACCTTCCTGCCCCAACATTCTCCAGGATTTTCTGGGGCTAATTATGAAACACCAGATGTACTAAGATGATGTGCCTGGTTGCAGATGACTGCCTTCCCTGAGCAGGTACATCTGGCGGCCACTGAACTGAGGAGCAGATGACTTGCAAGCTAATTTGGGCTACTGTCACTTTCTTTTTACCCATGTACTTCCTCTCATTTTTCAACTGATCTCAAACCACCACTCAATGCACAAGCACCCTCCACCTCTAAAAATGTCAGTGAAAATAATGGAATACCGAATGGAACTAATGGGGATGTGTGAATGACTAGGTTTTAATGGGCTGTAAAAATGCATATCTGCTATACTGCAAATAAGGTCAAATACTTATCAGGTGCTATAGGGTCATAGAAAATGACAGCAGGAATCAATCGAGAAAAAGGAAACGGAAAGAATGACAAGTATAAATTGCAATGATAATTGCATGGAAAGACATTCTATTCACTCATCTGTCATTCCATCTCTTTCTAATGGTGTCTTCATTGACATTCTACACGTTCTTTGTCACTGCAGCTATTGCCACCTTCTCGCCATTCCACTCACTCTTCTTGTTCCACCTATTCCCCACTACTTCCTGGTAGTCATTCTAGGTACTGCCTTTTCCCCTCATTTTCTATGTCCTCCTCCCTGTCATTCTACTCATCCCATCATTTCAGCTTTTCCCTTACGCCCTCCTGCTCCTTATTCTTCTCAAAGATATTTGCCATTGCACCCATCCCTTACAACATCCTCGTTATCCCACCCAATTCCTCATCATCCCGTCTTTCTATGATCCCCGTAATTCCACCACAGCCCTATGTCATCCTGTCTATTCCCTATAATATACTCCTTGCCATTTTACCTACTTCCTTGTCACCCCATCTGCTCCCCAGGGTTCCCTTGTCAGTCAACTCAATCTCTGATCATCCCACTCACTGCCCATGGCCATCTCTGTGCAATTCCCTCTAAAGCCTTCTCATCCTACCCACTGCTCATCACTGTCTCTTTGTCATTCTGCTCAGTCACCAACCATTCTAAAATGTAGAGATTTAATAATAAATAAATAAAAATAATAAGATGATAAATTCATTTACGGTATTCAACCAAATATAGAGATCTAATATCTTTAAATGTATCTTTCCTGTTTGTTCTTTTTCCATTCCAGTATCTGATCTGCCACCCATATTTAAAGTTTGACTATTAGCTTCTTGTCATTACCAGCATACAGACATGATGGAAAATTAATCCATCATCTAAACTGTCAACCTTAATAATATTAGCATATGATATACAAGCGTTAAACAAAACAAAGGCAGACCACTTGGTGCAGAAAGAAATCAAGATGATATGGCAGGTTATTTGGCACCAGCTTCCTTGCTGCATTCTTGTCAAACATGACCTTGTCTTTCATTTTTTCCTTCAGACAGAGATCTTATCCCTTTCTTACCATATTGTCTTGTCAGAATGCAGAGTGCAAATGCTCTGTATCTCAATCAAATGCACGTGACATGAATATAGGTATGGAAATGCTCCAGATCTGTAGGAGTGATGTCTTCCCTTTTTTTTTTTTTTTACTTTAAATTGAAATTCAATTGTATTGTCTTACTCATTTGAAAGGAAAGTGTAATTAATTGTAAATTTAGTTTCTCATAAAGAAAAGTGTTGTATATTTAGTAGGATATGATCTGCTGCTCCAAGCCATCACATAGCAGTGGAAAATGTTATGAATATGATTGGACATAGTAATAACAACTGTACATAAAAGCTAGCTTTTATCCTGGTTACACAAATGCTAATATAAGAAAATACTGGCTACCTATATGTTTTTATCATTATAGTTCTGAATTATTATTTCTATAACAGTAGATTTTTATTTCCATTCCAATAGGGTCAGGATTCTGGAGATTCTGCTAGACGCTGGATTTTAAAGGTCATTCATTCATTCAACATCAAAGACTCAAAAAATAGGAAATACAGGGGTGCCTTAAGCATGTGTGATCATTCATGTCAGAAGTGGTCCCACCATGGTCTCTGACTGCGGGTGACTTCAGACGTGACGGGGCGGATTCACCCTGTCACGAAATGAAATTTGAATTCCCTGCCAGGATGACCCCGTCACGCCGTAGCAGACGTGCTGGGGGATCCCGGCGGGGAATCGGGGAGGGAGCGGGGCCGCGCAGCGCAACGTGTGGCTGCACGGCCCCGCCCCCTCCACGCTCCCCGCCCTCTGGGGAGATGGGCAGGCGTCGCGGCTAATGCCGTCGCAGCGCTCACCCGCTATGGCCACGGCGGGGATTACGACCCGTGGCCGCCGTCCAGACGTGATGGCGGGGGTCACCATGGCGGGGAATCACATTCGCTGCGCGATGACGTCCAGCCCCACTGTTTTGGCCGCTCATGAGGAGAATGTGATTCCCCGCCTTGGTAACATCTGGGGGGAAACATCCGTTTCCCACAACAGACGTTACGTGGTCACTGCCACCACAGGGGATTGACTGTGGTGGCCTTTGACCACGTAACGTTTGAAATCACCCTGCATTAAGCTGCAATTGGCCCCACAGTAGAAGCAACCCCTACCAAGGTCTTTGCTCAAGGCCCCTCAGAATCCAGCCGTTTTTGTGGACGCATCTGGGAAATGGCAGAATTAGGTTTCCTGTATAGTGTTTATTTATTCACCTTTTTGAATTCATGATGGCATACAGGCTATGTTAAATGCATTTGCTTCAGGGAAGCCCCACTGGTTTCACTGGGGGTCTGCTACTACTATAAGTGTGTTTACCTTATCACATAAGCAAGATTGTTGTCTTTTCAACTTTTGCCAGGTGCCCACCCCTTTTTGGGGAGGGGGGGAGGTCTGAGGCTTCGCCCCCTTTTGATAGTGTTTCATATGAAGCGATATAAAAGCTTATTGTTTTTGATATCAAAAGGTCAATATTAAAAGTGGATTGTTTGTTACTTGTTTAGGCCTCTGAGGTTGTGGAATGTGTGACAGTTTATTTGTGGGGGCTTTACTGGGTATATTAGGGTATGTGTTTGGCTATTTGGTGCATGTTCACAGGGGTATTTTTAAATAGGAATTTAATGGCATTTTAGAAGTGCATGCTGTTGAAGAGACAGGGAAGGGATATGTTCGGGTTAAGAGACAGACTGCAAATGAGGGGTTGCTTATATACGTATACACATAACACACACCTCGTTTAGACCAAGCACACAAGAAGCTTATTATTTATTATGTATTTATATTTATATCCCACCCTTCTCAAAAGGCTCAGGGCAGCTTGAGTGAAGATATACCTTAACTACACAGTTCTCTCACTGATCCTCAAATTAACCCCTCCCTCATCCCCTGGTGGGCCTCCCAAATTCTACTGGACTATGGACTAGAATGGTTTCTCAAGATCTTTACTGATCAACTGAGCACTAGGATGCATGGGCAAAGGTACCAGGAAACAAGAGGGCTCAGTTTAGCCAAGGCTCTAGATTCCAGGGTGGCCCTCTGCAAGTAGCCTAAGCACTGCTAGAGTGTTGGTCCCATTTTCTCCCCAACCCACTTTGAGCGTGGCACCCAGGCTGCTTGCAAAGGCCCTTCCAGAAAGGAAGTTTTCAAAATGGGTAGGGGTGGAGTGGTGACCCCACTGACTGTTGATTCCTGGGGGTGAGGGTTGCTGTCACCCCATGAGCCTTGCTGGGGGCCAGGGCATGACCGCAACCTTTGTGGAGGGAGGCCAAGGTTGGCCAGGAGCCTTGGGAGGGCTGTTGCATTAGCAGGATCCCTTGCCCTTACAGAGGCTCATAACTGGGACAGGAGTCTGGGCCCACCTCAGTCTTGCTATGCCACTATTAGGATGTATCTTCTCTCATTTTTTGCATGAAAAAAATCCCACAGACTATGCAGTCAGGCTCTATTATTTTTTAAACAAAATAAATGTAATCACATAAACAAACAAACAAAAACACACACACTTCATTTTTGCCTGTCTAGTTCATCATTTTCAGCTCTAGTCTCTCAGCCATATTCAGGTCTATCTGTCAGTTCAGCATTCTTAAAAAAGAGCATGACTGAGCCCATAAGCAGAATCTGTAGAACTTAGCTTACCACTCCAAGGGTGTTTTTAGACAATTGCCTCCCCACCCATTATGCATGTTGCAGGCTTGCACAGGGAACCAATGCAGCCCTGCGACATGCATGATGGGTGAATGATGGGTGGAGCTACTTGTCTAAAAAACACAAAGTCTTTTCTTAAGACACCCTGTCTTTTGATGTGCAGATAGGGGTGCAGTTGGGAGGTTTTGGCATGGTCATTTTACAGGTAAATACAATGGGTTCCACTGTCAGTTGCTAAAATACTAATTACTGTAAGTGTAGATTCCATAATATTGGACTATGCAGACCTAGACTTTAAGAGCTTTTGCTAAGCCTCATGATTTCAAGCATTCCTTGTAGAGTTTCTTCTGTAAAGCACCTGGAAGTAACACAACCCATCTTCTCATAATATCCTACCCTCCTCAACTCAAAAAACACAGAAATGATAATCATGCAGCCTGATTTCTACATGGTCAGCATTTTGTGTTCCTCCTAAGACACAGTTTGAAATATGCATTCCTTGACTGAAGTGCACCATATCAGAATATATAATTGCATATGTGTCAGGGAGCAGCCTTGTGGGGAATCTGCCCCTTTAAAAGGTGGCTGAGTGTGCCAGCCTTAAGGCTGAACATGTAGATGGGTATGGCAGAGCCATCCCTATGAGTGAACATATTGGCTGACCTTGTTCCGGCCTTATATTCTGTGCAGCATCAACCTCAGTCAGAGGGATGGGGGTGGAGTGGGAGCAGCGTAGTCATGATTTTAAGGGAGGATTGGGCTGTTCGGAGGTATCCGGTGTGATCCATAGCAGGTATTGAGTGTCTCCACCTGGTGTTTGATGTGGCAGGGGACAGTTTGGGAGTGCTGCTTGTATGCCATGCGCCTACCTATATAGCGGCCTCACTACATGCTCTAGCAGATCTGGTTCTGGGGTTCCCAAAGACGTATTGGGGGACTTCAACATCCATGCCAATGCTGATCTTGGGAGTGCAGAGCATGAGTTCATGGGCCTGTTCCAGAGGGTCAGCGGTCTGACACACCAGGGAGGACACACCCTGGACCTTATGTTTTGCACCAGCCTTGAGGCGGGGGGTCTGTTGGTGGGGGATATATCAGCAATGCCCTTGTCATGGGTGGATCATTACCTCCTGCAGATGTCTCTTGTGGCGCATGTCTGCCCCCA
Source organism: Sphenodon punctatus (assembly GCA_003113815.1). Classification (NCBI taxonomy): domain Eukaryota; kingdom Metazoa; phylum Chordata; class Lepidosauria; order Sphenodontia; family Sphenodontidae; genus Sphenodon; species Sphenodon punctatus. The sequence continues at coordinate 2,575,948 of QEPC01008797.1, forward strand.
GATGGGAATGGAACCAATTTGAATGGTCCACCCCCGTAGACTGATAGAACTGGAGCAGTTCTGGGAGGCTTTGGGGGATATATCCTCAAATCTCGATGACTGTCCCATCTACGACCTCATCAAGCTGTGGAACATCATACTGATGAGGACCATTGATCAGATAGCTCCGAGGTGTCCACTTCCCAGGCGGCAGCACTGTACGGGTTTACAGAGGGGCTGCGGGTGCTGAAGCAGCAGGGATGGCGGTTGGAGCGATGGTGGCGCCATTCATGTGCTGAAGCCAATAGGTTGCAGCACAGAGCGAGTTTACAAGCCTATGTCATTACTGTGTGGACAGCAAAGAAGGAGTTATTTGCTGCCCTCATAGCATCCGATAACTCTTGTCCAGCGGAGCTATTCCGGGTGGTGTGGGGGCAGGTCAGTCCAGCCCCCCTCCACTTTGGAGTGGAGTCATCTAGTGCCTGCTGTGACTTATTTGTGGATTATTTTGCAGATAAAATCACTCAGATTCACCGCCGTGTTGATGCCGTGCTTTCTGCAGTAGGGCAGTTGGAGGTTATGGAAGCCCCGCCTTGTCCTTGTTTGTGGGATCAACTTCAGTCGGTGACCCCTGCCGATGCAGAGGATGTTCTTGGGGCTGTCAGGGCTACCTGTTGTGAACTAGACCCTTGCCTGTCCTGGTTGGTTAAGGCCTGCCGGGAGACAGTGGGGCCATTGCTGGCAGGGGTGGTCAATGCCTCCCTTAGGGAGAGCAGGGTGCTGAGCTGCCTTAAAGAGGTGGTGGTGCGACCCCTGCTCAAGAAACCATCACTTGACGTTGACTCCCTTGCTAGCTATTGGCCAGTCTCTAACCTTCCCTTTTTAGGGAAGGTTATTGAGTGGGTGGTGGCCCGGAAGTTGCAGGAGCATCTGGACCATGTTGGTTTTCTTGATCCCTCGGAGTCAGGATTTCACTCAGGTCATAGGCACTGAGACTGTGCTTGTGACATTGGTTGACAACCTTCACTGAGAATTAGATCAGGGCTGTTCGGCCCTGCTGATTTTGTTAGATCTATCTGTGGCATTCAATACTATTGATCATGAGATGTTGGTGATGCACCTGCGGGACCGTGCAGGGGTGGGCAGCATGGTTCTTGACTGGAGGTTTGGCGTGCGGTGTCATCAATATGCTGATGACACCCGGATTTATCTCTCCTTTTCATCAGACCCAGGCACAGCAGTCTTGGTGCTTACCAGGTGCCTGGAAGCTGTGGGGGATTTTATGAGGGTGAACTGACTAAAGATGAATCCTAACAAGACAGAGGTGATGCTGGTGGGTAAGGCAGTGGGGGTGATGGCCCCTATCATTGATGGGGTCTGCCCCCACCGGTTCCCCAGGTGCAGAGTCTGGGGGTGCTCCTTGATTCACATCTCTGCTTGCATGCTCGGGTGGAGACTGTGGCAAGGAATGCCTTTTACCAACTACATCTGGTGCGTTGGCTTTGGCTTTATGTCTCAGACTCTGACCTGGCCATTATCATCCATGCAATTATGGAAGAATCCCAAATCTATATAATATTTGGCCTACAGATCCTTGACAATGCTTTAGCTTAAAACTCCATTGCTATTGTAATGCAATGCAGCTTGCTCAAGCTCTATAACCTATTTTTTAAGAATCTAATGCTAAAGCTATCCAGGTTTTTTTTTTTCCTGTTGACATCTCTATGCTGGCCCTTATCTATATCTAATGATAACACCTGTGTGTGTGGGTCAGCTACACTCCCTGACAGATATCCCGCTGCACCCTTGGGCCCCCTTATCCCTAGTTCAGAGGAACTGAACTTGCTTGCGTCAGCAACCCAATTTTTGCCTAGTAACAAGAGGTATTTTCTGTCAGATATGGTTATCTAATACCAGCATGATTGAACCACGTATGGTTGCTTGTTTACCACTGTGTATATAAGGAAGCTTTCTGATGAAAGGCATTGTCCATTGGTAGCAATACCAGTATGTCCTGCAGCTGTGTATCTGAATAAACCTGATTGAACGTTCCTGTTGCAGCCTCCTCTCATTTCAGTCTGAAAATCCACGACAATTCTGGTGTCAGAAGTGGGATGAGAGGAACATAGGAATCCAACGGACTCCTGCAGTAAGTGCTGTGCTGTTTTGGTAGTGGGGGACGCCTCGCTCATGGTGGATCTTGGCTAACAACCGAGCCACGTTCTGATAATTGCCCTAATACCCTGGTCATCAATTAGGGACTGAAACAGGTGCCCTGTTTGACGGAACTCGGTTTTAAAACACCGACTCTGCATTGTCTGCATCAGAAATGTATTTAAACTCTGTCTATTAGTCTTTATGTCTTGTCTGGTTGATTGAGAAAATGTGCATACGTTAATGACTGTGGACCAGGTCTGAGACTTAAGCCACGTTCAGCCGCCCAGAGGCCATCTTATATGGTTGGTTTCTATCGCAAGGGGGCTTGGTGGAACCTCATGTACCCCACAGGTGTGACTGTATAAACCCTTTCCTTTCCCTGTATGAGCCAATCCTACAGTCAGTTACCCTTTCTGGTACTCTGTGAGGAAATGGACCTCCTTCCCCCTGTGTGAATGTATGAGAGTGTTTGTAAATACCTAATTCCTTCCAACCTGAGTCTCTATAGATCTGTTGTTTCCAGTCAAATACTGGGACTTCTGGGACTTTAGAGGATCCTTTTGTGTTCATTTGTAAGGTCTTGTCAGTTTGTATTTTGTAAAATATGTGTCTCTTTCCCTCACCCGTTCCAGGTATGTGGGTTAGTGAGAACACCATGAACTGTTGATTACTTGTTAATTAACAGATGGTTCATCGCTCCCTGCCAGTATTCCTTTGCCTCCTCTGTCTGTCTGTCTGTCCCCTGTATAACTTTTTTATCAGTGGTTTTAGTAAATTAGTTTGTGAAACGAGTTTGGGAACTAAAAATTAAAATGGGTTCAACTGCCTCCAAATTAAATACATGTTGAATAATTATGGACCTACAACAATAAAATTAGTAGCTAAATAAAATTTGTATACCTGACAATCCGGATTTGCAATTTCCTTTGAAGGGATGTTTTTCCTTCTTGATTTTAAAACATTTAAAAAATAATCTGGAGGGAAAACACCCTTAACAAATGGATGTTTGGTACCTATGGGACGCAGAGGCTTATAGTCCTGCCGTCAAAAAGCGCTCTGAAATATCTATTTCCTCTGTCTGTTTTCTTTCTCCTCCTTTATATAGTCAAAAGTCCAACCTCCTCAAGTTAAATTGTTCCTCTCTGGTCTCTTAACTTGAACAGAGGGGAAATCTAATATCTCAAAGCCGTTCCGACAATAATAATTATGACTGAACAGTCCAAGACCCTGGGTTTGACACCAATGCCCAACGCGCAGCGTTAGTTAAATTTTCAAATTGACTCCTTAAAGTCATTTCGAAACTAGTCCCTCCCCAGCAGAACTGACACCGTATATCCTTAGTTCTCAACCAAAAAGACAACACCCTGATGATTACAGGGCTTGCCTCCTCACTAAACTAGAGGTGGCCCATTTGAATTGAAAAACAAAAACTCTTAACAAGATTCAGGTCTTTTACAGCCAAATTTGGAACCAGTTACAGAGGAAAAAGCCAGAGGCAAAACAAAAGAAAGTGATAGTCAAACTCTGTCTCCTACAAGTTCAACAATTAACCTACAGACGTAACCCAGGACCCAGACACCCTCCTCAGCAGTAAATTTAAAACCCGTGCTGCCCATGGCCATGCAGAATTCCTGGAACAGTAGTACCAGTCTCGTAGATCTACAGACAGTGTTCCCACCGTGACCCGGACCAGTGTTCCCACCATGAACCCGGTAATCCAGGACCACCAACTACAACAGGAACTACTGACTCAAATTTACACGCCACCGTCCTACAAACTGCAGATATGAAGCCTTCCCAGTCATTTGAAACCTTCCTGCCGCCGCCACCATCAAAAATGGCTCCGGCCCCATGAACACTATCTTGCGCCTAAAAAACCAACTGACTCGGTCCCGGGAGCCCCAAAAACGTGAGCTCACCTTGTTTGTCTTATTTTTCTGCTTTTTGTTGTCTGTTAACCAGTCAGGCCTCCATGTTCAGGTTTCTGTTGGGAGTACCCCTGTTCCCTTTGTAGTTAATACTGGGGCCACGCGTTCTATGCTCCATAGTTATGCAGCTCCCCATTTACCTGTGTTTACTACTGTTATACCCACAATAGGAGTTGAAAGTGTTCCAGCTCCTAGCCTCTCACTGACCCTGTCACTGTAACTGACAGGCCACTCACTAAGAGGCATTCCTTTTACTCAGTCGGAACACTCCTGTAAATCTCTTGGGTAGAAACTTGCTCTGTAAATTAAATGCAAACATCTCCTGTACACCTGATGGAGTATTTGTCACTGTACCCAACCTCTTAATCCCATCTCTTGTGATGTCCCTCGCTACTAAGGAGGCTGGACAGGAGTGCCTGCCTGGCCAACAGGCCCTCCTCGACCAATTCCCTTCTGCATTGTGGGCAACCAACCCTGGTGATGTTGGATTGCTGCGAGGTGTGGATCCAGTTGTCATCCAGGTTAAAACTGGCAAGTCCTTCTCTTCAGTGTCTCAGTATCATCTTTCAACAAAAGTTACTCCTGTGATTCTACCTGTTATTTCTGTTTTCTCCTCTCTGGGGTATATTGGTTTCTACTCAGTCTCCTGGTAATAGTTCCATTTTGCCTGTCAAAAAGTCAGAAAAACTCCACCCTGATGTTACTACTATTTCCAGTATTCCAGTTTTGCTAAGTATTTACTATTATTAACCTTTCTCAAGTTTTTTTCTTTGTTCCACTGTACCCTGATTCTCAGTACCTGTTTGCCTTTACTGAACCTTCCTCCTCTTCTCAGTACCCTTTTTGTCATTAATCTGATGGATTTGTCCTTGGGGTCCTTACCCAAATCCTTGCAGACTCTTTGGTAATAATGTCACCCTTCTTAGGGTGCTTCCTTTAAACCCTGACTCTCTGGTACAAACCCCACTTGATGGGAGGCGAATTACCTTCCACATGACTGTCTTACTGTCCTTTCACAAACCTGCTGGCCCCGTCCGGACCTTTCTGATTGCCCTCAGCCAAATACTGCTCTTAATTTGTTTGTGGATGGCTCCTGCCGGCATCAAAACAACAAGCTGTTTGTTGCTTATGCTGTTTGCAATCAGTTTGAAGTCCTGGAGGCTTTTTCTTTGCCTGAACTGCACAGTGCTCAACCTGCAGAGCTGGTTGCCCTTACCTGGGCTTGTCCACTGGCTTATAAACAATCTGCTAACATTTTCACTGACTCCCTCTATGTGTTTGGTGTCTGTCACTCCTTTGGCGCCATTTGGCGAAATGGCTCATTTTGAAACACCCCCTCACTGTGGCAGTGCCACATGCTGTTTACTCTTTACTTAATCAGAAAAGCGCAGTTCCCTTCCCATGCCCGCCTCACTCGTTATGAACTGAACCTACATCCCCTGCCCTGACCCTCTTTGAACATGGCTCTTGTGTTCGCCTGCCTGACTTAAAACTTTCTGTTGGCTACACTGTTTGTACACAGTTTCAGGTTCTTAAAGCATACCCTTTGCCTTCTTTACATGGTGCCCAGCCTGCTACACTTGTTGCTCTTACCCGAGCCTGCACTTTGGCTGCAAACTGCTCTGCAAACATTTACACTGATTCTCGCTATGCGTTTGGGGTTTGCCATTCCTTTGGGTTCTATTTGAAGGGAAAGGGGCTTCCTCACCTCCTCAGGTAGTCCTATCTCCCACGCGCCTTTCATTGCTCAATTGCTGAATGCCCTTCTTCTTCCGTCTGCTTTGGCTGTTGTTCATGTTCGGGCCCATACAGGTGCCTCCACTCCTGAGGCACGGGGAAATCACCTGGTTGATAATGCTGCCCAACAAGCAGCCAGGCATGGCCCTCCTGCGAACCTCGTTATGGCAGTATCTTTTTCAGAACCGTTCTCTCCCACTCCCGATGACTCTGAACTTCGCTCCCTCCAAGACTCCGCTGCTGTGGGTGAACGTCTCGCTTGGACCAAGGCTGGCTGCATTCCTGACACCGATAACATCCTTCGTCACCCTGACGGCTGACCAGTGGCCCCTCGGGCTCTCCTCAAGCATCTTGTTTGTGTGGCTCAACTTCATTCATGCACGAACAAAAAGGGGGATCGCCACCCAGATTTCCACTCCCTGGTTTGCTCCCTTTTTGTCACTTAGAAAGCTCGCCAGCTCACCCGTTCTTGCCCCACTTGTCAACCGTTCAACATTGTTAAGGCCACCCCAGTCCGCAGGTCTTCAATACCATGGACTGAGGGTCCCTTTTTCTTCACCTACAGATTGACTTTGCTGATTTGTCTCCAGCACAAGGCTACAAGAACATGCTGGTGGTCATTTGTCTCTACTCTGGCTGGACTGAGGCCTTCCCCTGTTGAAGGACCAACACCACCATTGCTGCCAAACATCTTTTTGAAAACTTTATCCCAAGGTTTGGGATACCCCTCTCCATTGACTGTGACATGGGCTCTCATTTTACCGCCCAGCTCACTAAGACTCTGTGTAAAACTTTGGGTATTAGCCTTTATTTCCACATGCCCTACCATCCACAAAGTAGTGGCCAGATGGAATGCAAAAACTCTGACCTCAAAATCAGATTTTCAAAGGTTGTGCATGACATAAGTTTGCCCTAGCCCGAGACCTTGTCTCTCATCCTCTTGGCCACCCATTCAAACCCCAATCAAAAACACGGCCTGTCCCCCTTCGCGTTGGTCATGGGATGACCCATGAGGGTGGGGGGTAAAGCCCGGGGTGGCTGGAAAGGAGGGTCTCACTGAACTTTCTGACAGTATTGCTGATTCCCCCTCTGTTAGTGTCTGTCATTCAGAAGGGCTTACTTTGCTACACCAACAAGGGCCCCCACTTCATGGGAAATAGCACCTGTAACTACACCTTAGCATGCACATGTAACACATTTATCCGAAATGTTCCCTTGTACTTTTCAACTCCCTGTGATTTCTCTAAGGTTGGGATGCGCACCTGGGTGGGGACCTATTACATCTGTGGTCACACAGCCCGCAAATGGTTGCCTGCCAACTGGGGAGGCAGCTGCTATATAGGGTTTGTTCTCCCATCCATCCGTATCCTGGACACGGCCCCTATAAGGGGCCTGCAAAGTTCTCTGAATGTGGGTGACACCAGATTACGCACTCGCTCTAAACGAGCAGTTGTCAGCGATATCGAGGGCCGTCTAGCTACAGTACTGTCTCTTTGGAGTATTAGGCATAGCCCTAGGCCTTCGACGCCTTAACCGCGTCGCTACTAGTTTTGAAAAGGCAGCAAATGCCATGGCTAGCGGCTTTGAAAATGTGACAGCAGAAATTGTGGCCCTTAAAGAAGTAGCCCTACAAAATCGTATAGCCTTAAATATAATGCTAGCAGCCAAAGGAGGTGTCTGTGCTCTCATAAACACCGAATGCTGTACTTATATTCCTGATAATGCCAAAAACCTGCAACTTGTTATTGACCAAATCCAACAAGCAGTTAAGGAACTACATTCCAACTCAGCCTGGGTTCCCTCTGGTGAATGGGAGATGGACGGGGGTCTCTTCTCTTGGCTTGAGGGTCTGTTCCCCAACATTCCAGCTTTTGTCAGGTGCATACTGTACGGGGTTGTGTCCTTTCTTTTATTGTTTGTATTAGTGTACATTGTATTCAAGCTTGTGCTTTGTCTAATTAACAAATGCACCAGGGATACTTCCGCCCTCAACAGAAAGATTCAGGTTCGCAAGCTTATTGATGAGTGGGGCCATTTTAAGACCCCTTTAATGGCTGAGGCCTGATCGTTTCCTCCAAGCCTCAAAAGGGGGGGATTATGGAAGAATCCCAAATCTATATAATATTTGGCCTACAGATCCTTGACAATGCTTTAGCTTAAAACTCCATTGCTATTGTAATGCAATGCAGCTTGCAGCTTGCTCAAGCTCTATAACCTATTTTTCAAGAAGCTAATGCTAAAGCTATCCAGGGTCTTTTTTTTCCTGTTGACATCTCTATGCTGGCCCTTATCTATATCTAATGATAACACCTGTGTGTGTGGGTCAGCTACACTCCCTGACCGATGTCCCGCTGCACCCTTGGGCCCCCTCATCCCTAGTTCAGAGGAACTGAACTTGCTTGCATCAGCAACCCAATTTTTGCCTAGTAACAAGAGGTATTTTCTGTCAGATATGGTTATCTAATACCAGCATGATTGAACCAGGTGTGGTTGCTTGTTTACCACTGTGTATATAAGGAAGCTTTCCGCTGAAAGGTGTTGTCCATCGGTAGCAATACCAGTGTGTCCCACAGCTGTGTATCTGAATAAACCTGATTGAACGTTCCTGTTTCAGCCTCCTCTCATTTCAGCCTGAAAATCCACGACACCTTCATTACATCTAGGCTTGACTACTACAACGTGCTCTATGTGGGGCTACCCTTGATGATGGTCTGGAGACTGCAGCTGGTGCAGAATGCGGCGGCCCATCTTCTGGTGGGATTGACCCACCGTGAACATATTACATTGGGCCCGATTCAAGGTGTTGGTGCTTGCTTATAAAGCCCTAAGCAGCCTCGGCTCAACCTATTTGTGGGACTGCCTCACCCCATGAGTCCTGGATCAGTCCCTGAGGTAATCAGGGGGTGCAGTCCTTGAGGTCCCCTGAGTCTGCCGGGGGGGCATTATGGGGAGGGCCTTCTCGGTGGCTGCCCCACAGCTGTGGAATTCCCTGCCAGTGGAGACCCATTTGGCCCTGGATCTCCACTCATTTTGCCGTTGTTGTAAGATGTTGCTATGCCGCCTGGCCTTTGGGGGGGAGGATGGGTAGGGTGCGGGAATGGGTTAAGGTGTATGGGTTGGGGATGTTTTTATTCCTCCCAGTGCTGATTATTTTAAAGTTGTTTAAAATTGTTGATTTATATTGTTGTGTGCCACCCAGAGCTGCCTGTGGCAGGATGGGCGGGCTAAAAATATTTTAACTAACTAACTAACTAACTAACTAAATAAATAAATAAATAAATAAATATCAGTTTTAGCCAAATACAGGATGACAGAGAAATGGAAAGAGCAGGCAGGATACTGGCCCTTTAAGCCTGAAAAGTGTGGAGCCTCAACATGTCCACTCTTCCTGTATAAGAGGAGACAGCAGAAGCTAGAGGATTAGTCTGTGCCTGACTGCAAGAGAGACAGGAGGTATGAAGAGATCTGGCCAGTTGGCTAACAGGATTGTTGGCCAAGCTCCTGACTCCCAGGCTGAAAGGGAGAAGCCTGGATCCCTGGACTTGGGCTGAGAAGCCCTGCCACTCTATGGTTTCTAAGGTACTGAAGGGATTTTAGGGTGAGTTCTGCCAACCCAGGAACTTGAGCCTGTGAAAACCTCGGAGGAATTATGAGTAGCCTGCCAGAGGACTGAATACCTCACAGAGCTGGGCTAGACAGGGCCAGGGCTGTCAGAGGGGCTGCATTCCCAGAATTAGAATAGGCTAAGCATAGAGACTGTAGCTGAACTGTGTACACAGGTGTAGAACTGAAACTGTAATAAAGAAACTATGAGTTACTTCCCATTACAGAGTGTAACAGCTGGGGAGGGGGGGGGTCTGTTTCTGCAGGAATTTTCCTTGGGCACTGCCACCCTGTTAGTGGTGGAGAATATGTGTACCCTAATTTCAGCAATCAAACTGTCTGAGTGAAGGGGGGTGGCTCCTGTGCAGGGGCAGAGCAGACTGGAGGATTGTGCCCATTCAGTGAGAGAAAGCAGTTGGAGGAATGTACCTAGCAACAGAGAAGGCGCAGTACCTGTGTGAGCTTCCTGGAGGTAGTAGACACAACTGGAAGACTATGCCTGGAGCAGTGAGTGACAGGAGGTCTGCACCTCAAGGTGGTTTAAGCACAGCATGGAGAAAGGCTTACCTGGAGAAGGGTTTGAGCAGGGCTGAGAGTCAGGAGACTCGCCCATCAGCAGCGATATGTGGGTCCAAGACATCGATATAGTGGCAGGAGAAGTACACTGGGCTGGAGATGTGCATCAACAACCCTCAGCCTCTGGAATTATGTTCAACCAGCAATGAGGCACTGCGACCAGAGGTCAAGGACTTAGACAAGCAGATACTAGGCAGATAAGGGGCTGGGCCCCAAAACCTGTTATGCTTGTGACTGGCCTGGACACTAATGGAGGAGCTGCTAGAGAAAGGGCAAAGTCAGGAGGTTGTTTGGCCTCTAGGTTGTCAGAGCTAGAGTAAGACAACAGAGACAAAAAGTAGTAATGGTGGCTATGTGATATGTGTGGTCACATACAAAGGAATTGTCCATTTAATAGGAAGTCCTGTGGTTTTCCCCAAAAGGCTGATAAAAAGACTCAAGACAGACCTAGGAGCAACAGGGATCATATATACTGTGCTGTCCAGACAGAAAATGACCCTATGGGCCAAACCCTCAGAGGGGTAAGAGGGACAGTCTTAAGAGGGAACCAAAATGCTGGACCTTCCAGAGGGAGGGTTATGTGTAGAGAACATGCCCTGGAAGGCCCCAGAAAGGGGCCGAGAGCCTCAAGAAAGTTATCCCTCTGAGAAGGGGAAAAAGAAAGGAGCAAGGGACCCAAATGGGCATTGCAAGCTATATGCTGGATGAAGTGGCTGGTACAGGAGACTGAGAATCTGAAACAAAAAAGGGCAAGAGTAGATGGGACTATAAAGGAAATAGTGAAGGAAAATGAGGGTCCTTCATTAGGAGGTAGAGGTGTTGAGGCTACAAATGGCAGTCCTAAAGCCAGAAAGACAAGAGAAGTAAGCAGAGACTGAGTTTACCCCTGAGCTCTTCCAGAAAATATGGGAGAATTATGGTCCCTCTGGGAGGTGAGTTCGATCTGTGAGGTGGGACAGATGTTGCATACCTGTCTCGCTCACTGCCGCCCAGACAGGCGGTGAGGTGACTGGGGATCAGAGGGCCCTGGGCCTCGTTTTGATGCTGGTAAATGCAAAGTCGTTTGCTAATAAGTTGACCATAGTCTGTGAGATGATCCTGGACCAGGCAGCCAACCTCGCGTGTGTTACAGAAACATGTGACCCTGTGGAGCAGTGGTGGAGCTCACTATCGGCGAGGAGAAAAGGAGTTGATGAAACCTGGGCACATGGTCTCAGTTGCTAGAAAGGGACCCTATAGAACTGCCTGGTTCTTCGGCCCACAGGGGGGTGACCTATATTGTGTCTGTTTTCTATGTATGGGCGATACTATTCTGGGTTGGGTATTCTGCAAGAGGTCTGGGGCAACATTAATTGTGTGAAGTGTGCCTCGGACTACCACAGCTAGCCTTGATCCCTAGGTATTTAAACCTCTGCCATTTAGGCTGGTACTTAAACAGGATTGCATCTTTGTATGCAACGGAATTAAGATCGTATGTTCCCGAACCACCCCCTCTCTAGCGAAGGAAATTGGCCAAGCCGAAAAAGCTAGCAGAGGGTTAACACACAGACTTTACCCAGGCTAAAATGACCCATTTTTTCTCGCCTTCCCCTCCCCCAGAACAGCTCGATCCTTGTTTTAATAGCCAGATACAGCATGTGGACCCAATATAGTCCTTTGCGACCTGTAATACTGCTGCCAGCCCGGACCTTTTATCAGCTATTACAGACATTAAATTCTCACTGAGATCCCTCAGTAGAGCAGTTGAGGATCTTGTTAGACAAGAAATAGATCTTGGCACGCGCTTTAAGGAAATCGAAGGGAAAATTGCTCAACTGTATGATACGCTCTTTTCCATGAAAGTTCTGGTGGGTGGCCTATGGTTAGAGTTTAGTAAAGCCACTTCTACCCCCCCCCCCCGAGAAACAGGAAGGGGGCAATGCTGCTACACAAACTGTAACACTGCTCCCAGATGTGAGTGGCCTGCATGTGGATAGAGCTACCTCACCTATTCCTTTAACTGGTGAGCCCACCCCTTCGATGTCTGGCAATTATGTGCTGGAGAAAGTGGTTGGGCCCGCACCTCCAACCCGTGACAGTCCTTTAGGACCTCCACGCAGAACTTTTTGCAGTAAAATGAATCTGACCCGGCCAAGACGCCCCTCTAATAAACCTACCTCTAAGATTAAACCTGGTGGCACTACTACATTTAAAATTTGGCTGCAGGAGACTACTGTGCGTTGTACACCTGCTATACTTTTCCACATGAATAAAAAGAGGAAATTTAGTTTTCTGAGATCCTCAATTTGGGATATAGCCCAGTTTCTGGATTTCATCTATCAGACTATGGGGCTTTCTATAGATTCCCAAGACGTCCATTCTATTTTACCCCTTCTTGATAGGGGCCACTTTTGGAGATATGAAATATTATTCACGTCTCAGTCGGCTGCCTCTTATTTCTGGGAGACTAGGAATTGCCTCAAAGCTACAGGGATGTATATACAGAGGGTTGAGAACACCATAGCGCATGCCTTTTTTCAGCCCTTTCAGGCTGGCTCTGGACCGGCCCCCTCGATTTGGAGGAGAAGCTGATATCTATTTCGGTCCTGGATGGTGAAGGAGCTGCCAATGACCAGCCTGATTTGGAAGTAACACCCCCCGCATGAACTCCTTCCTCCCTAAATTAACTCCCCCAAAACTGGTTCCACCCTCGGGGGAGCATGGTGAGTTGGCGTCTTGTCCCACCCACCCTTTACCCTCTCAAAATGGGGATTTATCTGTCCTTACATGACAGCGAGATCCCACCAATTTATATTGCCTCTCCTGGAACATAGAGGGGCTAAAATCGAAATTGGGGATCAGGAATGGATGCAATTTTTGGGTAATGATATTGTTTGTCTTCAGGAGACTTGGCTGTCACTGGGGGCTCAGGCCTCACTCACTTTTGAGGGCTTTTCCCTCTATGCTGTGCCAGGTTTGAAAGAGACAGCAAAGGGCCGACCCTCTGGAGGGATTATTACACTTATAGCCACTAAAGTTCTAGATTGTGTTATATATATATCCAAGTCCAGTTCACCAATTGTTTGATCCTTCAGGTCACACGACCAGATTTCAACCCCTTGCTTATTGTTAATGTTTATTTCCCCCCTGCCACTTCCCTGTATTACGCACCTTTATTGTGGGGCCTTTTTAACGAGATGCTGGATACTTTAGCCCATGAGTTTTTGACCTCAACAACAATTATTATGGGTGATTTCAATGCCCATCTGGGGGATCGAGCAGCAGAATTAGAGGATTCCCATCTGAACGCATTCCTAAAGATCCCTATGCGAGCCTCATTGGATTCCTCTTCCAACAGCCATGGGGAGAGGTTATTACAACTTACCCAAGAGCAAGGCTTGTTAATCGTGAATGGTAGGACACCTTCGGACCCTTTCAGACACGTTACATGCAACTCTATCCTTGGGGCCAATGTTATAGATTGTCATGGTCCCTACCCTGGATTTCACCCTTTTAAAGAACCTGGTTATTATAATAAGACCCGAGGGGAATAATTTTCCCCTCCATCTAGAGCTAGCTGTCCTTCTCCCCAAAGAAGAGGAGAGGTCCTTGGACCTACCTTCTCTATTAATCCAACTTCCAGTGAAATAGAAACCTACGGTTTCCATACAGGTAACCTCTTTGATCTACTCTCCCGATTTGCTGGCTGTGCGTAACTCTCTACTAATGGCTAAAGATCATGCCAAAGTTTATTCCCTTTTTTAGACCATCATAGATTGTCTCCTCCCGGTTATAACTAGGAAGCCATGTACTATCCAGGCACAGAGGTCTTCTAGGCACAATAACATCTGGTATGACCAGGAGTGTAGAACCGCTAAGGCGGCTCTGCATAGAATCAGACGAAACTGGAATCGATTCCATCTACGTTTTGATTGGGATCTCTGTAACCTGTCGGAAATAGTATTTTAAACTTCTGAGGGTCAAGAGACTCAGCAAGCTCACCCAGGTTTCAGCTGAGCTGAAAGTCGCAGCTAAGACAAGGGATGCAACCAAATATTGGAAGCTGATCAATTCTTGGTATGGGACAAAGAGGGCCTCTGCATACTCTTGGATTACTGATGATTGCTGGAAGGCTTTTTATGAGGAACTATATCAGGAGTCTTCTTGCGAACTGGCTGTAGGGTGCACAGATCCCCCCTATAGCTCAACTCTTTTGGATCCATTTCCCCTTCTAGTAAGGGAAACCCATGTATGCGTATACATTAACAAACTACGATGTGGCAAGGCCTTTGGAGTGGATGCTATCCAGCCAGAGCTGTTCAAAGACAACTCTGGCTGGTGGATCCCAGTTTTAGGCAATTTTGTTATGGCAGTTAATACGACCCAAAATATTCCGAGCTCCTGGACTGTGGCAATCTTCATACGTATATTTAAGAAGGGAGATCCCCTAGACCCCTTCTGCTATAGACCAATTAGTCTCCTATCCATAGGCAAATTATACTCTAGAGTTCTTCTTACAGCCTTGGTGGATTGGATACATGGTAAGGCGCTATTAGCAGAGGAACAGGCAGTTTTTCGACCAGAGAGATATACTCTTGACAACTGTTTCATTTTGACCCACTTGGTCGAGAAATATGTCCAGGTTAAGAAAGTTAAGCTATTTGTCGCATTTATAGACCTGGCTAAGGCCTTTGACTCTGTGCCTAGAGAATTGCTTTGGTCAAAGCTTTATGGACTGTGGATAGATCCACAATTATTGACCCTAATTTAAAGTCTCCATAGAGATAACACTGCAGTGGTGAGGGTGGGACCAGAGGGCAGGACGACTAGTCCATTCTCGTTGAATCAGGCATGGATGCCTATTGGCCCCTTTACTATTCAACCTTTTCATTAATGATGCCGTCCAATTGATTGATGCTCACCATACCACCTCCCCAAAGATTATGAACAGGCCTATTTCCATTTTATTTTTCACCAATGACATTATCCTCCTGTCACAATCCAAACAGGGCTTTCAACAATGTCTTGATTCTTTTAATCTCTTTTGTCAGCACAATTACTTACAGATTAACATCCTTAAATCTAAAATTATTTCATTTAGTGCCCCTCGCACCAAATATCGATGGACTTTGGGAAAGCAGGAAGTAATGCAGACTGCTAGACAGACTTACTTTTTTGGCTTCACAGGCTTGGCAGGCAAACAGGGAAACCTGGATTGCAAAAGCTAAACAGTCAACAGCAGAGGTGTTAAAGCTCTTCCAAGCCTCTCCTTCGGCTCCGGTCGACCAAGTTATAATCATCTTTTCGACAAGAAGTTCTCCCCCAACTTCTTTATGGAGCTGAAGTAATTTTCTATAGCTACACAAACAAATTAGAGTTGCCCCTCAATTATTTACTCTGTACTATTTTGAGGACCCCAAGATCGACACCACTCCATATGCTACATCTAGAAACAGGCTTCCTGTCTGTGAAAGCCAACACCAAACTAAGAGTTCTCCTCTTTTGGCACAAATTATGCCGCAAGGACCCAGATTCCTTGGTATTCTAATGTCTCAATGAGCAAATGCTACATCAGGGGGCTATCCAGTTTAGATGGTGGAGAGCACTAAAGGACCTACTTCTAACTCTTGCCCTGCCCCTTGAGGATAATATCCATCATGTAGGAAAAGCAGAAATTGGACAGAGATTATGGGAGTGGGCATTAAACCAAGAAATTAGGCGGACTCAGAAATGTAAGATAGCCCCTCTGTATTCGCAGGTGAAGAAATCCTGCATTCTTAAACCTTACCTCCAACAGTTATCTAATCCAAAACTAAGGAGGATGATGACTCTTTTATGATTAAATCTGTTTGAGACCTATGCAGTAGTAGGAAGGAGACATTAAATCCCCTACGATGATAGGATCTGTGTCTGTACCTTATGCGAAATTGACATGCTTGACCATTTGATTTTTCGGTGCCCTATCTTTGAGGATTTAAGGTAGGCCTGTATTAATCCTCTATTTACTAATGTTCACCTTGTAGAAAGTGATAAAATGATTATGTTGGTTGAAGCAAAGGATCTAGAGATATCAAAAGCAATGGCCTGCTTCCTTATTTTAATAGAGAGGCGCAAAGCTCAAGGGAATCTGATTATTGGTAAATTTTATTGAAAGCCTGTGGCTTGCTTGTCATTTTACCATTAGGAGCTATTTTTATAGTTGATTGGTTTCATTTATTTTGTTTATATATCAATCGGATGATTTTCTTAATCCCCATGGTTTTATGTATTTTATTTTTCTATGTTATGTATTTCAATTGGTATAGCCTTGTGCTGGAAACAAAGTAAAGTAAGAGGAGATTCCCCATGCAACCTATCATGGGTGTGGGGAGTCTTCACCTGGTGTTGGATTTGACCGGAGACAGAGTGGGGATACTGCTGGTATACTGGGTACCCACCTGTAGAGCAGTCTCCCTGCCCGCACTGACTGAACTGGTGTTGGAGGTGGTCTTGCAGTCCCCCAAGGTGACTGTTCTGGGGGACTTCAATATCCATGCCGATGCCAGTCTTGGAAGGGCAGAGCGTGAGTTCATGGCCACCATGGGCCTGTCTCAGAGTAGTGGGCCCCGCACATTGGAGGACATACCCTGGACATGATATTTTGCACAGACCTTTAGGTGGGGGATCCTTTAGTGGGGGGAGAGGTGTCAATTCCGTGTTGATGGAGGACATTGACCTCGTGGCTCCCAAGCGTCTGCTCTCGAATCGCTGACAATTCAGCTCCCCGTGGTATACGGGGGAGTTGCAGCAGATGAAGCAGGAAGGGCGGCAGTTAGAGCAATGGTGGCGTCACTCGCATACTGAAGTTGATGGATTGCGGCATAGAATCTGGTTACGTACCTATGCCATTGTGGTGTGGACAGCAAAGAAGACTTTCTTTGCTGCCTTTATTGAGTCCGCAATGTCCCGCCCAGCTGAGCTGTTCTGGGTGGTGAGGGGGCTGATCAGTCCAGCCTCCCTCTGCCTGGACTGAGAATCATCAAATGCTCACTGTGATTTGTGCTTGGACTTTTTTTGCCAATAAAATTGCTCAAAATTCACCAGTTTTGATGCAACTTTTCTAACAAAAAATGGGTCAGAGACAGTAGAAGCCCCTACTTCTCCTGTTTTGTGGGATGAGTTTCAGGCTGTGTCACTCAGATGTGGGCGATGCTCTTGGGACTGCTCAAACCACCTATTGTGAACTAGATCCATGCCCATTCTGGCTAGATAAGGTTTGCCGGGAGATATTGAGGCCACCGTTGACGGGGATAGTCAACGCTTCCCTTAGGGAGGGCAGGGTATTGGACTGCCTCAAGGAGGAGGTGGTGCAGCCCCTGCTCAAGAAGCCATCTTTGGACATTGATGCCCTAGCCAGCTCTTGGCTAGTCTCTAACCTTCCCTGTTTAGGGAAGGTTATTGAACGGGTAGTGGCTCGGCAGCTTCGGGAGCATTTGCACGGGGTCAATTGTCTTGATCCCTCGCAGTCGGGTTTTCGTCTGGGTTATGGCACGGAGACTGGACTTGTGGCCTTGATTAATGACCTCTCCCATGAGTTGGACCAGGGCTGTTCGACCCTGTTGATCCTGTTAGATCTCTCTGCTGCATTTGATACCATTGATCATGAGTTGGTGACTCGGCTGCAGGACCGGGAAGGGATTAACGGGACCGTTCTTGAATTATTCCACTCTTTCCTGGCTGGGAGAACCCAGCGTGTGGTGCTGGGGGAGTTTTCATCTCCCCCCCCCCCGGGGCCTCACATGTGGGGTTTCACATGGTTCCATCTTATCCCCCTCTCTTATTCAATCTGTACATGCAGTCTTTGGGAGAGGGTGTCAGGGAGTATGGGGTGAGATGTCATCAATATGCTGATGACACCCAGCTATATTTCTCATTTTCTTTCAACTCCGGCCCGGCAGTTTCAGTGCTTTCTTGGTGTTTGTCAGCTGTGGGGGATTGGATGAGGGCAAGCTGCCTGAAATTAAATCCTGACAAGATGGAGGTGATGATTGTGGGGAGGGTCAAGGGAATGATGGCCCCCATCATTGATGGAGTCCGTCCTCCCTTGGCTTCTCAGACCCGGAGTCTGGGGGTGCTCCTGGACCCACATCTCCGCCTGGATGCCCAGGTGATGGCTGTGGAGAAGGGGGCATTTCACCAATTATATCTGGTGCGTCGGCTTAGGCTGTACGTCTCTGACTTGGATATGGCCATGGTCATCCATTATTTTATTACCTTGATACTGGATTACTGCAACGCACGTGACGTGGGGCTACCTTTGGTGCTGGTTCGGAAAGTGCAGCTGGTGCAGAATGTGGTGGCCCATCTCCTGACTGGGACAGGCCGATGTGAGCACATTACACCAGTGCTCCGTACTCTGCACTGGCTGCCGATAGTTTTCTGAGCCCAATTTAAGGTGTTGGTGCTGACCTTTAAACCCCTAAATGGCTTGGCCCTCACCTACCTGCAGGACCGCCTCACCCTCCAGGTCCTGGATTGGCCCCTGCGGTCAGATGGGGGCGCCCTCCTCAGGGTCCCCTGTTTCTCCCAGGTGTTCACCATGAGGAGGACATTCTCTGTGGCTGCACTGCAGCTGTGGAACTCTCTCCCGTTGGAGGTCCGCTTGATTACTGACCTCCCCTCTTTCTGGAGGCAGTGTAAGACCTGGCTGTTCTGTCAGGCCTTTCCTGAGGGAGATAGGGTGGGTGAGTTGGGTTAGAGGGGGGGGATGGGTTTTATATTGTTTTAATTGTAGTTTATAATTGTTTGTTTTAATATGTTTTAAAATGCTTGAGGCAGAAGGGGCCAGCATATAAATTTTAGAATAAATAAAATAAATAAGTAAATAAATAAAATCTGGAGATGAGGTGGATGAGCCAGTATGGAACTTCACTTGACTGGGAAAAGCAAAGTGTCTGTTAAGTGGAGATTATATTAAAAATTTAAATGTATATGATGGAGGAGGGGAGGGTGCTAGACCCTGAATGTTGATTGGCTTCAGGGTTTGAGGTCACTGAACTATCAGCCTGAGTGATTTGTTTTGATGAACTGGGTATCTGAAAGTGGTAACAAGTTGTATTATGATATAATATTGAACTGTGAATGCTGCACCATGTTGATGGGTTGTAAAGCCAGACCTACCAAAGGATAGGCCTAGCTTCCCGAAAAGGTGGAGGGGTGTAGCAAAGATCAGCCTTCAGGGTCGTTGCCCCTTTAAGAGGGAACTGAGTGCACCAGCCTTAGGGCTGAGCATGCACATGGGGGTGGCAGAGACAGCCCTATGAGTAAACAGCAGCCTGAGCAAAATACAGGCTCACAGAGGAAGGGAGAATGGCCTGTCCTTCATGCGCTGTGTGGGTGGGGCCTACACTGATCCAATAATGGGGGTGCGTGACACTCCTGTGTGGCATGGGATCGGCCCCACCGCCTCTGCGTACATTGTGGTAAAGTAGATCTTGTGGAGGAACTCCCATCTCCTGTTGAAAGCCAGAACACTGCCCGTTCAAAGCAGACAAGAGCCAAAGTTAGGCGTTTCCCCCCTATAGCCGCTTGCATTCACCAGCTAGAAATGTGGTACTTAACAATAGAGTCTAACACCGACAACTATGCAGATCAATAAACGTTGTTAACGTTTCAAAGAGTGTTGTGTTTGTTTTTATTTCACTGTGCGGTCTTAAACACCTCTAATTGAGGGGAAGGTAATGGGTTCGCCACATACAAAGC
Organism: Sphenodon punctatus; assembly: GCA_003113815.1. Lineage (NCBI taxonomy): Eukaryota > Metazoa > Chordata > Lepidosauria > Sphenodontia > Sphenodontidae > Sphenodon > Sphenodon punctatus. The sequence continues at coordinate 2,595,648 of QEPC01008797.1, forward strand.
AGGGGGGCCTGGCTGCATGGATTTGGTGAGGTCCGTGGAAATGGTAGTTGCTGCTTAATAGAGTGAAGAAGAGGAAGCTGCACCGAAATATAGTCCTCCACCTTAGCTCCACTACCCACCCTTCCACCCCTAGCAGCTTTGGTCAGTGGCAATGGCAGAGGCAGGTGCCAGAAAAGTGTATGGTACGCAGTAATTCTCTGGGTTTTTAAGGGTACATACATTACAAATTATGCAAGGCATGCACTCAGCAATGTGCCTAATAGAACTAGTCCAGATAAGTTTGGCTTTCTAATCATTAACAGCACTTGCACGATTTTTAATGCAAACCTAAGAACATGTGAGATTGGGAAAACATATGCATTTGCTTCATGTCTAACAGCAGCCAGAGAACAAAAGAGGCGTTAACTCAGGGATGTCCTGGAAAATCCAGGATGAGGTGTGTGTGTCTCTCTCTCTCTCTCTCTCTTCTGGGGGAGTCTCCCCTCTCTTTCATAGGTAATTTCTGCTTTTCCCACCTCGATATGTAAAACTGTGGCTAGGGAAGCAACTGAGATCCAGTCTGGCTACAGAGCAACAGCAACTTGGCCACAGATCGGTGGTTGGAAACCACTGGTCCCAAGGACCCAACCAAATTTGGAATCTCATTGTGTAAGATAGTCTGCAAGCATCTAATTAGGAGTCCTGAAGAGTTCACAGCCCGAATAAATGAGAAGTGCAATGGGTGGGAGACAAAGAAAATATTATCTCCATTTTACAAATGAGGTGTTGAGTAGAGAGGTTATCTTTCCTAAGGAAGAAAACTGGCCAGCACTAATGTTCACACAATAGGTCTGGCAGCAGGAAAATAAATCAGGACCTTCAAATCCCTCCTCAAGACCCACTTCTTCCGTGCCGCCTTTCCCAATGCCTGCTAGTTGTTTTTCCCCTAATACTTACCGTCTGCCCTCCTCTGCAGACTCCTGCCTAACTGTAACCAAGCCAAGCACGCGCACCTGAGACTTCGCAGCTGCGTGCATGTTTGTTTGCTTCTCCCTTGTCTTCCCTTTGTCCCCTCTCCTTGTCGTCCCCTCCTTGTCTTTTTAGATTGTAAGCCATAGGCAGGGACCACGTCTTTATCTTTATTCTGTAAAACACCAGGTACATGGCTGGTGCTATACAAATGTTTATTATAGTAATAGTAATAGTAATAATAATAACTGTCAAGTGCCAATACTAGAGCCAAGGAACCCAGAATAAGACTAACCAAAGGTGAGAGTCATACATTTTGAACCCAAATCTCCTGAAGCCCAGTCCAATGGCAACCACACCAATAATCTGTTGTTCAACCTATTCCATAATTTCATTTGCGAAATTCATTCCCAACAGACTCCCCCTACCATTTTATCCCTGTCTGAAGTCAGGCGCTGCAACCCTCATCCACTACATCCCAGAGAGCAAAACTCCCAGTCTATTCTGTGCATTAGAGCAACACAAAAAATAGCAAATCTAAAAGCCAATAAGACAATCATTTAGTATGCATTACTAATAAAGATAACACCTGATCCTCAATTGCATACCAATGTGGGAATTCAATTATAGACTCCCTTTGATGTTTATAAACAGCCTAAGATATACACTTGCAGTTTATGACATCAGCAGAACCAGCTGATTAAATTATAGTCTTGTATTCAACCAGGGATCACGTCTCATGGTAGATAATAAGGGCAGACCTTACAATGCTTGCACAGAACTTTTCACACTACAAAGAGACAGCCTGTGTTCTCAGCTCGGCAGTTATCAAACCATAAATATTCAGGAATATTAAATCAGTACATACATCTTAATATTTAAATATGAAAAAGTGCATTTCATTTGTCCACAAGCAAAACCATATCAGCTATTGCATTTCTATTTTTCCTCATGCAAGCAGAATTAATATTTTGGTGGGGGGGAGTTAGGGGGGGGGTTGTTGGGCTTGTTTGTTTTTATACACAATCTAATAAATAACAATTTAAGCAAGGTGGATTTGAATTTATACCTCCTATACATTCCCAGAGAATACAGGAAAAATTATAAGCAACTGCTGGCTTTCCTTGATGATATTAATAGTGATATTAACTCCCTCCCCCCACCCCCCACACACAAAAGGAGTGTTTCACATTCTAAAAAACAATTTCAATTGCTATGGATTTTCTGTATGCATGCATGCTAGCTGATGGTCCCTGGGCCATGTCACTCCTACAAAACAACCAAAACAAAGGGCTTGTTTACAAAAACACTTAGGGCTTATTCTCATGAGCACCTTTTTAGAGTTATGTACCTTCTACCTCACTTTAATCTCTTCTGTGTTCCCAGGAGCAGGGGATTTAAAGTAAGGATTAAGGGGAGCTAATATCCCTCGTCAAACAAAAGGGATTAAAGGAGTGAGGGAGGCTTCTGCTGTAGGGAGGATCATCTTCTGTATGGGAGGAAGCCAATTACCTCCACTGCCCAGCCAAGAAACCATCAGAATTTTCTGGCATTTGATTCCCTCACAACATCTTTGCTACCTGCTACTCGTGTCTCACTCTCAGTTCCCTACAAGTTCTCAAGGAACGAGATCAAGGGAAAGGAACAGCTATTTATCTCCTCAATCTCCCTTATTATGGGTACAGGAAAGGAGGGAGATGGTTACTCCAGAGCAACTCCTCCAGAGTAACTATGTTTGCTTGTAGGAACCCCTTACTCCATGGTAATAATCCCTCACTTTTGTCCAATGGGCAGATAAATAAAATAATTTTTCTACCTATTTATTTATTTATTTATAACTCACCCTATCCAGCCTCACGGCAGCTCGGGGCAGCTCACATAATTTAAAAGAGATTAAAAACACGCAAAAAAAAGGGGTGGGGGAGGTTTACAAAGACAATAAATATGATAAAAAGAGATAAGAGCTGCCGGCTAAAAATCCCATCCCTACCCCTTTACTCGTCCTCCCCCAAAGGCCTGGATGAGCAGCCAGGTCTTACAGGCCTGGTGGAAGGCCAACAAACTGGGAGCCAGGCAAGCCTCCTCTGGGATGGAGTTCCACAGCTGCGGTGTGACCACTGAGAATGTACTCTCCATCGTGGCCCCCTGGTTTACCCAAGGGACCTCCAAGAATGTGCCCCCAGCGGATCACAGAGATCATTCCAGGGCTTGGGGAGTGAGGCGGTCTCTCAGATAGGAGGGGCCCACACCGTGTAGGGTTTAAAGGTCAACACCAGCACCTTGAATTGGGGCTGGAACGCTATAGGCAGCCAGTACAGAGCCTGGAGCACTGGTGTAATGTGCTCTCTACAGCCCATCAGGAGGCGGGCTGTGGAATTCTGCACCAGCTGCAGCTTCTGAACTGCCACCAAGGGCACCCCCACATAGAGTGCATTGCAGTAATCCAACCTAGAGGTGATGAACGCATGGATGAGGGTGGCCAGGTCGGAGTCTGAGACATATGGCTGGATCCTACGCACAAGATGTAATTGGCGAACGGCTCCCTTTGCCACTGCCTCCACCTGACATCCAGGCAGAGTCCAGAGTCCAACAGACCCCCCAAATGCCACACCTGTGGGGCCAGTGGGGGACGGATCCCCTACACAAGTGGGGCTATCTCCTTAGCTTCCCCACCTACCAACATCACCTCTGTCTTATCAGGGTTCAGTCTCAGTCTGCTGAGCCTCATCCAGTCGCTCACTGCTGTCAGGCACTGGGAAAGCAATGAGACTGCAGGACCTGGGCTTTCTGAAAAAGAGAGATATAGCCGGGTGTCATCATCATACTGGTGGAAACCCACACCAAACCATCTCACCACCTCACCTAGGGGTTGCATATAAATATTAAATAGCGATAGACACAGAATGGAACCTTGCGGTATGCCACAAGTGAGATCCCGGGGGCTAGATGTTTCTTCCCCCAACACCACCCACTGTCTTCTCCCTGAGAGGAATGATCAGAGCCATTCTAGGACAGTCCGCAGACCCCACCCCCCAGGGCCCGCAGTCGCCTCAACAGCAACCCATGGTCATCTGTATCAAATGCTGCCGAAAGATCCAACTGGACAAGTAATGCTGAATGCCCCAAATCCATCTCTCAATGGAGGTCGCCCACCAAGGCCACCAATGCAGTCTCAGTGCCATATCCTTGTCGAAATCCTGATTGAAAAGGATCCAGGCAACCAATGTCATCCAGATGGCCCTGGAGCTGCTGGGCCATCACCCATTCAATAACCTTCCCTTAAAAGGGGAGGTTAGAGACAGGCCAATAGCTAGCAAGTGCGTCAACATCTAAAGATGGTTTCTTAAGCGGGGGCCGCACCACCGCCTCCTTGAAGCGGCCCGTACCCTGCCCTCCCGAAGGAAGACAGTGATCACACTTACCAGCACCGGCCCCAACGTCTCTCTGGCGGATTTCACCAACCAGCACAGGCAAGGATCTAATTCACAAAAGGTGGTCCTAACAGACCCCAGCACCCCCTCGGCATCAGCTGGCGTCACTTCCTGAAACTGATTCCACAAAGATGGACCAGACGGGGTGTCCAAAACCCCTGGTTCTCCTCCTTCTGCGTCAATCCCAATCACAAAATTGTGCTGGATCTGAGGAATCTTATCTGCGAAGTAGTTCACGAATTCCTCATAGCGGGCTTTGGAAACCTCCCCCTCCAGGTGGAGGGAGGCCGGACTGACCAGCCCCCTCACCACCTGGAAGAGCTCCACTGGATGTGATTTAACAGGAGCTATGAGGGTTGCAAAGAATTCCTTTTTTGCCATCCTCACGGCCACAGCATAGGGCCGCAAATGGGCCCGATGTTGTAGCCAATTGGATTCAGCACGAGAACGGCGCCAGCATCGCTCTTGATGCCGCCCCTCCCACTTCATACATCTCAGCCCTTCAGTAAACCAAGGAGCCCTACAATGGCGAAATGGTGGCAGCGGATGCCTAGCAGCCACCTGATCAATGGTCTCCTCCAGCAAGGTATTCCAAGCTAGGACGAGATCATCAACCGAGAGGCCATCAAGGTCTAAGGATACTTCCCCCAGGGCTTCTTGGAACTACTGCGGTTCCATCAGCCTCCGGGGTTCACCAACCTAATGGGTCCCCCATCTTTCTGGGGGCTGTCATGAGCTAGGAGTCTGGCCTGCAGGAGGTAATGATCCATCCATGACAAGGGCATAGAACGCACTTCCCCCAGTACCAGATCACCTGCCTCAAGGCCGGAGCAGAACACCAAGTCAAACGTATGCCCCCTCCCCCCATGCGTAGGGTCCCTAACCATCTGAGACAGGCCCATGGTTGCCATGGCAGCCATGAGCTCACACTCTGCCCCTACAAGGCTGGCGTTGGTGAATGTTGAGATCCCCCCCAGGACCAAGGCCCTTGGGGAGTGCAACACCACCCCCGACATCAGCTCCACTAGAGCAGAGAGGGATGCTCCTGTGCAAAAGTGTAAAAGGGGAGCAGTTACCTCTGCAAGGAAATAGGCTCTACAACTAAAGGAAATGCCGATGTACATAATTCAGAGGCCAGAAGCATGGTTTGGTTTCTCCTATAGATCTTCCACTTCTCAGCATGCACTTGCCTGTCCTCAGTGCATGGCTGTGATGGTGCTTTGTTAGCTTGTTTTTGCTGCCCCCTATGCTGCTCCCTACAACAGTTTCCCACTCTCTACCCTCCTAATAGCAGGAAGAGAAGCAGAGAAAGGGAGCAGTAATCTTCTCCGGGGATCTCAATGCTCGTGAGAATTCAATCAGAGGAAGGCTGTTACTCGGCTTTTTCTCATGATCCTGAGTGCTCTGGGTTGTTAATTTGGAAAAAATGCCAAAGAGAAATGAAAATTGGATGGGGAGGAAACAAAGCCCCAAATGGCATCAGCATTCATGCCTACCTGCCACAGACAACTGAAATTAGGTTCTTCAGTATAATTTCATTTCAGATTGATATTTGGTGTAAAACAAGCCTGGCTTTTAATTAAAGGTTAGGGCTAGGATTTTAATTAAGATCTCTAATATCGGATTGTTATGAAATAATTTCCTCTGCAGAGTTTACCAGACAAGAGATGGCTCACTGAGATTTGAAGGCAGCTTAACAATCAGACACATTTCTCTGTGCAGCTTTTCCATGACAATAAGATGAATAACTACAGGGCATCAGATTGAAAGGTTTGCTTGCCCATTTGGTCATAACTGTTTCCCAAGGGCTAAACTATGTCTTCTGATACATATCACCACATATTCAAAGGCATCTTTCGGAGACACATAATGTAGTTGTAAGCATTTCATTTTCATTGGTATGCTGGATCAAACATATTAATGTTACAGGGTTTGCAACTTCTTACAAGCAATTCTTTTAGAAATATTAAATGAAACTTTATACATGTTTGATTACTCAGAGAAATGAGCTATGCAGACAAAACACTTGTACTGGGCTAGGATATCCAATAAAAAAAATTTGTCAGTATAAATTGCATAGTGAAATACACTCTTTTAAACAATTTCCCTGAAACTATGGCCCTTTTCACACAGACACTATAATACCCAATGTCACATGTACAGAGCACACTGTGATTGAACACCCATACTGAGTAACGTGAATGCAATGACTAATTCTGGTCATCCACCACTCTGTGCAATTAGTGCGCACAACACTCAATGGCGTATTTTACACACTGAAATGTGCTCCTCTCTCTGAAGATGACTGATTGCATAAATGCATTTTCTGAGTTTTTAGTTCTTAGCTTTCTTTCCTTAACAATGCTTTAACATAATGGTTTGTATGAACAGAAGGCTTTGTCTAGAACTTTTAAAACTGCAATAGTGTTTTGATCCTTTGAATAAAAAGGTCACTTATACAACTCAGTATAGGGTGCAGCCACATGAGATGTTATCCCACTCTGTGCAGTATTATCCCACTCAGGGCAACGTTAACATATGATGCAGTGGCTCATATGCCCAGCAACTGGGGCGGGAAGTTAGTTAACATGCAATGCGTCCTCCAAAAAAGGCCAGGGACATATTACATGTTACTGAATAATGCTGCCCAAAGTGGGTTTCACAGGCTGTGCAGCCCTGCTGTGAGGCAGAATCTGTGGATCTGTGGACCGCCCGCGAGAGCATAGCCCTTTGCGACCTGTGGCGTTGCCCATCGTTCAGTGCTGCCTGCGCTCCTTGCCCACCCGGCCGGATGCCTATCGTTGCCTGAGCTTTGGCATGCTGCGCTTTGGCTATGTCGCAACCGCTGGCGACTGCTGCATGCACTGTGAGGAGCTGGGGCTCGCCCCCTTCCCTGAGGGGCATCTACCATCAACTCTGGGGGGCCTTGCGATGTGGAGTCCTGCCGAGACAGCTTCCACCCTGTGTGTGTGCGCCTTCCCGGGATATGCGACTTGCCTGAGTGAGGGTGGCCCTGCCATGGCCGTGTCCTACTTCATCAGTGTGCAGGGGGTGTGTGGGTATCCATGCTCCCGCGGGGCTGCCTACTACCATCTGCTGGAGCTGTCCCATCTGCCCTGGCCTCCTGCGGCTGATTATGGCATGCCCCCCCCCCCGATCTGAGCTGGCGGCCCTGTCTGAGGTGTGCAGCCGCTCTGATGTGCAACTCAGGATGAGCTGTGCAGATCCCTTCGAGGCCTTCTACCTAATCTGCTTCCACATGGCCACCTGCGATTTCTGCCGGGGTCTGTGGCAATGGCCCCGATATGCGCACCTGCTGTCATTACTGCCCCCTCCACCCGATGGTAGCCCCAGCAGCTGGGTCTAGGGCGTGCTGGACGCATCTGGCATTCGGGTGCCTCCTCAGTGCCTTCCTTCCGCCTGTGGCCTGGGTGCTATCGCCACTGCCTTCTGCTGCCTTGGGACTGCTGGACCACCTGTGACCCGCCTCCGCCCGCCTGTCACCCTCTCGCCTGGAACCTGCAGATGCCAGCCCGAAACCCTTGCGCCCCACTCCCCTGCACCTGGCCTGGNTGGGTGCTATCGCCACTGCCTTCTGCTGCCTTGGGACTGCTGGACCACCTGTGACCCGCCTCCGCCCGCCTGTCACCCTCTCGCCTGGGACCTGCGGGTGCCGGCCTGAAACCCTCCAGGTGGCCTCCTGCTGACATGTCTCTGACAGCCTTCTGTCTCTGTGAGCTGCCTCCCCCACCCTTGCGCCCCACTCTCTTGCACCTGGCCTGGTGACCCCTGTTCCTTGGGGCTAGGGCCGCTCCCTCGCCTTGGTGGCCCTTGACCGTGGACCAGCCTTCCACTGGCCCCATGTTTGCCTTGGGGTGTGTGTCTGTGTGGCCCCCTTGCTCTTCGTCCCCCGTGTGGGTGGGTAGGGGGAGCGGGTGGTGGGGTCCGTGCCCTTGTTCAGTGCTTCCCCTCGCGCACTGGGTGTGCTTCTCCTCTGGACGCTTGTTCCGTGGCAGGATGTTGTGTTGGTTCCCCCCCTCCCGGACTGGGCCCCGTGCCCCCCTTGTTGCTGCTCCTTCTCCCACAGCATTTATTCTTGTGCTCCCGAGTTGTATGCCTCTCTGCCGGGTCGTTGCTGCTTGTGACCTCAATAAGTACCTGTTGTGCTTCACTGTGCCTTGTGTTGCCTCCTGTCTCATTGGGCTGCTGGGTCCCCCTTCCCCTTGCCCACTGGGCTCCTGCCCCCTCCCACTCCTGCTGGGCTGGCCGTGCCGGCCCCTCACACACACCCCGTACTTCCGACTGGCCGTGGAGTTCCCTGTCCCCCCCTGGTGTGTGCCTCCCTCTGTCCCCTGCTCAGCTCCCCTGTGTTGTGTGGGTGTGCTGCTTCATGTGTGTGTGTGCGCTTCTCATTTTGAAGGGCGCACACCTTCCGTGCGGCCGCTGTTTGCTAGCGCTGCAGCTCCCTCCACCCCCTCCCTTCATGTTTCCCTTCCCTGGGCTGGGCCCTCCGCTGTCTTTGACTTTGTTTGCCCTCCGACTGCCATGTTTGCGTCTGTGCAACCCCGGTGCCTTGTGGGGCTCCCACTGCAGTTCTCGCCACCACATCACATTTGCAGGGATCCCCCAGCCCAGGTTCACTCTGGTTGGTCCCAGGCGGTGGTGCCGCCCCTGTCACATCTGTTGGGGCCGCGCGACTCACCGCGGCTCATAGCGAAGCATTTGACACCGGGGTGGGATTCACTATGGTGAATCTCACCGCGTCATGTCTGAAATTACCCTATGTTGAATGTAGAAAAGATATTCCTTTTCCCATGCAAATATGTATTGTTTATATTGCTTTTGATAAAGGATGTTTAAATTTACAGGACAAGACTCTTCCAGATGGCATATTTTTTCAGTGGTTTACTATAAAGCATTCTGAAATGAAAGACTCAAACTGTGTATACACAGTGTAAATTGTAAAAATAAGAATGAGTATGTCTGTTTAAATATTACGGTAAACCCCTTTCAGCAACATTCTTGCCAAGTAGTACTGTAATAAGCAAGCAATCTTGTCATATTTGCATCATGCTCTACGTATGCTTTTTCTGGAAAAGTTTAGATGGTGTCATAGAAAATTATTGTTGAAGAGTATTAATGTGTGTGTCAATTCAGCAGACATCTCTTGGGATGAAGGCCTCTAGAAGAGGCCTAATTTGTACAGTCAAATGGGAGGATATGACCACCATTTATTGACTTTGATTCAACTTGTGTTTAAAAATGGAATCCCACTCACCTCCTCAACGGTATGTGCTGGATTTCAGAATTACATTAGAAGGTTTTTTTGTTTTTTTTAAAAAAAGTCTAATTATCAAACACATATCATTTGATAACATTTGACAGCAAGTTCCCAAACTTAATAGAAGTACTGCAATTATACGGTGACAGATATCACTTCAGATTTTGCTTAAAAGCCACCAAAAATTAAGAGCAAAAATCTTCTGGAAACAGTTAGTTCTGAATCGAGCAAACACAGCAAAAACTGCTTCTGTCAGAAATAGATTATTCTCCTGTGCTCGCATGATGAGGAAATTGCCATTGTTCGGTACTTCCAGTAATTCTTCCTAGGCAGGAGACACCACATACCATGTAACATGCTTTACATGATGCTTAAGTATGCTACTTCTTCTGGCTTGTGTACAATTGCAAGTTCACTATGTAACATTCATTTCACTTGTTCGTCCTTGTTTTGGCTCCTTATAAACTTGTTTTGATTGGTGTATTTCAAGGGATAGCCATTGTTTTCTGCATTCAGACACTGGAAATTGATGTAAAGTGCCAGATTATCGAAAATACTGGAAACTAACAAAAATGGCTGAAAATACCAGCAACTAACAAAAAATTATGGGTAACCACATGTGCTGATCTCAAAAAACAGTGGACGCACAGATGAAATGGATAGTGAAGAAATACCAACGAACAGTCACAAGTGTTCCCAAAAGATAGGTATTTCCTGACAGCATGGGAACAGTTGTTCTTGCCTCAGCACTAGATACAGCCCAGAGTTGAATGAATAATTTGTAGTTAGTATTTATTGTTGTTTTCCCTCTTTCTGTTCACAAATTGTCCTTAAGCACCTCAAGATTTTCCTCAATATATTTGTAATTCAAATATGTCCCCCCAAATTCATCAAGTAATTCACTGTAGAGTGTTCATGAGCAATTTAGGGATGGGAATTTCAGTTTTGGATAAAACTGAAAGTACCCGAAAATGGCCATTTTGGATTAATCCGAACTTTTGGTCCTGTTTCGGTACTATCGGATCTTTTGCATTGATTTTTGTAGCGGATTTTTAACATTGAGGTTTGTCCCCTGAAAAAGAACTGAAATTCATGAGAACCGAAACTGAAATTTTGCCCAGAGTCCCGTCCCTAATGAGCATAAACTCTGAGAACCTGCCATTTTAAACTGTGTTGCTTAATCTTCATTGAGCACATAAAGGCACATGTTAAATTACAGATCGCTAACTAATAGCTCTGAAAATAACCATATTTGTAAAGAATATATATTTAAATATAAATACATCAATATTTTTTTTAAAAAATTGTGCATGTGAGATTAAACAGGAAGATTGAAAAGAGTTTCAATGACTTGATTGGGAGACAGGCTGCTCTAGTGGATTATGCATGGGATTCAGGAAATGGGTGGTCTAACTGTTGCAGTATTTATTTGTTGTATGACCTTGGGCAAATCAGTTAAATGTCTCAGTGCCTGTGTGTTTCCAAATAGTAAGTGGGGATTAAAATATTCAGTAGCCAATTTCACATTAAGATTAACTATAGACTGTTTCAGCAGAACTTCAGAAATATTACTCTTTAAATGATACAAATAGATTTCCCTCACAGTACCTGCCACAGCTCAGCCCTTCATCTTCCAGGGAGATCAATGATGCGCAACTAATTGAGGCATCTTTAGGCAAACTCCCAAAGCATTGGTTGGATATCCATGCTGCACTTTGCACAGTCATGTATTTTTCAGTGTTACTACACAAAACGTCTAATACAGGGGTGGGGAATCTCAGGCCCTGGAATCAAATACAGCCTGCGGCAAGTTTTTATGAGGGTCCTTTCCAGTTTGTGGATCTGTTTCCTATGTGCAACCACTGAAAAACTGAGCTTCAGAATAAAGGAGCAGAGATGAGGGCATACATACAAGGATTTATTTATTATTTATTTATCAACATTTAATATCCCACCCCCTCCTGCCAACCGGCAGCTCAGGGCAGTGTACAAATATAATAAAACACAAATATAAAATACAGTATAAAATACAATACAAAATCTAAATAATATAAGAGCACAACAACTCATAGATCTAAAATCCCACCCAATACAACACTCCACTCACTACCCATCTCCTCCACCAAAAGCCTGGTGGAACATACAGGACTTACACTGACATAAAAAGGAGTGAAGGTCCGGGGTCAGGCAGACCACCACTGGAAGGGAATTCCACAGCCTTTGGGCAGCCACTGAGAATGCCCTCCTCGTGATCACCAACCCAGAAACACAGGGGACCTTGAGAAGGGCACTCCCCACTGACCAAAGGGGGGCTGATCCAGAAACTGGGGAGGATGAGATGCTCCCACAGGTAATTAGGGCCTAGACCATGCAGGGCTTTATAGGTAAGGACCAACAGCTTGAATCAAGCCCAGAAGACTTTAGGCAGCCAGTGCAGTGAACAGAGCACTGGTGTTATGTGCTTACAGCAACATGTCCCATAAGGAGATGGGCCACCGCATTCTGCACGAGCTGCAGTCTCCAAACCATCACCAATGGTAGCCCCACGTAGAGCGCGTTACAGTAGTCCAGTCTTGAGGTGATGAAGGCCTGGATGATAGTGGTCAGGTCAGAGTCTGAGATATACAACTGAAGCCACCGTACCAGAAGTAACTCGCAGAATGTGCTCCGCACCACAGTCACCACCTAAGCATCCAGGCAGAGCTGAAAATTGAGGAGCATGCCCAGACTACAAACCTGAGACACCAAAGAGGGACAAACCCCATCAATGATGGGGGTTATCAATCCCTCGGTCCCTCCCACCAGAATCACCTCCTTTTTGTCAGGATTCAGCTTCAGACCACTCACCCTCATCCAGTCTCCCACAGCCACCAAACACTGAGTAAGCAAGCACCATCAAGACTGCCAGGCCTGGGTCAGTTGAAAACTGAAAAGGTAGAGGATAGAGTGGGTAATAAATCCATGGTACAAATACAAATACATGATCGTGGCCCTCCTTTTCTTGAATGGACACTTTAAGCACCCCTTCCTCTAATTTTTATGCAGCCCTCAGAGCTTGTATTGGCTTCAAAGTGGCCCCAAGAAGGAAAAAAGTTCCCCACCTAATACTTTGTAGTTTTTTATGTGATGGTTAGCTACTACTGCATTCCAGTCTATTATTGTTATATGTATGTAATTGCAAAATGCTTTATGGTGAGAGGTGATCCACAAGTACAGTAGAATTACAGACTACTCTGTTAAAATGTGATTTGGGTATGCTGAAATGTGACAGTTTTATTATTGGTACATTTCCTAAGAAACTGATTTAGCTAACAACAATGAAGGGCAATAACAGTTGCTTATCTCAAACATTGATAGCATAATTTTAGTTTTACAGGGATGAATTTAAATCGTGCTAAATGATGTTTAAGTAACTGATAAAGTAGGTTAGATTTATTTATTTAGTTAGTTAGTTAAAAATCCTCTAATCTTTAAGCACAAATTCCCAAATAAAGATCAAGTAATCCCTGGTTATTCAGGAAATGTCAGCAAAGGACACCTAATTATTCCTGACCACAGAACTTACTACTTACGTTGACAACATGTACTTTTAATGTAAAAACAAAGAAGCAAAAAAAAAGTAGGGCTGAAAGTTGATTCTCTGACTCTTGCTTTTCTTGGCAAGAATCAGAGTTCTCAGCTCATTCTTTCAAATGAGAACAAGCTGAAAAACTGGTTGGATTCTCACCGGAAAGAATAAGTCTCAAGACAGTCATCTCCCCCTTGAAAAACAACAAAAAAGGGTTTTTTACAGGCCTCTCTGTAGGATTTCCAATCAAGGAAACCTAGATTTGGGATTGCCTTTGTCCTCATCTTTTCCTGGTTCATGGACACTCAGGGTTCTGTAGAATCCCCCATTTAAAAGTGTTTCAAGCCCTTGGCTTTCACAGTGAAATGTCACTTTTTTGGGGAGGTGGACAATTTTCTCCAGGAAAAGGTAATTTCCCCCTTTGATCAGCTCTCTTTAAAGAAACTCCAGTCAGAATCTAGTATTGCCTGGAGTTGGGCCAGAGAGTCAGCAGCAAGTGTAGCTTGCTGCTAAAATTTTACAGGCATGTGCACGTGGAGCGGTGATTCAGCGGGGGAGCCATGGGATGGACAAGGAATAAGAAGGAGGTTGTGGGGAGGTCGAAGGAACCTGCGCCGTGAAGAGGGCATGCTGAAGCAGAGCAAGGGACCCACGTGCAAGAATACCAGGTGGGCGGTGAGCCCCTCCCGAGCAGGGCTGCCATGGTTGCTCACCTCCTAGAGTGCGAGGCCATGCTGAGGGCCCGGAATTATCCCCTCGTGATCACAAGTGTTCAGGGGCCTAGAATGGGAGAGGGCCTGGGCATGGTAGAGCCCAGCATTTTGGAAGGGAGGCCTGAGGGCACAATGCCCAGTCGGGCCAGCCCCGGCAGCGGGGGTGGTTGAATAACCCCCCCTCTGACTCCTCAGGAGTGGGAGAGGGGGGAAAGGGTGATGGTGCCACCTGCACGCTACAGGAGGGACAGGGACCAGGCAAGCAAGAGCAGGGATCAAGTCCCACATCAAAGGGTAGAGGGGCCTCAGGGAGCAGGGCCGGTAAGTTCTGAGGAACTGCAGCCTGGAGTACAAAGAGTGCAGGGAACGTCTTCCGGGGTGGGCCCAATGGAAGCTGAGCAGCCCAGGGACATGGGTCCCCTCCTTCAGGCCCTTTACCCGAGGGGCTGCTGCCCACCATGTGGGGCCCAGCTAATATTCTCAGGGGCCTGTTGATGCACATGGCATCCCAGGACTAGCACAATATTACCATCAGTCTCCCTCCTGGCCCTTAAGGTTGCAGCAGGGACGTGAGTCCAGGCAGGGTAGGGAGGCCGTAGGGCCCGCTGGGCCATGGTTGGCTATGTCATTACAGGATGACGAAGGGCCCTTGGCAAGGAGAAGGAGAATCGAGTAGACGGAGCGGGACGAGGACATCAGAAACGAGAGCTTGTGGTGTAGGATTCTGGCTATCGAGAACCAGCTGCATGGCGAAGCACGGGGACCTTCAGGAAAAAGGCCAGCTAGACATATTGAACACCACCACCACCCTGCCTGTGTTCGAAGAGCGAGGTGAGCAGAGATATCAGGGCTTTGAGGGCCCTAGGGTAGATAGGGTGGGAGAAATAGGAAGGAGTAACATAGGAGGAGATGTAATAGGACCCACAGGAGAGGGGACAATGGGGATAACTTCCTTTCAATGTGTGGAAAACAGCGCACAGGGAGCAGAGATGACTGGGGTGGGGCTGGCCCCCCAGACTGGGGTGCCTCAATTAATGCAGTGGAATGGGGCCTGGGTATGGGTCACCCTGGCCATACCACTGCCTAGTGTCCCAGCAAGACAGGCACAGGTTGATGGGGGCCCCTTGGGGAACCCAAAGAGGGCTGAGACAGTGAAGACTCATGAGAGTGGAGCGGAGAAAATGGCCACAGGTAATGATGAGTCAGGAGTGCAAGCTGCAAGCCGCCCACCCCCACCCACTAGGGGCATGATCCCAAGCGTGGCCGCACCTTTAAGAATGCATTTGCTACCGGCAGTGAAATTTTTTTTAAAGGGGAATATGTGGACATTTACGACCTCTTATTTAGTGATCCGATCCTGGATCACTTGGAGCCAGAGGACGGTAAGGAGAAAGATAAATTTAAATGCCCCAAAGCTTAACAAAACTGGGCTAATTGGACGGCGGCCTCCTCAGTATATATCGGGGTTATACTTCAAGCTGATCCCACCCGGGGGCTGAAGCTCCACAAGTACGCCGACATAGTTCAGCATGCTTATGGAATGGGCCCAGTAGGAGCATGGTTATGATATGATGAGGCTTTTCGTCACAGGGCTGCCACCACACCAGGGCTATGTTGGGATGTCCACGCCCCTGACCTCTGGCTAGAATGTATGGTGGATGCTACCAGGGCCCCTAGGTCTGACAGTGGGCCTCTCCTGGTCCTGGGTGGGGTAGCATGGGGGAGTGAGTCCTTTCAGGGTGACACGAGGAGGAGTGGGAAAGGCAGCCCTGGCCCATGTTGGGAATTCAACAGATACGATACTGCCGGTATTTTGCTGTACCGGCAGTATCAGATTAATCCGATAATTGGGGGTACCACCAGTTCCCCGTGCTGAATTTGTTTACATTGTGGCCATTGAAATGAATGGCCGCAATGTAAAAGAAAGAAAGAAGAAAAAAACCTTTCCTTTCCCCGGCCAGGCTGCGCAGGTGGAAGGGGGGGATGCCCCCCACCCACCCTGCCCAGCCTGAATTTTTTAAGAAATTTTTTTAGCCGAAGTCTCTGCTAATGCGGGTTTCTCCGGAAGGCCTAGTAAAGCGCTGAAGCCAGTCAGCGCTGAAGCCACCAGACCGCCGTGCTGCCGCCGCCACCCGGAACGCAAAAGGTAGGCAATCTCTGAGTGGAAGGGTAGGGTGATCCCTGGGGTGGGGCATGTTAAACCACCCCCTACCCCAGGAATCACCCTAGTACCTGCTGGTGCGGGCTCCGGGTCGCCGCCGCTGGCATGCCGGTGGCCCGAAGCCCGCACTAGCAGGGACTTTGGCTAAAAAAATTTTTTTTTAAATCCAGGCTGGGCAGGGTGTGTGGGGGGTGTCCCCCCTTCCACCCGCGCAGCCTGGACGGGGGAGGGAAAGTGTTTTTTGTTTTTTCCCCATTGATTTCAGTGGGGACAGTTCCCCATTGAAACCAATGGAAAAATACCGGTACTGGTATACCAGTTCTAATCCGGTAAACCGTTTTTTTGGGAAACAGTATCCGGTAAAACCGGTATTCAGTTTTTTGTGTGAAGTCCCACCCCTATTGTTTTGGGAAAGATTGAAAAGGAGTTAGTGGAAGGACAGATTGTCGGCCCCTTTGACCACCCCCCTATTGACAATTTGGTTGTTTCTCCATTAGGAATTGTCCCTAAAAAAGCAAAAGGTGAATACCGCCTAATACACCACTTGTCCCACCCCAGGGGCTGCTCGGTGAATGATGCCATACCAAAGAAATTGGCAACCATCAAGTATGCCTCATTTGACGAGGCAGTCGACAAAGTGAGGACTAAAGGGACAGGAGCACTCCTTGCAAAGTAAAATCGGCATTTTGATTATTGCCAGTACATCCCAGTAGTTACCACCTCCTGGGTTTCCAATTCCAGGGTCGGTATTATTATCACCGTGCTATGCCGATGGGTTGTTCGATTTCTTGTTCTGTGTTTGAGCAATTCAGTACCCTGATTGCGTGGGTTTTTAGTTAGAGACCAAAAGGGGCGGACATAACGAAATATTTGGACGATTTCTTGATAATAGGCCACCCTCGGTCGAGGGAATGAGCAGTTGCCCTACAGTTATTTACAGAGATAGCTTTGGAGTTGGGTGTTCCTTTGGCCTTCGAAAAAACATAGGGGCCGACAACGAGACTTACGTACTTAGGGATTGAACTCGACACAGAATTTAAGACAGCAAGGTTACCCGAGGATAAGTTGGCAAGTTTGCAGGATAAGATTAAAGAATGCTTGGGGGTTAGGAAGATAACGGTCCAAGGTTTACAATCATTGGTGGGTTCCCTGAACTTTGCATGTAGAGTGGTGGCACTGGGCAGGACCTTTTTATCATGATTGTACGGTATGTTCAGGGGGGATCTGCAACCCCACTACCGGATACGGGTCACTAGCGAGATGCGGCAGGATCTTAGGGTATGGTTGGCATTTTTGGAGGATTACAACAGGGTTAGTTTTTGGTAGGAGCAGTGGCTCCTGCAATCTGACCTTCAAGTGCATTCGGATGCAGCTGGTAGGGCAGGTTTCGGGGTTTACTTCTGGAAGCATTGGTGTGTGGCCCCCTAAGCCAATTGAGTGGCAGTCCGCAGTAGTTACCAGAGACCTCACGTTTTTGGAGCTGTTTCCCATAGTGGTGGCCGTATTGATCTGGAGGGGGCAGTTCACCAATCACAGCATAGTATTCTGGTGTGAAAACTCTGCAGTGGTCCATGTGGTAAACTCTCTGTCTTCCTGGTCTCCAAGGGTTATGGGGCTGGTTCGGGTCCTTGTGTTGGCATGCTTATGAAATAACATCCTCTTTGTAGCCTGACACGTCCCAGGAATCGACAATGGCATAGCTGATGCCTTGTCTCAGTTCCAGATGGAACGTTTCCAGGAGTTGGTGCCAGAGGCCCAGGAGGACCTGGACCCTTTGTCTCCGGGTATATGGAGCCTTGGCAGCTAGACCTACAGTTCACTGTCCAGGGATCTTTGGCTCCCAGAACACAGGCTGCCTATGGTAGGGTCTTCTGGGAATTTCAAGAATTCAGGTTAAAGAAAGGTTGGGGATTGGGGTTTCCCATCACTGAAGCAGAGGCCATTCAATTCGCACAAACACTTAAAAGTAGGGGCTTGGCTCGAGGAACCATTGCTGGAAAACTCACAGCACTTACCTTTGTCATCAGGCTGAAACGTTTTCAGCCTCCTGATAACGGGTTTTACTTGAAACATATGCTAGAGTCTTGGGCTAGATCGCAAGTAGCACTCCACAAGCAGCGGGCTCCAATCACAACTCCAGTCCTTGTACAGATAGTCAATTCCCTCCTGAGGTTTGCTGCGATGAATACGAAGTCCAGCTATTTAGAACAATTTATGTCATCATGTATTTCGGCGGTTTTAGAATTAGTGAACTTGTATGTAGTTCTTCCGGGGATACCTCGGCAAGGGCTTTGGGGATAGAGGACTTGCAGGTGTCGATTGACCGGCTCCGGATACGTCTTAGGTGCTCAAAAACTGACCAGAAACGTCACGGTCACACAGTAGAGCTTTTTGAAGTGGGCCTGCAAGCGATATGCCCAGTTGAGCAAGTAAAGCGGTATATAGGGATACGACCAGGTGTCCAAGGGGAATTATTCATTCATAAAAAATGGGGCAGTTGTCACAAACTACCAGCAAACCGCAGTACTTCGAGCCACATTGTGTAGGGTTGGGTTGCCCCCCCCCCATTTCAGATTGCGGCTGCCACTACGGCTGCTGCTGCAGGGTTACCGGAAATGGCAATCATGGCTATTGGGAGATAGCGATCTGGGGCATACAAAAATATGAGGAGTTTTTGACCTTTTTAGGGGAATCTGATTTTGACATAATAGCTGTACAAGAGACCTGGCTGGCGCCCCTTCCATTTCTAACAAGTTTTTTGTCTTGTCTCCTGTTAGGGGGAAGACCAGCCGGGGCTGTTCACCGAGCAATATGGATCGTCGGTCACAGCCTCGTACGGCGGGCAAATGCAGCGGCAGCATCGTCAGTATGGGGAGTGAACTTGGGCCTGGCCAGCAGAGCTTACATTAAATGGTTGAATATGGATAATAAATATTTTATTGTGTAGCCGTAGCTATTGCAAACAAAAATGACACATCACTCACAATACATACAAAGACAAAAAGTTACAAATAAAAGTACAAAACAAATGCAGCCTCGTACTGCCTATAACATAGGCCCATAATGCACTAGTCTAGTCAATCAGAGTCTACCGAGTTCTTATTATTTTATCCCCACAGAATACATTACACATAAGGTTCATCAATAGTTGAAATACACAAGCCTTACAACCCCAGCCCCTTATGGGTCTAACCCAGCAGCATCTCCCATAATTACCCCGTCCCCTCTGATACTAAAATCACAACCCCATTCTGAGCCACGTTCTCCAAAATCCTTTGTCTTAAAACCGTTGCCCAGTAGGCGAACTCTGCAACCTGCCTAGTTAAATCAGCATCCACCGGGGACAACAGCTTCCATATTATTTTGAATTCAGGAATCTCCCGCAGGCCCACCAAATATTTGACTCTTTGTTCCTCAAAAAAAGGACAAATTAGCAAGGTGCGAGGCACTGTGTCAGGGGTCCCTTTGTCACAAAGAACGCACAGTCTCTGTTCTCGGGGGAGTCCCTTGTATCTACTTTCCAAATAACAAGAAGGGAAGGAGTTACAATGGAGCCTGGTGAAGGGAACTCTCCTGGAAGCATCCAACCAACTAAACAAATAGCTTGGGCCAGGCTGGAGCGGGTTATATGGCATGTATTCTGGGGCCACTCTCTGGGAATCCAGTAGGGCCCTTTCCAAATGGAGCACCTGGTCTCTCAGTCTCCGCTGAACCATCTTTTTAAGTAAGTCCGCTACATCTCTTATAAGGACCTCACTAGAAAAACCCATTTTATGGATTTCCCAAACTGGCCACCGCCAGCCAGGTACCTAGTAAGCCTGCCGTGCGGGCCATACCTAACAAAGAGCACTCCCCCTCCGGCAAGAGCATAATTCTTGCCCCAAAATTATAAACCATCTGGAGTACCACTGTCTGGATGGGGGATACACCCATTTCCACTCTCAACAAAACCTGGGGGGTACCCCGCGGAACGCCCAGTACCGAAGCCAAAAAAAATTCTGCATTGTTTCCAGCTCTCCCAAAAAATCAAAGGCCCAAATGGGAGCCGCATACAGGACTTGATTTAGCACCTGTATGCACCTAAATAAACGAAGGGCTGGTTCAACCAAATTACATCCCCGACCAAAATAAAATTTCAGTATTGCTGCGGCAGATCTCTTGGCCTGCATTCTGGTCAGTTCATAATGGGTCTGCCAAGAGGGGGTAGATGAAAGGGTGACCGCCAGGTATTTGTAGGAACGAACTTGTTCAATAGCCTCTCCTCTAATGTACCAAGAGTGTATATCCTGTCTCCTCCGTGCACCCACAATCAAAATTTTGGTTTTAGAATAGTTTATTTTTAACAATTCCTGATGGCAAAAATCACCAAAAAGGCAAAGCTGTCTCTGTAAGGCCCACCATGGATTGAGATATCAGTACAGTATCATCCGCGTACAGGAGGATCAGTAACCGTCTTTTCCCCAGCAGTGGAGCATTGGTATCCACTGCTTTCATGTGGTGTACCACATTATTCAAATAAAGGTTAAACAAAGCCAGGGCCAACAAGCAACCCTGCCTAACCCCTCGTTTGACTGGAATTATCTTAGAAAGTGTCCCAAAATGGCCGTGTCTCACTTGCAGTGAGTTTCCCGAGTGCAGCTTCACCATTAAGTAGAGCAATCTAGGGTATATTGAGGAAGCCCTCAACTTAGCCCATAGGCACTCTATCCACTGAATTGAAGGCCTTCTCAAGGTCCACAAAACAGAAATATAATTTCCCCTGGGCAGCTACATATTTCCTAGTCAATGCTGCTATTATCAAAATGTGATCTGTAGTGGCCCTGACTTCACAAAATCCAGCTTGCTCTGGTTCAATCGCCCCCATCTCTTGGATCCAGGACTTCAGTCTGCCCAGCAGCAGTTTGGAATACAACTTCCCAATAATACTGAGCAGGCTGATCGGACAGTAGTTACTTGGATCAGACACATCACCCTTCTTGTATATTGGGATCAAAATGCTCTTAAGTCAGGAATCGGGGAACTCCCCAGTGTTATTAATGGTTGAAAAAAGAGGGGCCAAAAGGTTGGCCCACCAGTCTGGGAATGCTTTAATTATCTCAGTCGGCACTCTGTCAGGACCCGGTGACTTGCCTGGCTTGAGAGATATAATCAAGGCTCTGACTTACTCTACTGAAACTGGTGGCCATTTCTCAAACCTGTCACCAGGGCTAAGTTGCACAGGCTCAAGACGTGTAGATTCATATACAACCTGTGAAAACAACTTACTAAAAAATTGTTCCCATTTGTGGCTGGCAATAGAATGGGAACTAACTAAGCCCCCCTTCCACTGCATGGAACGAATCAATTTCCAGAATTTGTTGTTATTTTTCTCTACGACAGCCTGATATAGGTCTAACCATAGTGTCCTTTGGAAAGCCCATTTTTTCTTTACTAAAAGATTCCTTTAATGTTTGCATTGAACCTGTAGTTGGATCCGGCCTTAGCCGAAGGGGCGTTTCTTAGATTCTTCATTAAATGTCTAAGGAGGGTCCTACCTGCCCTACACTCCCCACCAAACCAGGAGGCCAATTTCTCCCACCCCTTCCCACTGCCCCTCAAAGGGACCGTGGTGATCATCTGTGTTTCCAATAGGTTCATCAGACTTACGTACCAGCCCACGCCATCCTTTGGCTGGGCTATCCCCTCATCATAAAGTGCCAACACCTCTGGGACTTTAATGAAGTTCTCAAAGGTTTCCATAAGATCCCTAAGGTGCTTGAGTTTAGTTATTGGCACTCCTTCTTGCGTATGGGGGGAGGGGGAGAAGATTGGTAAGTAAGAGCCCCCTTATCCCTCTCTAGGGGATTCACTTTCAGTACAATGGGTAAATGGCAAGTGTCCGGCTTTGGCAGAACCTGCAGACTTAAGACATACTTAAATGCCGATCAGGCGGTTAGGAAGTAATCTATTAAACTCAAACCATTATACGAATGGAAGGTGAAATTACCTTCCCTATCTCCCATGACCCGTCTGTTCACTATTACCAGGTCTAATGACTGAATAAAGTCTTCCATAACCTTACATCCCGGCCCAACCCGAACATCCAAAGAACGTCGGGGTGGGATCGTGGAGTTAAACAAAAACTCTTCCGAGGGTACCTTTGCCAAGTGATCCGTTGGGTTTCCCAATCTAGTATTAAAATCTCCCACCAGGCAGAGCACTGCATTTGGGTGATCACTCAATGCCTTCATTATTGAGTTAGACATTTCCAGCCACAGTTCTTCCAAATAATATGTAGATTTTATTGGGGGAACATACACGTTCCCAAGAAGCAATTCTACCCTACCAGAAAATAAGCAAAGTAGTAACATGAAATTAGATTTAAGAGGCCAAGATCTTTACTTCGACCTTCAGGGCTTGTACTATCAAAAATGCAAGGCCCCCGCTCGGCCTTTCTGAGGTATTGGATGGAGTGGCTGGCAAGGAGAAACTATCAAATCCAGCCAAAGTTACAACGGAAAAATTATCCGCCAGCCAGGTCTCTTGTACAGCTATTATGTCAAAATCAGATTCCCCTAAAAAGGTCAAAAACTCCTCATCAATACATCGCGCCCTCCAGCCGGCTATATTCCAAGATGCCAACTTCCAGGGGGTCTTATTACCGAGCAAATCAACCTCCTTCCTGGGAATGGGGTTAAAGGGAACACTGGAGGAGATCAGAGTGCTAGGATAACTTCCTCTGATCCTTAGTTTTCTTTCTATCCTCAAAGGAGTATACCCCAGGAAGACTACGACCAGTCTCCCCCATCCCATTGCTATCTGCTACATCTGTTCCCTGCAAAGATGGGTCTGTGTCTCCCGGGGCAAGCCCTACAAAAGCCAGCCCTGGCGGGGCTGAACTCTGACCCTCATGTGAACCACTAAGCTGTAAATTGACTGGCAACGATACAGGCAAATTAACAGTATAAGTATTCTTAACATTGGTTAGTATTACAGCCTTAGATCCCTTGGTGATAGTTTCCTGAGTCCCCTTCCTTTGTCCTCTCTTTTTCTCACCCACCGGGGTAGACACTGCCGATGGACCACCCACCCATGAGGGAAAAAGACGGTCATCATCCAGGAAGCCCATTGGTAAGACCTTATTCGGACAGGTCACCACTTCCTGATGGAATCTCTCGCCACCCTTAGATTTCCGCAGTTGCTTACTGATAGTATCCAAATGACTGATGAGGAAGTCTGGGTCAACAGAAGCTTCGGTTTGCCTAATCTAGCCAGTTTAGCACTCCCCATGGGGAATAACTGAGGATTATAAGGTTCCTCTGTCAAATTAACTCCAACAGGGACCGCAGGCATATCAATCACCTGCTCTTTGGAGTTCAACTCTCCACTATTCCCACATCGGGAGGGGGTGATGCTCATCATAGAGCCCAGAGCAATATGCGACTTCTGGGGGCAAGGTAGTTCTACAACTAACTCTCCCAATATTGGTAGCTTCTCCCCGTCATCTGCCATTAAAACCCTGGATACAAAAACATTATTTGCTTTTAATACCTCCCCCTTATCCAAAATTTGTGCAGCCAGTTGGGAGGACCCGAAGGTGACCTTTATCAACCAGTGTTTCTTTATGTTATATACGTGGTTGAGAGACACAATGTCCCTGCTGGTAACAGGGACACCCAGGATCACCCTCATGTGCTCCGCAACATCATAAGAGGTATTCCAAAAGGGGAGCAGACCTGAAGACAGTGGGAGAATCGCAAAAACCAAGCTATTTGGCAGATGGGTCACTTTCAGTTGTCTATCTTTTATTACAAAATCCTGAGGTTCCCACCTCTTGACACCCTCTGCTACACCCAAGGAGAGAGGGCAAAGGTCTGATCTCCCTGGAGGTTTGGGACCAAAATGAGGGACTGAACTTGCCTGAATATCACCTGGCACTGCCCCTGCCTCCACCTTCCTAGTGAGATCTTTCAGTTGGACGAACATACATTTCAACGTAAGAGCACAGTTGTTAGTGCCAAGTTTGCCAATAGCTCGATTTATGTCACATCTTTTTTCTCCCTATGAATTAATATTACGGAAGACTCCCTTACACCTCCATCCACACTATGGGCATCAATATTAACTGCCTCCCACCTAAAGTCATTATTCTGTTGGGAGCTTGTTGGAGACATGACTTTATTAAAATCTGCACCCTGGGGGGTAAAGAAACCTCAGGAGCCCTAGAAGGGGATCCAAAAAGGGAAGCACAAGGCAAGGAGGATGGTGCCTCCTTCCTTGAACGTTTGGGGCTAGGCATTGTATAACAACAAAAATATAAAATATAAACCTTGTCCAAACAATGGTTGGATAGGAGTGGTCTGCGCTGGAAGCAGCTCTTACCATTGCTGCAAAGGTTGGCAGAGTCCTCTCCGCCAGACATATTAGTGATACATCTTGGAGGGAACGACCTGTCGTTCAGGAAAGGAGTTGACTTAGTCATAAATATAAAGTGGGACCTGTTAAGGATTAGGGACTGGTTTAGAGGGGCTCACTTAGTTTGGGTAGAGTGGATCCCCTGAATTAAATGGGAACAGGCACTTAAACCAGGGAGAGTGGACAAGGCTAGGCGGAACGTTAATAGGGAAGTTGTTAAATGGTTAATGGGGTTGGAGGATCTAGCATTAGACACATAGGAATTGTGCACTCGAAACCGGAATTATACCAGGAGAATGGGGTACATCTCTCTAATAAAGGGAACAAGATGTACTTGGCAGCGTTGGCTGCACATTTGGAAAATTTGTTGAATAAATAGGTGGTGGGTGTCGGGGTGGCTCAGGATCAACTGCTCCTTTTGTGGCAGGGGTCTAGTATGCCATGATAGGATTAATAGGGAGGTTAACAGGGTATTAAGAGTCATCTCCCTAAGAGATGGGGAAGAGGACACACAGTGTAATGCGGGGTACAGCATGCACTGTGGTCATCACCCTGGGAGTGATGTTGTAGCACGGCCTGCAGGGACATGCGCTGTCTTCGGGCCTTGCGGACACCTCACTCCTTACTCATACCCAGAGATGGGCTGTTCCCCCCCCTCTCCCTTCAGCCAGAATGATGTCGAAGAAGGGGATGTTGATTGTAACGGAATGCCAACGGAGGGCACATCCGGGTAGGACTTGTGTTAATAAGTTATGTTAGTAAGTTGGCATACTGGACCCAAAATTGCTTGGTGCAATTACCCACCGACCTTTAAGTTAGTTTATATGAATAAATGAATGCGGCCAGCAATTAAACCAAGAAAATGTCTCTGAGTCATATTGGGGTGCGTCGACAATAACCCATATGCTTTACACAGATCACACAGAACAATTTAATACAACTTTTTAATCCTCACAAAAACCCTCTGAGGTAGGTTAGGCTTAGAGAATATTATGACTGGCCCAAGGTCACCCAGTGAGTTTCTGGCTAAGGCTTGAACCGGGGCCTCCCCCTTCCTTCCTTGTCAAGATACTGTGGAATTAGCCACTACACCACACAGTTGTAGAAAGAAACACTGAAGGAACACTGAAATAAAGATATATTTTGAAATTATCGTCACTAGAGAAGTTGACACAGCACCTATTTCTAAAGTCCATGGAAATAGAGCTCTATATTTCTTGCAACCTTCCCAGACAATATTGTGTGAAAGTGTGCTTTCATACTCTTTTTAAAAACAACCAAGCCTCTCAACGTAGAGGACATGAACTGTGTAGTTACTGAAAACTAGAAGGTCATCCAGTAAAACTACTTCATGAAGAGCAGCAACAAGAGTGAGGTGTAAGAGGCTGAACCTTTCTCTTCTTTCCTGAAGTGCTTCATGTCCATTTTGTAAAAGACTAAGACTGCTTTCACACACGCGCAAAATGTGTCCTTAGAAGGTCAGGAGAGGAGAACCACACGCAAATCCGGAACATCTTTGATCATGTGTTAATGCCCAAAGTGCCCCTAAGCACTGAGGCCTTTGTCCCGTGCCCCTGTGATTTGTGGCCTGCAGTGGAGCCGCTGGCAGCTGGGATAAATATCCCTCACCCACTTCCGGGTAGGGTAGGGGACAAGCCGGCCGACGTGACCAGCTTCTGTGCTCCCCACCCCCACCCCCCGGAGCTCACAGGTAACTTTCTCTCCTCCACGGGTCCCTGGAGGAGCAGCAAAGCGGCAGAACAGCAAGCAGCGACAGTGGCAACAGCAACCCCCCTCTAGCAGCAGGATGACTCACACAGCACAGGCAGGTAGGTGGAATCCCCGGCGGAGCCGCTGGCAGCTGGGCTAAATAGCCCCCAGCCACTTCTGGGTAGGGAAGGGGACAAGCCGGCCCATGTGACCATCTTCTGTGCTCCCCCCCATCCCCCGGAGCTCACAGGTAACTTTCTCTCCCCCACAGGTCCCCGGAGGAGCAGCAGAGTGGCGGAGCAGCGACAGCGGCAAAAGCGGACCCCCTCCAGTAGCGGGATGACTCAGCACAGCACAGGCAGGTAGGTGGAACCTCGTTCTGTGCGCTGCCCACCCCAAAGCTCTCTGCTTGTTATTAGGAAGTTGGAAGCATCTGATTAGGAAAGAGCCAATAAGAGGTTCTCTTATGTCCTCTGTCACAGTGCTTCAGGATGTGTTTGGGATGCCAGTTGGCCAGCCTGGATGTGTCAATCATGTCTCTTCATTGTTGAGATGCTTCCCACTAGCCTCTGCCTTGCTGCCTGAAGTCCCTCTTATGTCCTGAAATTTTTGTCCCATTTTCAGGACTTGTATTTTCACAGCTTCTGTTAAAGTCACAAACAATTGCTTATAAAATTGGGTACCTTTTTCCAGTCATTCTGAAATTTGGCAGGGATGATACCTTGCATGAGAGGTACAGAGTGTCCAAATTTTATCCTTTTTGGATGGACAAAAAAGTGTCTACAGCTGGAAATGTGTGCACAAACCACAAAACATAAACTGCTTATGTTATCTAATCTTTCTGAATCTTGGCACAGATTTCACCTTGTGTTTTGGGTACACTTACCCTATATCCAAATTGCATCTAAACTAGATTGGTGGAAAGGAAGTTAAAGCAATAAATACATTAAAAATCTAAATGCTTATAAAATCTGGACCCTACATCCAATCTTTCTATTATTTGGCAGGGTTATTCCCTTAGATGTGAGGTACACTCTGTAAAAATTTTATTAAAATTGAAAACTAACCAAAAAAGGGTACAGCCTAAGGTATGTGTCTCACAGTCAGAAAACAGAAGAATAATTACAAAAATTATTCAATTTCTTTTTATAATTATAATTACAAAAACAAAATGGCCAAATTCATTATTGTAATATAATTAGAAAAACAACTTTGCACACAGTGCTCACACCCCTCTTCCCACTCCCTCCGGTAGAACTGTGTGTTAGTTTGGTGACAGCTTAGTGGAAGTAGGACTGTGGCAGCACCATGTATGATTGAGTTTGTGCACTGTGAGTATGGCGCATGGGTTGGGCCCTTCGTTTGATTCAAATTCAAAACAGAAGTAGGCTGAGGAATAGGATTGGTTTAATGGATGTATGGCTTGAGAGACAGAGCAAGGTTAGACCACAGATGAAAGATCAGAATGGAAAGAGTATTTCTGACTCTATGGTACATATCCTGCAACTGGGGAAAAAATTTCTTAAAGAAGATGTTTAAACCTCTGCTCCCAGTATCTAGATGACTAACCCAAACCATTTTAAAATAAAGAAACCCATAGAAATAGTTAAATTTATTTATTTAAAACATTTCTATCCTGCCCCTTTTGCTTGAGTGACTCAGGGCGGCTCACATTTAATAAAAACAATAATAATAATATAAAATGAATAAATACAAAGTAAATACTAGGGCTGCAACGCATCTAGAAATTTTAGTTGATTGATTAAGCTTTTTTGTCGATTAATCCATCAATCAATCAATTAGAATTTGAATATATTTGCATACATTTACATAAATATACATATATTTGCATATGGTCACCTAATTTGCATGTGATGGGTAAACTTGCCTTTCACTGGAACACATCCCCTTGAGCTATGAACACAGGACTATGGACTGTCAGAAGGTCCTGGCAGCTAACAGATTAATCAGGGGACAAATTTTAATTGGTTTTAGATTAATTAATCGGTTCGATTAATGGTTGCAGGCCTAGTAAATACATATAAAATCATAATAGCAGCATAAAATCAGATCAAAGATCAAACTGGTCTGTACAAAAACACACACGCTCCAATCCTAACCCATCCCACCCTCCTTCCTGCCGAACACCTGATGGAAGAGCCAGGTCTTACAACTTTGTCAGAAGGCGAGACGATTCGAGCTGAGGCGAACCTCTGTTGGGAGGACATTCCAAAGCAATCATGCGGGTGCCAAGAACACCCACCTGTCTGTTTGGACCTGCCAAAATCGCAGGACCTCCAGTAGGGTGCTCTCAGACAACCGCAGGGGCCACTCAGAGTCCCAGAGGGTGAGATGATTCTTTAGGTAACCAGGACCCAGGCCATATAGGGCCTTAAAGGTCAAAATCAGCCCTTGAATTGAGCTCGGAAGACAACAGGTTATGTCAGCACAGAGAAAGAGAGGAGTGGATACAGATCATGGATCAGGCCAACAGTTATGCCTATTATATCTAGTAACAATAATATATATTTACCAACAAAAGCAACTCTAGTTTAAGTGAATAGTTAAGGCTCTCACATATTTACTAACCAAAAACTTCCTGACATATTAAACAGCTGAGGGACACATACATTTACAAACAAAAAAACCACTGGGAAAAGAAAACAGCCAAGGCTAAAAAAAAAATACAACTGTGCACCAAAAAGTAAGGAAATTGATAATTAAGACTCACATTAGAGAATAAAATATTCAGACCCTTGCCTTAACTTGTGCACCATGAAAATAGATTAAAGGTTTTATGTGACCCCCTCAGTGGCTTGGTTTAGAGATTCGCTACTGTGAGCTTCCTTTGACTGAACGAACAAAGCACTATTTACTCAGCAGACAACATGCATGCCACACATACAATCATGCAAGGAACCTTTCGCCACTCGCCTTAACTAGTGCACCATGTAAATTCAACCACAGAGAAAATCTGCACAATACTATTTCCATTTTGTCCAGAAGAAAAAAAAAGAGCGGGGAAAAAGAAAAAGACCTAACCCCCACAATAGGATTGTCATTTCTTCAGCATGAAATAGCATGTAAAGACAGAAAATAGGTGTAATCGCCACAAGAGTCTCTTCATATCCAGCTCTGCCAGCACCACAGAGTTTATTTATTTATACAGAAATTTCTAACCCGCTCCTTCCTGCCTCTGACCACTCGGGCTGACTTACAATAAAATCACTAAAACAGTATAATATAAAATGGATTATAAAGTGTGAAATACTTGAAATGGATTGAAAAGTGTGGGGGTGAGGCGATCCTGCAGATCGGTGGGTCCCAGGCCATTTAGGGCTTTATGGGTAAGTTGGAGACGACTAGAGGGTTCTCACTCTTACTGGTGCCAACACGGGCCAAATTCAAATATGCATCATCCCAGCTCATCCTAGTTTGCAGCACTTGCTCAACACTCACTCTCTCAAATCCATTGCCTTCTCTGGAGCGACTTCCACAGCCTTTTCGTTGCCATGGCCCAGAATGACAGCAAGGCAAATACCAGTGCAGCTACTTCCGGTGTTTTATTACAGGCTCTCTATGCGTGCCAGAACAGCAGCTACGAATCTATGGCAAGTTAATGCACCTGCATTTACACAACTGCATGATAAAGGCTTCTGTTTATAGCTATCTAATCATGTGTTTTTTCTTTTCTTTACTGTGTTCACAGGTGGCCAGGAGAGCACTGGGGAGCAGCAGGACACTCCCAGGATACTTCAGCACTGGACGTAAATGGACTGGGGTGGGGAAAGGCACCATGGCAGGACAGCAGGTACAGGAGGGGAGGTACCACGAGAGACCCACAGATGGGAGGAAATGCAAGACATCATGGTGGGCGATAGGGTACTTATTTTTGCACCCTACACAAAGCCCCTGCTTGGGCTACACCACCTTGCTGTAGCCCAGTTGCCACGAGAGTCTGACCCCCACACCCTGCTTCCCGGAGAGTGAGGTGGGTGAGCCAGGGTGACTGCTGTAGGTCAGGGTGACTGGTAGGGGTTATATTCCCTTGAGCTTAACAGGCTACTGTCAGTTCATTAACAGTCGAGGGAGTGATGGGCTATTAAGATGGGTTAACAGTGTATTGGACTCTACACTCTTGCCCTTACTGGTGCCCTAAAAGCCGAATATGCACCAAATTCTAACATGCATTGTCCCAGCTTGTCCTGGTCAGGCCCCCTGGTGGGCAGTGGGTGGCCAGTTAGCCTCGCCTGGGGAAGAGCTGCTGGGGCGGATGAGATCTAAATTGCGATCTGCCTTCATAACCCACCTCCAAGTGCTGGCACAGACTGGGGTCAAGGGGACATGCCTGACCACCCCAGCACTTGGCACCCTCCTGCCCCCTGCCTGAGACCTATTTTCAGCCAGCAATGTCTCCAGCCCAACTGATTCCTGCCCAGCTCTGGGATGCTAGGAGTCCACCTCCAGCTCCAACTGCTCTTGTTCCCCTCACAGAAACCTTGACAGTCAGAAGAGATCCCTCTGTGCCCACCCTTGCCCCTGAGCCAGCAACATTCATAGAGAAGGTGGAGAATGGGCATGGACTGATCCACCACCACGAAGTGCCCAGGACGTTGTGGACCTAAAGGGGAAGGGAAAAGGATGGGAAGTGGGGGTGTAGGGAAGCAAACAAAGATGTGTAAGTGGAGTATGCGGTGTTTGCTCTGGGGAAGTCCTGTTGGTGGCACTCCAAAACATCCTGGAGTGCTAGCCAGCGGAATGGGTCTGCCAAACCCTGGCTGAATGTGGAGCTGATGTCCATCTAATGGGTGGACTCATGCTGCAGCTCCACTCCTAGCTGGTTGTT
This sequence comes from Sphenodon punctatus, assembly GCA_003113815.1. Classification (NCBI taxonomy): domain Eukaryota; kingdom Metazoa; phylum Chordata; class Lepidosauria; order Sphenodontia; family Sphenodontidae; genus Sphenodon; species Sphenodon punctatus. Next base: position 2,626,700 of record QEPC01008797.1, read on the forward strand.
GCCCTGGACAACAGCATAGAGTTGTGAGTACCAGCCTGGAGGATTGGGAAATCACCCGCAACTCTAAGGTGTACGTGGAGAAGAGTTACGTAGGTGGAGCGTGGGCCAGGGAACCCATCTGGTCCATCTAAAGTGGGCCTGGTGGGGCTGTAAGTTGGAGGACGTGGAGGTGCACCCCGAGAAGACCTCCGGGGGCAGCCAGCCTCCATGTCCATCTAAAAGCACCCACGGTGTGAGCTACAGTCACTACAACTATGCATGGGGTTACCATCCTGATTGATATTGAACAGATGGTGCATGTCTTTGTTGCTGTCTGGGGGCACGAGTTTACATTTAAGTCTCGCAATGGGGTCACACAGGCAAAAAAGTTGGGAACTACTTCTTAAATATAAATAATCAACACATTTGAATGATTAGACTAATCATTGAGAATACACCATTCTCTAGGAAAACAACATAAGAGTACAACTGGAAGAGACTTTGAAATAGAATATTTAAATCAAGACTTTTCTTTGCTGATCTTAACCATGAATAAAGTTAGCATTTTAAATCAATCACCCTGCAGTCCTTTGCACGTTAGCACTGCATGTTAGATGCCTGACTATACAGCAATAGAAAGAAGTACACCAAACATATAGATTGTATAGAGAAAGTAAAATAATGGTATTCAGTTGGTACCAGTGGCTGGGCATCTGAAACAGCATCCATTTCAGACAAACTGGATTTCTAAAACACACCTGGCATAATGAAGGAGGCATTAAAAGCTTACCAGAAGGCTTTTCAAGCCATTTAGAAATGCTTACAACAGGGTGAAGCAAAAAGTGTCATTTAGTTCTTTAAAGAGCATCTAAATCAATCAGAATCTTAGTAATTACTTGTTCTGAAGGATGTAATCATTTCAACCTCTTCCAAGTGAGAGGATGGTAGCCCTGCTTTGGGCAGTGTTCCACTGTTGCTTTTGTTAATATACTAATGAGCCATTGTCACACTGGAGCCAACCTGGCATTAGGAGTTACAATAAATTTACTGCAAGAACACTGCTGTTTGTAATTAGCGCTTCATTACACAATCAGGCTGATTTAGAGAAACTCTCATATGATTTGCTCAGCAAATGAAGCAATATAATTACACCTCACTTGAAATCAACAAATTAGACTGCTGTTTGCAATTGGCTATATTATGTATTATTAGTACTCCAGCAATTGTAGGCCTGTTGCGGCCTTTGGTGCTTAAATAAAGTAACTCTAATTAAAGTATTGAATATTTTTGAATTTGCAAAATCAGCTACATAATGGTCACAATTTTTATGATTAAAAAAATCCTTCAAGATTATCCTTGGAACATTCCACATAAGTTTAACTCTTACATATTCTGATCTCTAATGGCAGTTGTAGAAATCAGACAGCTTTAAAACGAGGAAGGAAAAAAAGGAAAACCTGTTGAATTTGTAGCAATTTATTTCATAGTCCAGCACAAAAGAAAACATGGAAAAGATAAAATTGGGAGGAAAAAGAAGATATGAATCTAGCTGCCTAAATTTTAAAGGTCAGGATCACCTCCACTAAGACCCTGATCAAACCACTGCCCCTTCCACAGCTCCAGACAACTTCTGTCTTCTCTCCTATCCAAACCTGTGCTGTCAGAAGGGTGGACCTGTTTCCCACCAAACAGCTGACTGGAAGGAAGCAGAAGTGGCCTTCTCAGCTTCAGTGCAATCCCAATTCCAGCTTCAGGTGTAATAGAGGGTGGCGAAAGTGCTGCAGTGGTATTCGGATACAGCCTGGCTATAAGGAACTACGGTTTAAAGCAGTACCCTCGAGATCCTGGGGATGATGGCTCAGCGTTGCCACCACCACACTAGTCTGGCAAAGGCCTATGGTCTTTCCTAAACGGGGTTTCTGTACTGGTCATGCCACACCCCTCCTCTAGCCTTGTTTCAGATTATCCTCAGGTTCCTGATTGGCGGGCTGCCTGTAAGGCTGGCTTGAAGTCACACGAAGCTGGGATGATCATCTGTGTATCCCAGCATTCCTGTTATTGTGTCTCTCTGGGACCTGCCCCGCTTGCTACCGGACTCGTTTTCGTCTCCCTGGCCCTGTACTTCTGGATGTTTTTTCTCCCTTGAATCCTTTTTGTACTTGGACAACGAGCAGCTTTACTTTGCTTTGCTTTCTGTTTTTGGATCAGTTGCCTATTCTATTCTAGACCTGGTTGCTGGGCACTTTCCAACATGACATATTTGCCTCCAGGAAACACTCTGGGTGTCAAAGGATTCATGGCTTTGTCACGTGGGAGAAGTAAAGCTGTGCAGCTTTGGTGCCAATCATGTGCGTCAGGCTGAGCTGGATTTTCTAGTTCTGCATGAGGAGCGTGATTACTGCCAAAGCTGCATTGCTTGGCGTTCCCATGTGACAAAAGCGATGCGTTATTTGCCACCCGGAGGTTTTCCTGGAGTCAAATGGTGCACATTATGTCATGTTGGAAAGCGCCCTCTATCTAAGCCTACCTACAGTCTGGTCCATCCACCTGTTTGAAGTCTGCCCTGAAACCAATCATTCTGCCTGCTCATCTGATTTGTCATGCCTGTCCCCGATCTTGTCTGACCTGCATCTCTGAACTTGCATAATTTCCATCCCTAATCCTGCATGACTTTGGCCTTGATTCCCAGCATGCCTGACACCAACTCAGATATATCACTGGTAACAAACTGGTTGTACAGCTTATGGTATTTACTAGGGATGGGACTTTTCATTTCAGTTTAAACTGAACCTGCCCCCCAAAAAGGCACTTTCAGCTTACACCAAACCACACATACATAGGCCTGCCATTTACAGATTGCTCCAGTTTCATATTTGTAGTCAATGGGAAACTGAACTGCCCATGCCACCATCCCTATCCCCCAGGACCCTATCCTGTTGGATGTGCTTACTGGCCTTGCAGAGTTGACTGAAGTTCTGACAGACCACCACTGCTGTGGAGGGGCTTGCTGTGGTGCGCCGCTGAGCTCTCTGCTCTGCAGCGCACATGTGCAAAATGGCCACTGCCCTTAACCACAATGGTGGCAATGTCATTTTGGCCACCATCATTGTAGTTAAGCGTAGTGGCCATTTTGCATGTGTGTTGCAGAACAGGGAGCTTGACAGTGCATCATAGTAAGGGGGTTTGCTTGTAGGCCCCCTATAGTAGCAGGAGTCCAGCAGAGCTTCAATAAAGCTCTGTGAGACCGGTAAATAAATCCTGGGGGTGGGGAAGGGGGGAAAATAGGTCCCATGGGGATGGGGGGAAAAACATTTTTGTTGTTGTTTAAAGATTTTTGCCAGTTTTGAATATGAAACCAAACCAAACCAAACCAAACCTATAATTAAATTTGGAAAACATTTAAGCCCAAACCAAAAGAACAAAACTAATAAATCGGGCTGGTGTTCCACCCCTAGTATTTATAGAATTTGACCATTCACGTAGATGTGTTTTGTTTCGGATTTCTTTTCAACCACATATTTTCTCAATAATTTAGGATCAATGAAGGATTGAAATCAATTGCCTGAAACCAGGAAATCTATTTTTGTCAATGAAAAAAACAACAAGGCGAGCTTGCCACATAAGAGTTTAACTTGGAAGACTTTTCTCTCTTCTGATGGTATGGACTGTGGATGTAAGGTATGATGTTTTAAAATGATACAATAAAGTATAATGTCATTTAAAATATTTCACTGAAGACATATTATTTTTATTCTTTGGCAAGAGAAGAGAAAGCCCCCTGCTGTAAGGTTACAACTACGAGAGGGAACAAAATACAATAGTGAGAACACGGTCACACTGATATCCATATAAAAGCAGATACGGTCATCTTGGCATGGACGCCCCCCCTCCCCCAGGTGTGCAAGTGGTAGTGCGGTGCGCACAGTGCAGGGGGATGGGTCTAGACCTGTGAAAACGCCACAGGTGGTGGATGGAGGTGGGTATGCACTCCCGGCGCACACCCATCTCCACCCATCACCCACCCATGGAGTCATCCAACAAAATGGCGGAGGCTCTGTGGGTGGAGATGGGTGAGCGCTGGTGGAAAAGGGAGCACACTCACCTCCACCCAGCACCTGTGCACACCCACAGCTTTGTATGAACTTTTAATTTTTAATTTAACAGTAATAAGCAGAAACATGAATTTAAAAATCGGAAATGGCGTCTTAAAGCAAGAAGAAAAGGCAACAATGCCAACCTGCCTCAAAAAATAAAAAGATTTCAGTAATGCAATTCAAGGATTACAGTGCATAAATAGAAATAGACGTAATCACCTAAATAGTGCCAAATATAACTTGAGATGAATCTGGTTGGAGCTGGTAAAACCGAGATAAGAAAAATTTCTAAAATTTCAATACCACTAGTTCTAATCAGATTCTATTGATATTTTTTTCATGCTGTAAAGCCAATGAATTTGAAGAGTATTGGGAAAGTTGGGGAAGGGTAGCTAAAGGCAGATTTTTAGTTTTTAATGGAAAAATGAAAGTTCAGAACCTTGATAAGTAAAAGTGGTAATGGTGATTATTGTGTGATGAGCGGAGAAAGAGGGAAAACAATAAAAGTGTCAAGTGTGCTGCAGTTTGGATAGTGCATTTCCATTTCAGTTAACTGCAAATATGCAATTTGACCCTGGACTGGTGGTTTTAAATGAAAATTATATTTATAGGTTTTCTACTATTGACATCCATCCTTCATAAATTCTGCCTGATCAATTTGAACGATATCATAATTTCCCTTAAACAGAAAGGAAGTGGTTTTGTAAATATTGCAAAATCAGCATTTGGGAGACAAATTATGGGTTGCCCAGGAACAGTAGATGCCTATGGTCTTGTATGCACAAACACCTCATTGCAGAGTAATTAACAGTGGTAGTACTTATTCAGCTGTGATGTCATTCCTTTCAGGTGGTAAGAGTTCTTATCTGCCATCATACTATCATTATATTTTCAAATACAGCAGAAGCAAGAAGCATGCTCGGGAATCATTTGGGCCATTAGATGACCAAGCAGTAAAAGGGGTTCAACGACATTGCAGAAAAGTTCAATGCATTATTTGCTTTGATATTCACTCCAGGGGATGTTGAGGAGATACCCACACCAGATCTATTTTTTGTAGATGATGAATCAGAAAAACTGTCGCAAATCAAGGAGACTATGGAAGAGGTTCTAGATCAAATTGACAAGCTAAACAGTAACAAATCACTAGGACCAGACAGTATTCAGCACAGAGTTCTAAAGGAACTCAAGTATAAAAATGCAGACTTACTATTGGTAATTTGAAACCTATGACTAAAATCTGCCACTGTACCAGAGGATTGGAGGGTAGCAAATGCAACGCCAATATTTAAAAAGACTCTATAGGTGATCCTGGAAGCTACAGACTAGTGAGTCTGATGTCAGTGCCAGGCAAACAGGTGGAAATAGCTGTGAAAAACAGAATTACTGGGCATATTTATAAACATGGTATAATGGGGAAGAGTCAACATGGATTTAGCAAAGGGTAAGCCAGTCGATATCGTGCATCCAGTTTTCAGAAGGCATTTGATAAGGTCCCTCACAGGAGACTTTTGAGGAAATTAAATAGTCATGAGATAGGAGGCAGTGTCCTATCATGTTTGATAATTGGTTAAAGGGTAGGAAGCAAAGACTAGGACTAAATGGTCAATTTTCACAATGGAAAAAGTAAATAGTGGCGTGCCCCTGTACTGGGGGGCTGGGTTTATTTAATATATTAATTTAATGATCTGGAAAAGGGAGTAAAAAGTGAATCAATCAAATCTGCAGAAGACACAAAGTTATTCGAGGTAGTTAAAACCCGAGCAGACTGTAAGGAATGGCAGGAGGATCTTGCAAGACTGGGTGACTGGGCATCTAAATGGCAGATTAAATTTAATGTGGACAAGTGCAAAGTGATGGGAAAAATAATCCAAACTATATGTACACAATGCTAGGTTCTAGATTAGGGGCTACCACTCAGGAAAAGGACCTAGTCATTGGGGCTGATCCCATGTCCTGTGGATCCTGTCTGTGCACATATGTGCACAGCTTCTGGGTGGCACTAGGGGTCCGTACAGTTTGTGCACATCTTCCCACATGCAGGGCTGCACACAGAATCTGTATGGCATGGCATTGGCCCCATTGTGGACAATACATTGAAATCCTCAGCTCAATATGTGGCACCTGCCAAAAAAGCTAACAGAACGTTAGGAATTATTCTGTAAAGGATAGAGAATAAAACTGAAAATATTATAATGCCTCTGTATAATTCTATGGTGCAACCACACCTTGAATATTGTGTGTAGGTCTGGTTGTCCCATCTCAAAAAAAAGATATAGTAGAAACAGAAAAGGCACAGAGAAAGGCAACAACAAAAAAATGATAAAGGATTTGGAACGGCTCCCGTACAAATAGAGGCTTGATAGGTTAGGGGTCTTCATCTTGGAGAAGAGACAACTGAGAGGGGACTATGATAAAAGTTCATAAAATCATGAGTAGTGTGGAATGAGTAAATAGGCAACAGTTATCTACCATATCAAATAGTAATAGAACTAGGGGACACTGCATCAAAGTAACTGGTGGTAGATTTAAAACAAAAAGTTATTTATTTTTTACTCAATGCACAATTAACTTGTAAAATTTGTTGCCAGACGATGTGTTCAAGGCCAGTAGTATAACTGAGTTTAAAAAAGGATTAGATAAGTTCTTGAAGAGTATGTCCATGATCAGCTATTAGCAAAAAAGGTTTAGGGACATAAATTCTTACTGTTGGGAGTAAACAACAGGGAACGGACTGCCTATTGTGACCTGATTGGATACTTCTCCCAAGCAACTGAGATTAGTCGCTGCCAGAGACAGGATGCTGGGTTCGTCGGACCATTGGTTTGACCCACTATGGCACTACGTATGTTCATATGCCTTTAACTGGGTTGAATGTAGTCTGAATGTGAGGGTAGGTGTAGACATGAACAATAAGACCATGGTTAATTTGCAGTAGTTACAACTCCTGTGACAATGCGGAGTTGTTAACTCTGCAGTGATGTCTGAAAAAATGGGAGAAGGGAGTGGAGCTGAAGGGAAGAGGTGGGCTCAATACAGCTTTTCAGCATTCTATTGGGTGGTGACTCCTGCAAGCCAACAGAATGCTACAGTATCAGCTCAGTCTGCCTCCTCCCTCCTACTCTCCTAATTTCAGACGCACTGAAGGAGACAGGACACAAAGAATGGGTTTAAAATGGCCGCCTTCTTTATTCAAATAAAATCAGAATCAAAATTGGTGGGGGGAAATTGCCTATTGTGATTCGGGTCCAGTACTTGAACTCTTAAACAGACAGCAACTCAGGGTGGTTTTGATATACCCTCAATTACCACCCTAAACACAAACTCAAAACGTCTCTCCCTCTCCATGGCCCCTTGTCATGGGCGAGGGGGACCAAAGTCCTTCCGGACATAAGGATGAGGGCGCCTGCAGGCAGGGGACCATATGTGTCCCTACTGCCCTCACTGGACACCCCTCCCAGGGAGGCCACCCCACCGCTTGCCGTACCCTGATTTTGCGACTGGTGTGGCCTCCCCATCTCTTAAGGAGATGACTCGTACTTATGCTACTTCTAACCTACTCTAAACCGCAGTACTGGACCCCTGCCAGAGTGTGACAAGTTGAAACAGGCACACCATCACCCTTAACTTCTGAGGGGATGAACCAATTATCCAAATGCCCAGCACTGTGAGGAAGGCAAAAAAAGAAACCCTTTTTATGCCCACTTAAGGTTCCCTTAAAAATTCCTTCCTGGCCCCATATTGGCGACTGGTAGGGACCCCCCAGTGCATGGGGAGTGGGGGAGGGTGCCGTTCCTTCTGGCTCCAGCCCGCAAGTAGGGCTGTGAGTCGCCAGAAGATCTAAGACTGTGGGCCCCGCCCAGTCGGGCGAGCCCCACGTGGGCCTAGCCAGCCTATCTTAGCCCGCCGGGATCACCTAGCAACCCTGGTGGGGTTTTAGCCTCAGCGCAGCTGCTTCCTTCTTCCTGCCTTTGGAGGCGCACAAACCCCTGAGGCAGGAATCGCTCCTTGCCCTGCCCCTTTCTCAGGCGGGCGTGGCAAGGGGCCTACCGCCCCTCATCCCTGGAGCGGAGGGGGGGTGGTGGAGACAATTGCCAATACACCGAAGGAGAGAGGACACAAAGAATGGGTTTAAAACAGACGCACTCTTTATTTGAATCAAATCAGAATTAAAATTGGTGGGGGGAAATCGCCTATTGCGATTCAGGTCCAGTACTTGAACTCTTAAACAGAGAGCAACTCAGGGGTGGTTTTGATATACCCTTGATTACCACCTCAAACAGAAACGCAAAACGTCTCTCCCTCTCCGTGGCCCCTTGAAATGGGTGAGGGGGACCAAAGTCCTTCCGGACATGAGTAAGGATGAAGGCACCTACAGGCGAGGGACCATACGTGTCGCTACCACCCTTGCTGGACACCCCTCCCAGGGAAGCCACCCTGTCGCTTGCCATACCCTCCTTTTGCAACTGGTGTGGCCTCCCCATCTGTTAAGGAGATGACTCGTACTTATGCTACTTCTAACCTACTCTAAACGGCAGTACTGGACCCCTGCCACTAAGGGGTCACCGGGGTACCCGGATGAACCCGACCCCCACCGCCTAAAACCTTTCCAATACGTAAACCAACTTGTTCTTCAGGGCCTCCAGATAGCGATTGTTGCCAACAGGTGCACCCCACCCACCTGATACAGCTCGAGGCGCTTATGCGACAGGGCATGGGTGCTTATGCTTTCTCCCCCGAAGCCAGTTAGCCACCTGCCCACATCCCTATTAATAGTCCTTCTGGTCCTATCGATCTTCCTAGGGTGCACTCCTGTGCCCCAAGTCATGTGTTCGACCAGATCCGTCCATATGATGAGTAGGGATGGGCGAACAGAACTGAGTTCAGAAATTCAGTTCGGTTAGAAAATCGAGTTTGGTTCAGAAGTTCAGTTTGGTCGACAGAACTATTTGAGTTCGGTCCGAACTCCGAACTTCTGAACAGAGTTCAGAAATTCAAACCCCATTGAACTAAATGGATTATTATTTTATAGGGATGGGCGAACGGAACCGAGTTTGGAAATTCGGTTTGGTTTGGTTCGAAAATCAAGTTCAGTTCCGTCGACCAAACTGGTCAAGTTTGGTCCGAACTTCTGAACTGCATTTGCCCATCCCTAATGATGAGGGGGGAAGGGAAAAGCTTTCTTATCTCCCATTGACGTTCTTGATCAACTGGACCCTGTTTAGTTGGGGTATATCATTCTCGCCCAAGTGGAGGATGAGGACATTGGGTGGGTGACCCTGCAGAGGTGCCCGAAGCACTGGCAAGACTTGGTGCCACTTCATGCCACTATGACTCTTCCAGTGAATCACGGCTCGCGCTGACAAATTCAGTTGGGTTCCTCACCTCATTTGGCCGGGTGCCTTGCCAGCCCAGTGCACCAGGATGTTCCCGATGATCCATACATGCTTCCTGCGATGGGGAAGAGCACCTGGGGGAACAAAATTGAGTTCAGGACTGATCCTGGGTGGCGGCTTGCCGGACATAAGACCGGTAAGCCCCTGAGCGCCAACATCCGATGGCATGAATGCCCTGCTCTGACATGCCTGCTACCGCCACCAAACCGGCGGTCCCTATATGGAACAAGTGAGTTCCATATTCGGCCGTCGTCAAACCCAGGTGGGCCAGAGCAGCCCTCAACACCACTTTAAACTGGTAGCGAGTCAAATTCGTACCCCCAGCATGCCTGAAGAAAGGTCCAGGTACCGGGGGGCACACCGCAAGGTATGCCTCAGTTACCCGGACAGGGCACAAGTCTGGTGCACCAGCTCGGTACAGCCTAACCACCTGCCCTCTTCCCTTTTGATCAGTTGTTGATCGACGGATTCTTAGTGACAGCGCCACTGGGCCTATCTCGACATCGCTGACTTTAAGTGCCCTACCTGTGGTGTCCCTGGCTGATTCAACTATGGGTTCACTCACCTGGAAGGCCCTGAAGAATGCCAGTTTAAACACCGAGCTGTTTGCAGGAGGGACGGGATATAAATATATTAAATAAATAAATAAATAAAATAAAGAAACCTCAAAACTGTGAAAACATAGCTGTGGCAAAGCACCACAAATGTCCAGCAGCAAATGAAGGGTAATAGGGGTCCTTTGGTCTGGGGTGCAGCTCTGTTCCCTAGACCAGCTCTCGAGCAAATACCTGGTGAAAAAACCCATGCTGGGAGGAAGGTGCCCAGCACGATTGCTCATGAAACCAAGTGCCGATAGTTTTCTGGCTATGGTCCCCGGTGAAGCCCCCCTTTGCCTCAGATGGAGGGCGAATTGGAGCATCTGGGGCTCCGGGATTGGGAAACTCCGCCCCCACCTTTGGGACAGTCCGTACTGTTGAAATTCCCAGAAAGCTTGGTCATAGGCTGCCCTCATGGGCGGCGTCAGGGATCCCTGTATGGCGGTGTACAGCTCTATGACCCAAGACTCCACACTGACGATGGCAGCGGTTCTGAGGTCACACCGGATCATGGTGCCAGGAGTGGAAACGCTCCATCTGGAAGCGAGAAAGGGCATCAGCTACACCATTGTCGATGCCAGGAACATGCCTAGCTTGAAATAGTATGTTAAATTTTAAACAGGTGATATGAACGCCTTAACAAGCTTCATGACCCGTGGGGAATGGGAAGATTGTGTGTTAATTATGTGGACTATGGCCTGGCTGTCGCACCAGAAAAGTACTGTTTGGTTTGCAAATTCATTTGGCCAAAGGTATACTGCCACCACAATGGGAAACAGCTCAAGAAAAGTGAGATCCTGAGTGATTCCTGCCTTGCTCCATTCGGATGGCCAAGGTGCCACTGCCCACCTTTCCCTGAAATATATCCCAAAACCTGAACTGCCGGCTGCATCGGAATGCACCTGGAGCTCTGCTTCCAGAAAACATTGGCCCCTCCAGAAACTAGTCCCGTTGAAACCTGCCAGAAAGGCTGCCCATGTTTTAAGCTTGTCCTTCATTTCCTTGGTGAGTCTGCTGTGGTGGTGGGGCAGCGGATTACCCGCAAGCTTAGCAAAGAGGCGGGACAAGAAGGCCCACCTCGGCACCACTACTCTACATGCAAAGTTGAGACTCCCCAACAACAACTGGAGCTGGCGGGCAGTGATTTTTGTTGTGCTCAGGCACTCGTCTACTTCAGTCTGCAGGGATCTCAGCTTATCCTGTGGTAGGCGCGACAAAGCTGCAGCCATGTCCAGCTCTGTTCCCAGATACGTCAGCCTAGTGGCCAGTTTCTCCATTTTTTTATGGTGCTAGAGGAATGCCCAGCTCCTCTGCCACCCTCTGGAAAGTCTGCATTAGCCTCAGACACTCTTCTGTGCTGGGCCATCCGACGAAGATGAAGTCATCAAAATATTTGGTGATCTCCCCACCCTCAGACCACTGACTTATGGCCCAACGAATCAGGGAGCTGAATCTCTCTAACACCGAACAAGAGATGGAGCACCCCATCGGCATGGTCATGTCATAATAGTACCAGCCATTAAAATAAAAACCTAGCAGATGGTAAGTCTTGGGGTGGACTAAGAGCAGGTGGAAAGCCAACTTAATGTCACAGGATGGTGCCAGGGCCGCAGCTTCTCACCAATGCCACTACTGAGTCGAACAACACATATTGAACTGATGTAAGTTCTTTGAGTATTGTGTTGTTGACTGACAGACCCTGGGGGTGGGACAGGTGATGAATCAAACGGAATTCCCCCGGGGCCTTCTTGGGGACCACTTCAAAGGGGGAAATCACCATATTAGGGAGGGGGGCCTGGAAAGGGCCGGCGACCCACCCTTCTGCTCGCTCCCTCCCAATTTTTTCTAGGACCACATGTTCCAGCCCTACCACTGATTTCAAGTTGGGGGCCACCTGCTGCTGCTGTACATTAAATGCTGGTATCCTAAATCCCTGTTTGAAACCCACAATTACATAATCGACCTCCTGCCAGTACGGGTGTCCTGACAGGGCCCGCTCTATCCACTCGAGCCTAACTGGCTTTGATGCTCTTACCCGGGGTGCTTGGATTGCCACCTCCTTGCCCGGCCCTTCCTGCCCCCCCCCCGGGTTGGATTTTCCCTTTGCCCACGTTCTCGTACAGGGGCAGGTGGAGGCTGTGTAGTACCCCACACAGTTCAGGCAGGTGTGCCGAAACCTACAGGAGGAGCTGGAACATCTCCCAAAACAGCTGATTTCCAACACTGGGCTGCAGTGTTAGCCACCGCCTTTTCCCCCTCTTTGCGAAAGGAATGAGCCACGGATGTAGCACCCCCTCTTGCCAATAGATGGCTACTAGGGATGTGCAAACACGGTTTGGATGTTCGGAATTCAGACCGAACTCGGTCTGTTCGGACGTCTGAACCAAACGTCTGAACTGAACTCGAAAACAGCCGAACGTTTCAGTCATGTTCGGATGAGTTTGGGGGCGGAAAAAACGTGACTTTGGGTAGGAAAAACATGCCTGGAAGGGGGAGGCAGCTGAAGACCAGGCTTCCTGGCAACAGGGGTGGAAACCAGGGGTTGTTTCAGGGCCAAATGATACTGATACTGAAAAAAAATCTCCAAATTTGGTATCGGTATCGATAGCGCTATTTTCTAACGTTCAGTCAAGTTCAGCTGAACTGAACTCCGCCAAACCGAACAACGGAACCTGAACTCAGGTTTCGAACCGAATGACCGAACGTCTGAACATCCGAATTGCATTCTGTTCGCACATCCCTAATGGCCACTGTCTGACCTAGGGGCACTGCCTGTATCTCTCGTGCAGTTCAGCCACAGGTCATTTGCGTGGAGATCCCACCGGAGGCCTGGGGTGTAGACTGTCCTATGCCTGAATGCCTCGTCATACCGCAGCCAGGCCCTGAAGATTCTGCCTCGTATGCATGCTGTTCGATGTCAGCGTACTTGAGGAGGTCAGAGGCCCGGCTGGGGTATGCTTGGATCACTACCCTGTGGTAGACTGAAAATATTGCAGTCCAGTTGGACCAGTTCCGCTCAGCTTTGGGGCGTCTGAAGTGCTCCTTCTCTTTTTTTTCATCCTGCTCAGCCAGATCCAGTATGGGATCACTGAACATGAGGGCAAATATATCTATGTATTCACCTCGTCATATTAATTCCCGTGTAGCCGGGAGGAGGTGGTCCCCGATAGGGGCGGAGACATCAGTGTAACCACCCCCTGGAGAAGGGGAGCTTCCTGGTACCCACACCCAGAGGGTGTGACCCATGTGGCAGGATACTCGCCTGCCCAAGGTAACCAGACGGCAGAGCCCACATCTGTGGGACCTGGCCCTTGAGGTCGGTGGTGCCCCCTGCCATGGTCACAGGGGGTGGCAGCCGCGAGGGGACTGCCCTTCCGCCAGTCCCCGGGGCAGGGGAAGGAGGGGCAGTTACCAGGACCCATGTCCCATTCAACCACAACAGCTGGGTCCCACCTGGACCCGGTGTTGTGCCTGGTTGCGCACCCACCACTGCTCTAGTGGTGATGCCAGGGAAATGCACCACAAAAGGCAAGGATTGGGCCAGTTCCCCTAGACCCGCCATCCACCCACTGTGGGAGGTCCCCCGCCTCACCTGCTCCATGCTGGAAAGTCGTCGGTTGTTGGGCACGCTGCTGACTCATCACCTAGATGGCATGTTCGATAGCCTCAATCTTCCAGTGGAGGTCATCTCTGCCATTTTCTTGGGGCTCCTTATGAGATAGGAAAAGGGGGAGGGGCCCCTCCAGGCCACCCTGTGGGGGGCAGTCTGATGTCGCCACAGGCCCAGCCACCTGTTGGTCCAGGGAAGACAACACATTCTGGGTGGGGCCCACGTAAGGGGCCCCAGCTAGAGGCATTCCTGCCTTTTGGGGGGTCCCCACACTGGCCCCCATCTCAGTGGCTGCCACACACCCTGCCGCTGCTACTGTGGAGGGTCCCACCAAACGGCATCCCACGCCCCAGGCACTATCTTGTGGAGCATGGACACTTCCACCCTTGCCGACCCCCCCTGCTGGGTATTATCCCTGTATCGTGCTGGGGGGTGGTCACCCATCCCTCCGCCGGGACCACGGGGCAGCCATGGAAGGCCCTGAATCCATTTGATGTCCCTGCTCTTGGGGGCCAGCAGGGGTGAAGGAGAGCATGCCCCCATCAAGTGGCCAGGAGGGGTGGGCCTGCCCCAGACCTGTTTCCCTGGCTGCGAGCTCTCTCAGCCGAGCCTCTCACCCTGCCAGCCTCTCATAGAGGGGGGCATCCACCGCCCCTACTACCTGCCCAGATGGCCCAGGGGCAACCTGGTCCACCAGGACATTGGGGGGGCCTAGGGGGCTCCGCACCTGGCCCCACCACTCTGGAGGAGGACATTCGGGGTCTAGGGTTGTCTCCACCTGGCTGGGCCTGCGCCGCTGCCAGGTTGCGACAGCAGTAGCCTTCTATTTAGCTTTCCCCATCCATGGGGGGGGAGCAGTAGTTCCCTACCTCGGAGTCTGCTGGCTCCACCTCTGTACCAGCCACACGACCGGGATCGTGGGTTTTCTTTTTTTTTTTAATGTGGCAATGACTCAAACTGCTGCCGTTTCTTCTGGCTCCAGCCTGCAAGTGGGGCTGTGAGCCGCCAGAAGATCTAAGACTGTGGGCCCCGCCCAGTCGGGCGACCCCCATGTGGGCCTAATCAGCCTATCCTAGCCTGCCGGGGTCACCTAGCAACCCCGGCCAGGTTCTAGCCTCAGCGCAGCCACTTCCTTGTTCCCGCCTTTGGGGGCACGCAAACCCCCAAGGCGGGAATCGCTCCTCACCCTGCCCCCTTCTCAGGTGGGCGCGACAAGGGGTCTACCACCCCCCACCCCCAGAGCAGAGGGGGGGTGGAGACAATTTGGAATCGGAAGGCTTTCCCCACTGAGACAGCTGGCAGCCCCAGACAAGGTAAGAAAGCTGGGCAGCGAACAGTGTGGTTTCCTCCTCCTCTCCTTTATTTTCTCTGGCCTGGGACACCAGTCTGGGTGTGCTGAGGGAGGGGGGTAGAAATTCTGTGAGAATCTGAATCAAGGTTAAGATGTCAAAGAACTCCACCCTGATGTTTGATTCTCATGTGATTTTCATCAGAATAAAATCTATTATTGTTTCAGCCCTGGATTTGGCCATCATGCCTTCGTAACCCCGACGTTAGACTACTGCAATGTGCTCTATGTGGCGCTACCACCGATGACTGTTTGGAAACTGCAGTTAATGCAGAATATGATGGCCCGTCTTCTGTTGGGGGCGGGTCACCAAAAGCACATTACACCAGTGCTCCAGAGTCTGCTCTGGCTACAAATAGCTGTCCAGGCACAATTCAAGGTGCTGGTTTTGACCTATAAAGACCTAAAAGGCTTGGGCTCCAAATGTTTGAAAGACCATTTCTTCCCTCATGTCCCGTCATGGCCTATGAGGTCAGTTGGGAGCACCCTCTTGCAGGTACCATCTGCCCATGAAGATTCTACAGAAAGGGCATGCAGAGAAGCATTCTCAGTGGCTGCCCCATGATTATGGAACTCCTCTCCTTGGAGGTTCGTCCATACCCAAGCCTGCTCATCTTCTGGAAATGATTCAAGACCTTTCTTTTTGGCCAGGTGTTTGGCAGGCAGGGATAGGGATGGGTAGTTGGGGGAGGGGTGTGTGTCAGGAGGATTAAGGGATTTTAAACGATATTTTTATTAATTGAAAGCTGCCCTGAACCTTAATGGGAAGGATGGTATATACATTTAAATAAATTAATTAATAAAAACATGCAAGCATTTTTGGAAAACACAATGAGACATGTATGTAACAAGGGTCCTAATAACCCAAACAAGACACCACAAACCTAAAAAAGCAAACTGATATCATATGAACAACAACTAGTTAGGCTGTGGGATGTAAAATGTTAATACATTTTTTAAAAATACAACAAAAACTAATCCAAAATTACAAAACACACTTGCATTTATAAACTTCAATCAACAGCAGAATCATACAAACAAGCAAACAGTTTGAAAACCAACAACTTGCTCAAGAAATACTGAGTGGTTAAAATATTCGGGAATTGTTAGCAAATGCATAGATGGTAGAAGAAAAAGAAAAAAGGACAAAAGAATGAGAGAATGAACAAATACAATAAGTATACAAAGAAATGGCAGCAGTATGAAAAAAACACACAGAAAAACAAAGAAGTTACCCACACACCACCTGCTGAAAAGATAGTTAACTGTTATCAAAGGAACAACATTTAGAACAACGTTTACTCTGCAAATTAGTTTATCCCCATCCTCCCCCCTAAGACTATTTAAAGTATCAAAATTATTGGAGTAGATTTGTGGCATTTATTTTAAATTAGAAAATTAAAGATGTCATCTAGTGTATTGTGGATCACCTTTTATTTTTATCAACACCCACCAACTACTACCCATGATAATATAAATAAATACTGTGTGATTAAAGCCCATTGACAGTGCAGTGCACACCTGCAATGCAGCAGATTGGAGGCCCCTGCCACCATCACCAACTATATAATGCAATACCTGCTCAGCAGCTGAATAGCACACCAACCAACTGTGCTGTTCTGTATTATTATAAGGTGGCACTTTTAAACAATCTGATGTCAAAGATTCTAATTAGTGGCTGATATAGCAGGGTGACGATCAGAGAGGAATTAGGGGATGGAGAGACCAGGGAAGGGAGCCAGGTGGACCCTGGCCTCGAAATGATGGAGAGCCCGAGTTCAGGGGCCAGGACCAGCACTCATAGAGTGCAACTGCCTGCCCGTTACAGGGGTGAGATGGTGAGCCTGCAAGGGGGGCCAAGCTCCAAGGGGTATGGGAGCAGGTGTAGATAGGGGGCTTGATAGGTGGTTCAAGGCGGGCGGAGCCCACCAAGGCCTTCCTCCCCGCCCCGGCGGGGGGGAAGGCGGGAGTTGTCGCCCAATAGAGATCAGGACGCTGAGCTGCCAAGCCGCCAAGCACGGGAGGATCAATTGGAGGTCGTCCTGCGCACCCTCAATGAATTTATGGGCCGAGTTGCCGCTTTGGAAGGGAAGGTGGCGGAGATGAAAGGTGGACAACAGCCGGCAGGGACGACACAGGAACCACACGGGCATGTCAGGGCCGATGAACAGGCGCCAGTGATTGCGGAGGAAAGGGGACAGGCATCACGTGCGAGGTCGACAGCGGTAATTGGGGAGAATGTAGGAGCCAGCACCAGTCGGGGAAACTCAGGTAGGTGTTGGCAGTGCAACCCCTGTGATTGCAGGTGGAAAGGGGGTGCTGGGGGTGACCGAACAGCTCAGTCAAACACAGCAGCTTCAAGACGGCTGGGTTGGACTGGAGCATGGGTACCACGGCGGAACGCTGAACCCACGGGGGCCCAGGGGGCCACCAGATTAGCGCCCGGGATCGAGGGCGGAACTAGTCAAAGTAAAGGGGGAGTAGGGCTGGCCAACGAGAGTTGTGTAGGGGGTCACACCAGCGCTGCACAAACGGTGGTGGCCCAAGCAGAGCCGGGGGCATGGACGCCCCTAGGGGACCCGATCGGAGCACACCTGGCTCAGCATACCCGTGATAAAATCTGGAGGGGAGAATACGTAGACGTGTTCTCCTTGCTATACACTGAGCCAGTGCTCGATCCCACCGCTACAGAAAAGGAAAAAGAAAAGGAGCGGTTCAAGCACCCCAAGGTAGATAGGAATTGGGCGAACTGGTCAGCTTCCTTTTCTGTTTTGTTGGGGGTGATGGTACAGGCAACGCCTGACCGGGCGGCCGAACTCATAAAATACCAGGACATAATTCGCAGAGCCTATGACTCCGGTAACCCGGGGGCATGGCTCTGCTACGACGAAGGGTTTCGAAAGAGGGCGGCTATAACCCCCGGGTTGAGGTGGGATGTGTACGCACAGGACCTGTGGTTAGTATGTATGTCCAACACAGCAGGGGCCCACGGGACAGATAGTGGTCACACCCTAGTGAGGGGAGGAGTGGCCCCGATGAACGAACCCTTTTGGTCGGGAGGGTGCCGAGGTAACCAAAAAGGGGGGATTTGTTGGGATTTCAATGAGTCCAGGGGTTGCGCCCGCTCCCCGTGCCGGTTTCGGCACGCCTGTTCCCAATGTGGGGGGGGACATTCAGCGACCCAGTGTAGCCGGCCCCATCCATTACCGCGAGGCCGACAACAAAATAAGTCTGGTTTCTGGGGCCCTCAGCAGCAAGGAGGAGCCAAGGGCCCTAACCCCAGTCAAGCATGAGGTACTGGCACAGGCACTGAGGGGCTGCCCGTTGGTGAGGGAGGTGGAATATGTGGTATCGGGATTTCGAGATGGTTTTGTTATTCCCTCAGAATTTAAACAGGCGAGGGCCTGGGTACAGAACCTTCAATCGATAGAAGGAAGAGAGGATTTGGTAGCCGCCAAACTTCACAAGGAGCGGGCAGAGGGCCGCATAGCCGGCCCTTTCGCGTCACGCCCTTTTCCAGATCTGCATGTATCCCCTCTGGGTATAGTACCCAAGAAACAACAAGGAGAGTTCCGCCTCATTCCCCATCTGTCCCACCCATGGGGATACTCGGTGAATGACGCGATCCCGCCAGAGCTCTGCTCGGTGCGATATGCCTCTCTGGACATGGCGATCGAAATGGCTAGGGAATGTGGGAGGGGGGCCCCTCCTAGTGAAATGTGATATAAAATCAGCGTTTCGACTCCTGCCGGTTCACCCCAGGAGTTTTAAACTCCTTGGATTCCAGTTTAGAGGCCAGTTTTATTTCGACAAGGCGATGCCCATGGGGTGCTCGATATCTTGTTCGGCCTTTGAGCGTTTTAGCTCCTTGCTGGAATGGTTGGTATGCCACAGGACTCGGTCTCGATATATTATTCATTATATCGATGATTTTATGTTTTTGGGTGCACCCGAGTCAGGAGAATGTGAAAGGGCTCTAGCGGGCTTTCAAAGTCTGGCCGGTGAGTTAGGCGTCCCATTGGCCCCGGGAAAAACGGTGGGCCCAGCTTCAGTACTAACGTTCTTGGGCATAGAGCTTGATACCAATGAGCAGGTGTCATGCCTGCCATTGGATAAGTTGACAGCCCTAGTTGAGGACATAGACTGCATGTTAGAAAGATCGAAAGTGATGGTCAGACAACTGCAGTCTTTATTGGGCAGCCTCAACTTTGCGTGCAGGGTGGTGGCTCCGGGGCGCGCATTTTTGTCACGACTGTATACGAAGGTGGGAAACAACCTGGGGGGCCATTGCCACGTCCGGATAACAGCATAAATGAAGGAAGACCTGCGCACCTGGCGCCACTTCCTCCGGACATTTAATGGGATTATTATATGGAGGCAGAAGTGGTTATTAGAAGCAGGCCTTCAAGTACAATCTGACTCGGCCGGATCTTTGGGTTTCGGGCTGTACTGGGCTGGCAAATGGTGCGCAGCCCCATGGCCAGAACAGTGGGGCTGGGAAGGAGTGACTAGGGACCTCACCTTTCTGGAACTGTTCCCGATAGTGGTAGCAGTCTACATCTGGGAGAGGGAATTCGCAAACAAAACAATTCTGTTTTGGTGCGACAACCTAGGGGTCCACGTGGTGAACTCAATGTCGTCGCGCTCCACAAGGGTAATGGGGCTGGTGAGTGTTCGTGCGGCAGTGCCTTGGCAGTAACATCTTGTTTACGGCGAGGCACGTCCCGGGTATTAGCAACGGGATTGCCGACGCACTCTCTCGCCAGCAGATGGAGCAGTTCAGACAGTTGGTGCCGGAGGCCAGGCAGGATCTGGAGGAACTTCCGCCAGGGATCTGGAACATTGGACTCTAGAAATGTTCCAAGTTGTACAGGGGTCTTTGGCACCCCGCACAAGAGCAGCATACTCTCAAGCTCTGAGCAAATTTCAAAAGTTCCAGGAGAAAAAAAAAAGGCTGGATGACCCAATTTCCTATTACGGAGGCCCAGTCAATACAATTCGCAATTAGTTTAAGAAAGTGGGGGTTA
This sequence comes from Sphenodon punctatus, assembly GCA_003113815.1. Lineage (NCBI taxonomy): Eukaryota > Metazoa > Chordata > Lepidosauria > Sphenodontia > Sphenodontidae > Sphenodon > Sphenodon punctatus. The sequence continues at coordinate 2,646,750 of QEPC01008797.1, forward strand.
GCACCTTGGACAATTTCAGGTAAATTGGCAGCATTAGCTTTTTATAATAAACTGGCAGGCTTCACATCCCCTTGCGAAGGTTTCTTGGTTTGAAAAATGTTGGAAGGGTGGAAAAGGGAATCCCCATGAGGACCCGATAGTAGGCAGCCCATAACCCCTAAGATACTACAGGAAATATGTAATCAGCTACCTGAGGTTTGCTTCTCAGCCTTTGAGAGTGTCATCTTTAAGAGCTTGTTTAAGATGCCATTTTTCGGAGCGTTCCGGGTAAGCGAGATTATGGCCGATACGTCAAGGAATCAAGGGGGAGTCATAAAGGATGTTCAGGGTGTGCAGGGGCTGGAGGTTCTGCTAAGGGGATCCAAAACGGATAGGTATAAAAGAGGGCAAGTAATTAAATTAGCGAGGATGACTGACTGTCAGTTGTGCCCAGTGGTGGCTTTGGAGGATTATTTACAGGTTCACCCTGCTGTGTCCGGTCAGCTGTACATTCATAAGAATGGGGCTTGGGTAACGAGATTCCAATTTTCGGCAGTGTTACGGAGAGGCCTGGTAAGGGGAAATCTCCCTCCGCATGCATTTAGTTCCCACTCATTTAGAATAGGCGTAGCAAGCAGCGCGGCAGCGGCGGGTCTGTCCGAAGAGCAAGTGAAGGCCATCGGTTGATGGAAGTCCAGTGCATTCCGTGCTTACGTGCGGAAAGTGAATCTGGAGTGAGCAAGTAGATGTTGGCAGGGCGGAAGAAGTGCGAAGTGCGACAATAATGGTAATAAGAGTCGTCTCTCGTAGGAGGGGAACTGTCTGCACGACGACGAGAGTCGTGATCGTCGGCCACAGTATGGTCTACTGGGCCGGAAAACGAGCCAGACGCTCATATTAGGGAACCCAGCTGGGCCTGGGACATCTCGCAGACGTGGCGTGGAAAGGTAGAAGCGGAATGAGATGGGCTCAATTCCTGTCGGTGGTCCACGCTCTAGCAAGAGAGACGCATCCAGATGTGTTGGTTGTACATCTGGGGGAGAATAACATACCTGTGGAAACAGGTTTACACCTGGCCACCTGTATAAAAAGGGACCTGTGGGAGGCACGCCGTCTTCTCCCCAGTACAAAAATTGTTTGGTCTGAGATGCTGGAAAGGATTAGGTGGAAGGATGCCGTGCGCCCAAGTAAGGTTGATAAGGCAAGGAAGAAGATAAACAAGGAAGTGAAGAAGTTAATGGCTGATTTGGGGGGTCATACAATCAGGCACCCTGGGATTAAATATTCCCGGCCTGAGCTTTATCGGCCAGATGGGGTGCATTTGTCTGATGAAGGATTAGAGCTGTACCTTATTGCAATTCAGCAAAAATTGAGCNCTGGAGTTGGAGGTAAATTTGCGGCACCTCAGAGAGGTGAGGGATCTTACGACACCGGGTGCCTGGGCATCTAAATGGCAAATGAGATTTAATGTGGACAAGTGCAAAGTGATGCATGTAGGGAAAAATAATCCAAACTATGTGTACACAATGCTGGATACTAAGCTAGGAGTTACCACTCAGGAAAAGGATCTGGGGGTGGTTGTGAACAATACAATGAAATCCACAGCACAGTGCGCAGCAGCAGTCAAAAAAGCAAACAGAATGTTAGGAATTATTCAGAACGGGATAGAGAATATAACTGAGGATGTCATACTGTCTCTATACAAATCAATGATGTGACTGCACCTCTCCTATTGTGTGCAGTTCTAGTTGCCCCATCTCAAAAACGACATAGCTGAACTAGAAAAGGTACAGAGAAGGTCAACAAAAATGATCAAGGGCATGGAAGGGCTCCCATATGAGGAGAGTCTTGATAGGTTGGGGCTCTTCAGATTGGAGAACAGACAACTAAGAGGAGATAAGATAGAGGTCTATAAAATGAGTGGTGTGGAACTAATAAACAAGGACCAGTTACTTACCCTCTCAGTTAGTACTAGAAGTAGGGGAGACTCCATGAAACTCATGGGTGGCAAGTTTAAAATAAATAAAAGAAAATATTTTTTCACTCAGCATACAATTGGGTTGTGGAATCTACTGCCAGAGGCTGTGGTAAGGGCCAGTACTATAGCTGAGTTTAAAAGAGGTTTGGACAAGTTTCTGGACAAGGTCCATTAGCAGCTATTAGTCAGACAGGATCAGGGAATATGACGGGATCTGGGGGAAAACAACAGGCAATGGATCCCCCATTGTGACTTTTGGTTCTTCTCCCAAGCCACCGTGATTGGCCACTGTCGAAGACAGGATGCTGGGCTAGACGGACCGACCATTGGTCTGACCCCAGTATGGCACTTGTTATGTTCTTATATTCTTAACTGGCGAGTTTGCAAAGCGGAAGGCTTTGTGTAATTGACCCCATAAGCATAAGGGCAGATCCTGGATTTCTAATATGGGTCACTGATCTCTTTTCTCAATGAGTGTTTTTAGATGGATGCACGGGCTTCCCACCCCTGGAGCGGTTCCATGGGTGCACCCCTGTGTCTGCCCACTCCCAACCCCCCTAGGTCTGTTTTAGACAGTCCCAGCAGGTTCTCCTGGACAGGATCCTCCTGTATGATACCCCCAACACACCACAGAGTTGCAGGTTGGTTGCCTGATGCTCTAGGCTGGCTCCGTCAACTCCCTCCCGGGGCAACGGCTGGCCGGGAGTGGAGCTGCACCGTGGTTCCACTGAGCACATGGACAGCAGCTCCACTCGAGGCTGGTGCCCCAGATCTGGCTAGCCCTGTCCACTGGCGGTGCTCTGGGATGTTCTGGAGTGCCACAAGTGGGGCTGCCCCCTGCTCTACTTCCATATCTGGTGGGCTGCCTTCAGATGGACCGGCCAGCCCAGCGGTGAAGCAGGCTGGCCCTGTTGACCCCAGAGCTGAAGTCTATATGTTTACATCCAGTGTCTATGACAATATCAATATCTATGACTGAGAATTAGAAAAAATGGATTTAAGGTTTTTTTTAGCTGAGAGTTTAACGGGGAAAATACAGATTGTTGTGTTGAAAGCTATTTTGCTCCATGCTTGGGATAATATCTGTTGCTTTGCTGCTGCCACCTGTTCCACTGAAGACTAAAGGAAGAAATAATTTCTCAGTGTAAATGTGTCTGTTTTGGAAGTATCAAAAGGTAAATTTTATTTGTCGAACTGTGTGTTTTTGTTGGATGAATCAATACTCACAGGATAAACACAGCCTGTGTTCCTACCTGGGGAAGCTTGGAGAGCAACTTGGGGGTGGAGAAACACCTTTGAGAGAAGCTACCATCTGTGCTTTCCTTCCTTCTGTGTATTTTGGAATTGTAATGAAAGAGTTATTTTTGGATGGAGCAAGAATCAGAAGGGAATTATGAGCCCAACTGCACGAAGCAGAGGGAACAGAATTGAAAGACAAAGAATGAAAGAAATACCCCAGAATATTTTGGATTAACATTTTGCCTTTGTAGGATTTTGCTCTGTATCTGTGTGTGACTGGCAGTTGTTATGGTGGGCTAAATTATTTCATGCAGTCCTAATTGTAAAAAATGACAAACGGCCAACAGAAATCATATTAAGATATTTATAACAACCTCCCTCCCACACCACACATTAGGCTAATTTCACATGGACGCACCCCCTCACACGTGTGCAGGTGGGGGGGGTGCCCGTGCAAACACCGCAGTGGGTGTGCGGGGGGGGGAGAACATCGGGGAACGCCACAGGTGGTGGATGGGGTGCGTGCATGCTCCCGTACTCCACCCACCACCCAAGCACGGATCAACGGGTGCTCGCCAATGCCTGATGCTCCATGCATGGAGATGTGCGGGAGTCCGTGGGAATGCACCCCCCATGCACCGCCCACCCATCGCCCCACACCCCCGAGTCTGATAGAAAAGGGACATATTTATAGTTGCCTGGTACTTCAACAACATCCCATGTACAAGCTGCTAATTTCTTTCTTTATATAAACATGGATTTGGGGGAGGTGTACATTTTGTCTACAGCATCATTGTGTGTGGAGATTAACATTAAAAAGAAAGCACACTGGCCTTGTGGAAACACTCAGTTTTCCCTGACACTAAATTTCTACCTCTTATCCACACCAAACAAGAACAAGAAATGTTCTCCGATTCTATTGCTGCTCTGTCTGTTAGCATTGCTTGGGAGAATGCTGCTTGCCTTCTTCTTTCCTTTGCATACTACACACCACTTACACTAGTAACTCTAGACTAAAAATAAAAACATCTAAACACCTCTTTTAAATTCAATTTCTTGAAGATTGTTCAGAGTAGATGAAATTTGAAAAATAAAGCTAACGATGGCAAATTAATGACATTCTACAACTTTTTGTCTTGCATATCCAAAAAAATTAAATAAATCAAATGAATCCCTGCTGTGTGTCAACAGCTTTAATTAGAATAATTAGAAAATACCAAAGTGGAGAGGTAGGTGGCAGAGTGGTTTAATATAATGTACTAGCCTTTCAACTCTGAAGATTTAACTAGGATTTGTCTTTATAAATTGAAAAAGTTTGGCAGCCTTATTCATTTGTCTACATGTCAAAACCACTGTACATAGACATCATTTTCAACATGACTGGCAATCTTTGCTCTGAAGGCCAAAGTAATGGGCATAGTGAACTACAGGATCACATGTGTGAGTTTGCGTGTGTGCTGGAGAAGGCATTATAAAAAAACAAACGAACCCATCCAATGTAAATTTCAAACTAGTGATCAGTCTCACTGAAGAGTAAACTTTAATAAGACTACTTACCTAATGAATGCCTACGAGAAGAAATGATAATTTAAAAAATGTATTTTTAAAACACTCCTCTGCCAGAGTACTCAGGGTGCTGCACAATAATAAAAATATATAAATACAACTACTACTTGATTAAAGCTGCATGCAATTAAAACAAATAAAAACAGGAAACTGGAGGAAAAAAAGCAGTGACCATCTAAGTGGGACTGCTCCTGAGTGGTTCTGTTCATTCCTGTTGCAGATTAGGAGATCCCAGCAGGTAGCTCTCGTCACCCACTCAGGAGCCCCCCGGTGGAGTTCTGCAGGGTTCCATCTTGTCTTCTCTTGTTGTCTTGCCTAGATTACTGTAATGTGCTCTAGAATGTGGTGGCTCAGCTCCTTTTCAAGACGGGTCCCCAGGAGTACATTACTCCTGTGCTTTACAGTCTACACTGGCTACTGGTAGCTTTCCGGGCACAATATGGTCCACAGAGTTGGATGGCTCGTGCCCCTAGGGGACCTAGGTGCTTGCAGGAGGTGCAGTGTGCCATCCCCCTCCTGGGGTGGAGTGAGGAGCCGGGTCCAAGGTCCATCAGTGGGAGGCTGTTGCTGCTAAACGTTAGGTCCATTGTCAACAAGGACCCAATTGTCCGGGATTTAATCTCGGATGGGGCTGTGGACCTCGTGTGTATTACGGAGACCTGGCTAGACGAGATGGCTGAACCAACTTTAGCGGATCTCATTCCAGCCAGGTATGGCATGCAGCACCAACCCTGCATAGGTGGACGGGGAGGTGGCGTAGTGATTATTTTTAGAGAAGACTGGCCTGTTAGGAGATATCCAGTTCAAGAGATTGCAGGTATTGAGGCCCTCCATGTGGTGTTTGATTTGGCTGGGGGCAAGCTAGGGGTGCTGCTGGTATACCGGGCCCCTTCCTGTCTGGCAGCATCCCTTACTGCTCTAGCAGAGTTGGCCTCGGAGGTGGCACTGGGCTCCTCCAGGACTTTGGTCCTGGGAGACTTCAATGTCCATGCTGATGCCGGTCTTGTAGGAGCGGAGCGAGAATTCATGGCCACCATGGCAACCATGGATTTGTCCCAAGTGGTCATCTGCCCAACCCATGTGTGGGGGGGCATACCCTCGACCTGATCTTTAGTTCTGGCCTTGAGGTGGGTGGTCTGGTAGCGGGGGAGGTTAGGGCTATGACCTTGTCATGGATGGACCATTATCTCCTCTAGGCCAGTCTCTCAGTGCGCCACCTCCAGAAGGGGACAGGACCAGTTAGATTGGTCAGCCCTCGGAGGCTGATGGAGCCCCAGCTGTTCCAAGACGTCCTGAGGGAATTAACCTTGGACCTGGACGGTCACTCTGTTGATGAGCTGGTCCAACATTGGAATAATGAATGAATGAATAAATTTTAATTGTTTAGCTTTTGCCATAACAAAACAGAAAAAACATATAAAATACAAGCAAAGAAAGGATAAAAATAGACATAAACAAGAAATAATCCTATAAACCACAGGAGGCAACTCTAAGCAAGCTGCTTAGTCCGAAGGACATTAAATTTAAAAAAGTCACCCTCCCAGATAGCGCTTCATCTTGCCCAGCCAGACATAGTCGCCATGTGCCAAGGTTAGCAGAATTAACAAAACTAGTGAAAAAAGGGGCTAACTATTTAATCCAAATATCATGCCACCTAGGGCAGTGAAAAAAAACATGGTCAAGCCTTTCAATCAGCCCCGAGACCGCCCTGAAACAATCACAGTAACACAAAGAAGGGTGCAATTTCAGAAACCGGCCCTCAGTTAGCGCTGTAGGAAGTAAATTCATTCGGGCCAGGGTGAGACACCTACGGACCGAGTGAGGCAAATGAAGCTGAAGGTAAGGGCGAGGAGACAACTGGAGCCCATAAAGGTCCAGAAAATCAATTAAGGAAGACTTTGTCCAGAATAGGGCTATTTCCTGCTGGGAGCTAATATCCCAAATTTTCTGTTTAATGGTTTTCTTCCCAGTGAGGAATCCACAGCGGGTTAAATCATCCGGGGAAAGACCTATACAGGCAAGCTTTTCTTCTGCCTGCTTTACCCAGCAGCTATAGGTATCCTTAAATTCCCTCTGCGCAAGCTGGGCAGTCCTACCATACTGTAGTTTAAGCCAGTAAAACAAGATTATTATCCAAATCTGGGCCTCAAGAGGACGCATCCCACACTCTGATCTAACCGCACAGGAAGCAGCATGATTGGAAAGGGCCAAAATAGACCTCAAAAACTTAGTTTGAATATGCTCCAAGCTTGCAATTTCCCCCCAAACCCAAATCTGGGCATCATATAACAACTGAGAGAGACATTTGGCCCTATAAACCTCCAGAGCTGGAATAATCAGATACCTCCCATTGGACCTAAAATAACAACAGAGGGCCTTCCCCAACAAGGTTGCCTGTCTGATCACAGTGTTACCATGAATTACCCAGCTGCCATTGGACTGGAAAATCAGGCCAAGATATTTATAGGAGGTAACTTGCTCAAGCCTATGACCACCTAGGGACCAGTTATAAATCTTCCGCTTGAGCGAAAAAACCATAATCCTAGTTTTGGTATAATTTACTTCCCAAAAGTTCTGGGCACAGTAATTATATAGCACCTGCAGCTGCCTATTCATTCATGCCAACCCGGGACCTAGCCAGCAAGATGGCATCATCTGTATAAAGCAGAATTGCCACATCCGTTGTCCCAAGCCTAGGAGGATGATTATCGGGAGATGACACAACAGGGATCAAATCATTAAGATAAATGTTGAAGAGAGTTGGAGCAAGTACACAACCCTGCTTCACCCCACGATTAGTTAGAATTGTTCTTGAGAGTGAGCCCACAGCATCCAACCTAACTCGGAGTGTGGTGTTACTATATAACCTCCGAATAAGGCCTAATAGCCTGGGATCAATTTGTAAAGAAGACAGTTTTTCCCACAGCCTATTCCTGGAGACATGGTCAAATGCTGCGTGTAAATCTACAAATGCTGCGTATAAACCAGAGGAATGCATATATTTCTTAACCAGATGTTGGAGAACAAAACAATGATCAAGCGTAGAACGACCTGCCATAAACCCATTCTGCTCCTCCCATAGATAAGCATCCTTCTCTAACCAACCCTCAAGCCGCTTCAGCAGAAATCGAGCGTATAGCTTTCCAGTCACGCTGAGTAAGCTAATTGGCCTATAATTTTGGGCCTCCACCAGAGAGCCCTTTTTATAGATGGGGACAATTTCAGCCTGAGTCCATGACGTCGGGATCTCCCCCATTAAATTAATGCCCGTAAAGAGCAAAGCCAACACTCTTGCCCACCATCTCCTATTGGTCTTAAAGAGTTCCGGTGGGAGGACACCAGGCCCAGCTGCCTTTCCTCCTTTCAGCCCATCTATTAGTGCCTCAATCTCACTGGCTGTTACTTCATCCCAGGACAGGAGCACATCCAAGCCCACCAAGGACACCCAAGGTGCGGGGCCATGGGCGTACAGGGAGCTAAAATAAACCCTCCATTGATCCAATGGAACCCTAGAGGAGAAGCCAGATTGTACCTTCCCACGGTTATACAATAGTCTCCAAAAATTGGCAGTGTCACGGCTTCTGGCTGCCCTATCAATTGTTTCCCAGCATTTAAGATAATGCATCCGTTTCTTGTAAAGGAGCAGCTTTTTATAACTTGCCCAGATGCCACAAAAGTATCCAAACCCAGGAAAAGACGCCCCTCTCCTAATTCCATGATAAAGCTGGTTGGGAGAGGCCATTGACAGGGTGGATCCGAGACGGCCCCTGCCTCTGTCTCATCACCACAGGACCCCTTCGTTTACCAAGGGCTGCGGTGTATGAAGCAAGTAGGCAGGAGGCTAGAGTGATGCTGGCATCGGACTCACTCTGACTTCAACTGACTTCTCCATAGGACCCATTTGCAGTCCTATATTGAGACTGTGAGGACAGCAAAGAAGGAATTCTTTGCTGCCCTCATAGCATCTGCAAAGTCACGCCTGGCAGAGCTGTTTCGGGTGGTGCGGGGGCTGGTCAGTCCAGCCTCCCTCCACCTGGACGGGGACTTGTCCCAGGTCTGCTGTGAGGAGTTTGTCACGTACTTTGCAGACAAGATCGCTCAAATTCAGAGTGACTGACACTGGGTTGGGGGAAGTAGATGGAGAGCGCAAGATCACGGAGGCCCCGTCTGGTCCAACTTTGTGGGGGGAGTTTCAGGAAGTGACGCCGGCCAATGTGGTGGATGTTTGGGGTCTAGAGAGCCACCAGTTGTGAACGTGATCCTTGCCAGTCCTGGCTGGTGAAAGCCTCCAGGGAGACATTGGGGCGGTGCTGGCAAGAGTGGTCAACGCATCCTTGCAGCAGGGGAGATTGTTGCCCTGCCTCAAGGAGGCTGTGGTGCGCCCCCTGCTGAAAAAAACATCATTAGATGTGGATGCACTCATTAGCTACTGACCTGTCTCTAACCTTCCCTTTTTAGGGAAGGTTATTGAGCGGGCGGTGGCGATTCAGCTCCAGGCACATCTGGATAGCATCGGTTTCCTAGACCCTTTTCAATCTGAGTTCTGTCCCGGCTATGGCACTGAGACAGGGCTGATGGCCTTGGTAAACGATCTCCACCAGGAGATGGACACAGGATGTTCTACATTTCTTATCCTGCTAGATCTCTTGGCCGCTTTTGATACCATGGATCATGGGCTGCTGTTGAGATGGCTGCAAGACCTGGGGGGTCTGGACGGGACTGTTCTTGAATGGTTCCGCTCATTCCTCTCGGGGAGAAGCCAACGGGTGGTGTTGGGAGCTGAAACATCTTGCCCCTGCGCCTTGACCTGTGGTATTCTGCAGGGTTTCATCTTGTCTCCTTTATTATTTAATGTATATATGAAGCCCTTGGGGGAGGTCGTGAGAGGGTTCGGGGTGCAATGTCACCGAGCTGCATTGCAGGAAGGGGCGGGGTATAAATTTGCTAAATAAATAAATAAAAATAAATAAATATGCTGATGATACTCAGCTGTACCTCTGTTTTTCAGCTGACCCAGACCCTGCTGTCTCATTTTTATCCCAGTGTCTGGAGGCCATGGCGGAGTGGATGCGACAGAGCAGACTGAAGCTCAACCTCGATAAGATGGAGTTGATGGTGGTGGGGGAGGGCGAGGGAGGTGTTGGCCCCCCTGATTAGGAGGGTTCGCCCTCCTATAGCTCAGCAGGTTTGGAGTCTGGGGGTGGTGTTAGATTTGGATCTCCGCCTGGATCGACAGGTGGAGGTGGTTAGCGAAGGCCGTCTTCCACCAGTTGTATCTGGTGCGGAGACTGCGTCCATACATTCTCGGGCAAGATCTGGCCTCCCTCATGCATGCCTTGGACTACTGCAATGAATTCTACGTGGGGCTGCCCTTGTTCCTGGTGCGGAGGCTGCAGCTAGTGCAGAATGTGGTGGCCCGGCTCCTGATGGGGACGGGTCATCGGGAGCATATAACACCTGTGCTCCAGACTCTGCACTGGTTGCCAATAGTATGCCGAGCCAGGTTCAAGGTATTGGTATTAATCTATAAGGCCCTTCAGGTTCTGGGCCCCTCGTACCTCAGGGACCACCTCTCCCTCCGTGCCCCGGAGCGGCTCCTTCGGTCTGCTGGCGGTGCCTTTTTGGAGGTCCCCGCATTAAGTGGGGGGCTACAATGGAGATGGCATTCTCGGTGGCTGGGCCGCGTCTTTGGAATTTCCTCCCAGAGGAAGCTTGCCTGCCCCCAAACCTTTTGACATTCCGGCTGGCTTGTAAGACCTGGCTGTTTGCCTAGGCCTTTGGGGAGTGGGGGAGAGGGGTTAGGGTATTGGCTCTCCTCTACCTTTTTGGTTTATTTTTATAAATTTTTGTTTAAATTTATTGTATTGTTTTAAAAAATGTTTTATTGAATGTTTTTATATTACAATATAAAAGATGCCGTAAGCATAGGAGGTGACTCAGAAATGCTTCTAATAAATAAATAATAAATGTAAGGTACTGTCAAAAATAGTTTTTGACATTAAGAGCCCTAAACGGCCTGGGCCCCACATATCTGAAAGACTGTGTTTCTTACCATGCTCCCCTGTGGCCCCTGCAGTTATCCTGGAGCATCTCTTTTAGGTCCGAAATAACAAATCACTGTGAACGTTGTTTCCGTTTGAAACAGGTCATTCGTGCAGCATGAAAACTTACTGGCTTTTCTGCTGTTTCCACTATTTATCATTATTTTTCATGAGTTGAACAGAGCTGCTACAGGGCTAATCCCAAACCTCATACACCCACAGGGGCTGTGGATTTACAAAAGTGGCAGGGAAGTGATGAAAGTTGCCATAGAAATGCAGTAAAAGTGCTATAAAACCATCGTAAAAGTCCCCCAAAGTGATCAAAAATGATGAAAAATTGTGTAAAATGCCAGAAAGTGACGAAATTGATGGGAAATGATGAAAAATTACAGGCATCATATCCACAATGGTGGAAGTGCAGAATCATTGGAGACTGATGAAGTACTGACGAACACTTGCATGCACATCTGGAAGGTCGGTAATTCTCTTTGGAATGGAAACACTTGTTCTCATTACAGCCCTACTCGCTCGCAGGTATCACCTACCGATCTTGTTCATAAAGCAAGGGCCTGCAGTGAAGTATTCTTGGTTGCTGCCTCAGTGTTGCGGCACTTCCTTCTACCGGAGGTCCATCAGAGCCCAAGCCTAAGCATATTCTGGAGGCAGTGTAAAACCTTTTTTATTGGAGAAGCGTTTTGCCGGCAGAGATGGGGTTGGAGCAAGGGTGGGGTTTTAAAAGATTTTAAGGAGTTTTGTGTTTTTAATATTGTAAGCCCCTCTGACCTTAGGGGAAAGGTGGGTTCAAAATTTAAATAAATGAATACATTAAAAAAAAAAAAGCACCTCTCAAAATCATCACAGGCGTTGTCTTCATCCTGATGTAGGAGGAGGAAAGCAGCACTATTCAGAAGTGCCAAAAAAGTTCCTGTTGAGAACTCTGGGTACCAAGAGAAGCATTGGACAAAATCATCCCCTTGGAAGGTCCTTTGTGGGGTCCCACAGTGTTCCACCTTGTCCCTGCTCCTGCTCAATGTGTATCTGAGGCTCCTGGGTGAGGCTATATGGAGATTTGGAGTCAGGTGCCATCAGTATGCTGATGACACCCAACTCTATCTCTCCTTTTCATCTGACCCAGGTCCTGTATGTGTCTGGCTGCCACTGGGGACTGGATATGGAAAAGCTGAATCCAGTCAGAACCAAAGTGATGATGGTTGGCTGGTTTTGTGACCTGGGAGACATAGGAACCCCTGTCATTGATGGGGTCCAGGCTCCTTTGGTCACTCAAGTTTGCACCTTGGGGTGCTGTTGGATCCGTGGCTGAACTTGATTGCCAGGTTGTGCAGGTAGCTTTGAACCTTTTCACCAATTACATCTGAGGTTGAAGGCTGCAACCTTTTTTTTTTTTTTTTTTTTTTTAAAATCAAATTCAGATTTGAATGTCCACCATTGTCCATGCCTTCATAACCTCAAGGCTAGACTACTGCAAATATGCTCTGCATGGGGCTGCCCTTGATGACTATTTGGAAGCTACAGTTGGTTCAGAACGTGATGGCCCATATTCTGTCAAAGTTCACTGAGAAGACATTACAAGTTTTCTACACTGGTTATCAGTAGCCATCTGGGCACAATTCAAGGTTCTGAATTTGACTTATAAAGCCCAAAATGGCTTAGGCCCCCAGGTATCTGAATCTCATGTTCTCTTGCAGACTCCAAGGTCAGCTGGGAGAGCCCTCATGCAGGTACCATCTGCCCATGTGATTTCTATAGCAAGGGCACGCAGAGAGGTGTTCTCGGTGGCTGCCCCATGATTATGGATCTCCCTCCCCTTGGGAGTCCATCTAAGCCCGAGCCTGCTCATCTTCCAGATTAGCGCATTTCAAGGGCACAGGCACCAATCTTGACAGCAACAGAAGCGCAGATTCAGTTAATAGTAAGCAAATAATCATGAACACTCACAAGCATTCCTGAAAGGTAGGTATTTCCCAATGGTACGGGAAGAGTCATTCTCACCTCAGCTCTAGTCAGGGCAGGCCTCATGGCTGGCGCCAGAGGTAGGCAAAGTAGGGCATTTGCTGAGGTTCCATGGCATTCAAGGGGTCCCATGGCCTTTGGGGAAGTCCCCCAAAACCTGGGCAGTAGCACTTCAGTTGCTGCTACCGCAGCATCTCCACTCCTCCCAGCTCTACATTTGGCCCCTTGCCAGCCTGGCTTCCTGGCAAACCAAAACATTTCAAAAATACTTTTGCAATCCATTTCGGAAAATATCCCTTTATCCTATCTGTACACAGATGATCACTAGCTCTAACTCATTTACATATAAAAATAGTCAAGAACAAATTAAACAAACCAACATCACTTCCCAAAGTTCTAACTTTCTCAGATTTGCTCTGAGAGAGAATTCAGGAGTCTTACAAGTGAAGAAAAATGCTGTTAGCAAATAGTGTAAAAAGTTGACATGATGATTTACTTTTCTCTCATCAACAAGAATATGTTGTGGTCAAGGATCATTTGATTTTGCTGTTTTACAGTTCTGATTTCTGCACTTCTCAACAGGCCGCTCAGGGCCCCACGCTTGGGAGGGCCCAACAGTTCAGGGTCTTAATTTTTTTATTTTTTTTTAAAATGGTCAGAGGGTGGGGGAGAGGACTTGGGACAGATGCATCGCCAGTGTCAATGTGGCACTGCACTGGCAGTGGCAGCAGTGCCGCGGGGCCCCTCGGCCTCCCCCCATGGCCCCACCTACCTCCGCCTCCATCCTCGGCTCTACTCCAACCTGGCGGGTGTGGCCTCCAAGGTCCATGTGACCCTGCCTGGCCCCTTCTTCTTTCTCCCTCCCGGAAGTTGCTTACACAACTTCTGGGAGGAAGAGGACCTGTGGGCACAGTGCGTGCGGAGCAGGCAAGTAGCACAGGTTACTTACTGCTGCTTCTGGCTTGCTTCAAACCGGGACTGGTGCCACTCGCAACAGTGACTCACTCGGCAGCGGCGGCGCAGTGCATCAGTGGTGGCGATCCCAGGACCCCAGAAAGCAGCAGAGGCAGCGACAGGAGGAGTGCGGAGCAGCAAGCATCAGAGCCTGGAGCAGCAGCGATCCAGCAGCGGCAGACGCAGTGGCGAAGGAGAGAAATCAGCATGGGACACCCCAATGGCTTGAGGGAGCAGAGCAGTGTGGGATCTGAGAGGCAAGGAAGAGGAGAGGCAACGCGCAGCATGGGACCTAACCTGAGAGGCAGTGGGAGTTGGAGCGGTGGCAGAGCAGCAGCGGGTGGCGGTGCGATGGCAGTGGCCACAGTTGAAGGGACAGCAGAGCAGAGGGATCCCATTTTTGGTAAGTTCGGGGCCCTGCGCCTGGAGGGGATGGTGTTGAGGGAGGCCTGGGCTGGGCAAGGTCGGTGGCGAGGCCTGGTGGTGGTGGTGGGCTGCGGGGCTCGGTGAGGCCTAGCCTCGCGGTGAAGACTGGGTGTGGCCTAGCCGAGTGGTGGGGAGACTTCTGTGGCCTGGCCTCATGGTAAGGCCTAGTGGGGGAGCATGGGGACTAGTAGTGGAGGGAGGGGCCCAGCGAGTTCTAGCCTCGCTGTGAGGCCCGGGTGACTGCAAGGCCTAGCTGGGTGGTGGGGGCCCACTAGGACCTTACCTCGTGGTAAGGCGTCATGGTGGTGGGGGGCCCAGGGCCTCGCCTTGTGGGGGGAGGGGGACCTTGCAGAGAGGCCTAGCAGTGGGTGGAAGGGGTCCCAGTGAGGCCTAGTCAGGTGTTGGGGGGCCCACCAGGGTGGGAGGGGTATGGAAGGGGTGTGGAAACCAGACTCGGCGAGGCCTAGTGGTGGGGGGGTGTCTGGCCTCGTGGTGGGTGGTGGTGGTGGGCTTTGTGGTGAGGCCTCGCAGTGTGTGTGTCTGGCCTCGTGGTGGTGGTTGGGGGCTTGTGGTGAGGCCTGGCCTCACGGTGGGGGTGTGTGTCTGGCCTTGTGGGGGTGGGGGCTTGTTGTGAGGTCTGGCCTCGTGGTGGTGGGGACCTTGTTGTGAGGCCTGGCCTCGTGGTGGTGGTGGGGTGGTCTAGTTTGGTGGTGGTGATGGGCCTTGCGGTGCGAGGGTCGGGCGGGGTCTGGCTTTGCAGTGGGCCATACCTACAGAGGATATTGTATTACAATATTCCTATCAATTCCACAAGGCCTTCTTTCCTGGAGAGAGAGAGAGCTTGAGGCACCAGCAGCAGTATCTGGTGGGTAAAGCAACAGCAACAGGTAGGAGAGAGCAGCGCAGCTCTAGTGGGGAGCTGGAGGTGTCACTGGGGAGCCTGTCTTCCAAAGAGATGGCCAAAGTAAGGTTTGGGTAAGCTGCACTGCACGTCTACAGGGAAAGAAAGGAAATAAGGAACTTTACTGTTGAGTAGCCACTGAGTGAGAACTCTTGTCTGTGTGCTCTTGCTGTTGCCTGTGTTTTAAATAAAGAGTTGTCTTTTTAACCGATATCTGTGTCCTGTGCTCTCTTTCTTCCATGTGGGGACAAAACACAGATTTAAATGTTCTTTGTTGCATATTGATTTCATTGCACTGATGGGTTAAACATGGCATGGGGGGAATTCTCTGCATTTGTCTGTGGGGAGTGGGGTGGGGCCTGTGGGGCCCTGCATTTTGTCTTCACCCTGGGCCCCGCAATTTGTAAGGCTGGTCCTGCTTCTCAAGCTTACATAAATTGGTCTATGATGATATCAGAGGTGTGTGTGTGTGTGTGATGAGAGAGAGAGAATGTGTGGAGAGTGTGTGTGTGTGTGGGCCTGCCTGCCTGGCCCTAAAAGGGTGCTTGGGGGTTGGTTTGACCTGCCCTCTGTGTATTCAGCATGTTTACTTTTGGGGAGGGAGGTGCCAGTTTTGCCTTGCTGTGTGGTTTGGGGTGCTTAATTTTACATTCACACAAGTTATGCAAATTAGGTGTAGAATTATGCAAATTAGGGCTTATGTAAATTAGGCAAAAGTGGGAGACCACTGATACTCTGTCGCCCAAGGGCCCAAAAGCCAGCCCTGGCTACCACAGGGTGACTCAGGGCAACTGTCCCAAGCCCCACTCTTTCTGGGGCGCTCTGCATCCAACAGGCCAATGGGGGGGGGGGGACTCATTCCCATCCAGCCGAGACCCCAACACCATCTTTAGGACCTCACGAAGAGTGCTGTCAAGAAGGTGGGGCCACCAGAGCCCAACATCTTATTTTCGCTCTGAGCCCCACAAATTCTAAGACTGGCCCTGTTTGCAGCCTGTTTTTACTCCAGAATCTTGCCTCCTGCTTCTTTGTCCTAATAAGATCAACTAATGTACTAGATGTACTTATTAGATGTACTAATAAGATCTTTTTATCTTGTACATTTAAAAAAAAAAAAAAAGTCTGTTGAAATTTTCATTACTGCCATAATCCAAAGTGTTATGAACAGTAGAGTAATAATGTCAAAACAGAAAGTTCCACAGCTGAGAAAAATTGGTGGATGAAGTTAAAGATAAATAATGCATTCCTTCCCACACTGCAAAGGAAAGAAAACATTTATAACTCTCGGCTGTTAGCCCATTTATTATTACTAAACAGGGAAAGTATTAATGCATTCATGGGGATAATCTAAAATAAAAAGTGTTGT
The DNA here is from genome assembly GCA_003113815.1 of Sphenodon punctatus. Taxonomy (NCBI): domain Eukaryota; kingdom Metazoa; phylum Chordata; class Lepidosauria; order Sphenodontia; family Sphenodontidae; genus Sphenodon; species Sphenodon punctatus. The sequence continues at coordinate 2,663,171 of QEPC01008797.1, forward strand.
ACATGATGATGGTTGTCTGCGGATGGGGAGAGCAGTGCTAGTAGCCTGGTGCCAGAGCGAGCTGCTGCCCCAACCTGCAACTTGAGACTTTCCTATGGGACTTGCCTGAGAGGTAAAGGAACATTATCTGGGGGGTGAGAACTGGTGGCGTGGCTTCCCTAGTATCAGGTGTTATGGAGAGCTGTGATCAAGAATCTGTGCTGTGGCTGACCAGGATCAGCTGTTCCTGCTGAAGGATTTAAAGGACAGACCAAGGCGGCATGCGCGCCTCAGACGTGCGCGCCCTTGTGCGCGTGGCCTCAGGCACTGGCCAAGGTTGGCCGCTGGTCCCCTGGCTTTTTAATTGCTCTCCCCCGGTGAGAGCATGGAGAATAAAAGACATAGATTGTCTGGTTCCCCTGCTGTTCCAGCCTCTCCTAATTAGATTTTTTGCCAAATCAGCCCTTGGAATGTCCCGGCGCTGTGAAGTGTCTCCAAAATCAAGGCACACGGAAGAGCAGGGAGGGGTGTAATGCTGAAGATAGTGTTCAACCCCTGATGACTGAGACTGTTGACCTTTTTACAAATATGAATATGAGTAGACCGAGAGAGATGGCCCAGGAAAATGAACTCCTTGATGGATGGGGTGATTCACGATTGGGGGAAGCTATGAAATCCCAATGCCACCTTAAAGTTAAGACTGTTGCCTTATTATTTGAAAGTATATTTGAGATGGGGGGACTCATTGGTGTGGGTTAGGACACAACTTCACGAGCCTTTGGCTAAAATTGGTCTATTATCGTCCCCGACTGAAATTTTAAGATCTAATACTTCACCAGCAATTAATGCACCTGAGAAATGGGAGGGGGATGTTAGGAAACTGACCATTACAAATATAGAGAGCATCCACCGAAGATCTGATGCTACCAAGCCAGATCGACTGTTTCGGGTTAACGATAGAGCAATCTGGATTAAAGGCAGACCATTGAGGAATGGAATTTTCCCTAGCTGGAGAAATGTTGGTGAGGTATCACAGAATCTGTCTTGTCTTTTGGGGATTAGGACGTATGCTGTGGACATAGAGAGGGTACAACTGTTGAACTATGGACCAAGAAGTGCCTGTGTTAAAATCTCTTTCAAATCCCCCTGTATGGTTAAGAAACTTTTCTTGGAGAGAAAATACTTAAGATCCCAAGGGGTCTCCATAGATAGGGTATTCTCCCATGGGGAGCAGGCAAAGGATAGGAGTTATAGAACAGTTGCTACAGCCTATTGTCTGTCCTCGCCAAATTGTACTACTATGGGGCCGAGGAAGGCAAATAGTAATAGCTCTCCTTGTAGGCAGGCAAGCTCCCCTACGTTCCTGGAGGAGATGGAAATTGGTGGAAATCAAGAGCTCCCTAAGTTGTTAGGTAAAACAACAATACCAGTGGATAGGGCAAATAAAGAGATTGTTTCAATATTACCTATTGTACAAAAAGCCTGGAAGGTGGTAGGAATGGGAAGGGTGCCCTTTTTTTAGATATGATAAAGGATTTCTTGGAGGATAACTCAAGGGGAGTTGGGGAAATTCCTTCCCTTGTTTCATTTAATGACCTTTCTATTGTGGACCAGGACATTATGATCCAAAAATTAGATCTGATGATGAGTAAACTCCCTCATTCCACCCTCGACTTCCAGGCCAAAGGGCTGGATATTCCTGAGAAAGTTCATGAACCATTGCACAATGTAGAGATGCTTACTGTGACTCAATATCTTGAGCTGGGAGAAAGTAGCTGCTCTGTCATCCCAATACACGAAGCTTCCCTGAAGCAGACTCATGTGGTTAAAAGTACTCCCCAACAAATTTACTCAGGTTCAGTGGTAGTGGGGCATGCTGAATTGGATTTAATAAGGTCTGATATCATTTGTGTCAGTAACTGTAAGCAGCAGAGCATAGAGAATACTGGATATGAGATTAGGTGCACTGGAGAAGTTCCATTGGGTTCCTCTAAGAATCAGCTGTATTCATTGAATCCAGTAGAGTCAAGAGAGTATTAAATGATGCCACCTAAACATTAAGAAGAGTGCAGGTCATGCTTTATAACCAGAGAAGGATAGCGTGGCTCAAGAGATAATGGGATGTGATGTGGAGTGGGATGGAGATTTGCTTGTACTGAATACCCACCCCATTTCTTTTTGGAACCTTGGGGTATTGAAGGCCTGCTTAATTTCTAAGGCCATTCCCAAACCCAATGAAGGATTAAGATTCATGTCATGGAATGTCGCTGGCCTAAGATCTAAGCTGGTGGACCCAGACTGGGTCTCTTTCTTGAAAAACTATGATTTGATCTTCCTTCAGGAGACTTGGTGTCAGGGAGATGAGGCTATTACGATTCAGGGCTTCCAGGTTTACTCTACCCCTGGCATCAGAGTCAAAGCTAAAGGACGTGTCTCAGGTGGACTGGCTATCCTTATATCTGATAGATTTGTTAAGCCTTATATACCTGTATCTCAGTCTAGACAAGAACGCCAAATAGGATTATGGGAACATCCTTGGGGTGGCCAAATGCTTTTGATAAATTTATATATTCCACCCTCTACCTTATTATAATTCTGATGTGTGGAGCATGTGGAAGAGACTATAATTTACCTGGATGAAAAATACCCGGAGGCATTCCCGGTGTATGCAGGAGATTGGAACGTGAGGTTGGGATGTCTGAAAGATGATGAACTGGAGGGGGATCTGGGGGGAGGAGGGTGGACTGCTGCTAGGAAATCTAGAGGTATGGTAAGGAGCGAGACAGGGGCCTCTATGGCTAATCTTTTGTATTCCTGTGGCTTGATGGTGCTCAATGGGAGTCGACTGGGGAACCCTGAGGGGGACTTTACCTTTGTGAATACAAATGGTAGAAGTATCGTTGATTATATTGTAATCCGTCCATGTCACTGGGGGGATATGGAAAACTTTAAGGCAATACTTTGGCCAGAGTCAGATCATTTGGCCCTGGCTGTTGATATTAATCTAGGTAGGAGTAGTCTTGTGTCTAGGATACAACTCGAAGAGGGGACAGAGAGCAAACCCAGAATGCGAGCTGGGTGGTCTAACTCCCTTCTGGATAAAACTCTGGATATGCTGTGGGGGCATGATTTTTGCAAGTACCAAGAAGAGATTATTATGGCAGGGGAGGAAGATATGGAGCGGATATATAACTGTTATGCAGCAATAGTCTCAGGGCTAGGGGTTAATATTCTATCCCATGAAGTAAAACACGGCAAAGCCTATCCCAATAAATGGTATGACAAGGAGTGTAGGGTGGCTAAACATAAACTCTCATATGCCAAAACCATATGGTCAAAATGTTACTCTGACTCTACTAAGCAACTCTTTTTGGCTGAGAGATGCAAGTACAAGATGCTAATTAAGAGTAAAAAACTTGCCTCTGTACAACCGATCTGGATTAAACTCAGACTGGCAGCATCCTTGAAGGATTCCAAATGTTTCTGGTTTTTGATTAATCATGAATTGTGTCCAAGAACTGGCAAATCAGTGGGGTTAGTCAGTGAGGAGTCGTGGATGACTTTTTTTGAGGCAACATTTGGTTCTATAAATTGTGAAGATGCTACCAAGTTAAGTACAGTCTCCAGTCTATTACAAGAGCCATATGTTTATTCCTTTGACCCCTTTGTAAAAGAAGACAAGGTAGTGGAGATAACTGAATCTCTTAGGCGGAATAAAGCCCCCGACTTTGACTTTATAGTGGCGGAGGTCCTCCAGGCGTGTCCCGGCTGGTGGGCCCTGCTCCTGGCTAATTATTTTACTCAAATTAACATCACTAAAAAGGTGCCGCGTGAATGGGGCTTTTCTATTATTGTCCCAATTTTCAAGAAGGGTAACGCCAGGTATCCAGGGTGTTACCGACCCATTAACTTGCTCCCGGTACTAGGAAAGGTCTATAGTAAAATTCTCCTTAGACATGCTTAGAAGAATGGGTGTATGGAAATAGGTTGTTTCCTCAGGAGCAATTTGGCTTTAGGAGACAGTGCTCCACGATAGATAACTGCTTTATTATTGTGCACATCATAGCTAAGAATACTAAAATAAGATCAGGACGGATGTTTTTTGCCTTTATTGATTTTCAAAAGGCATTCAATTCTGTATCAAGAATTAAGCTATGGTGTAAGCTGCAGCAGATGGGCATTGGTAGAGATCTGTTGGCCTTACTTGTCAACGTACATACTGAAAATCAAGCAAAAATTAGACTGGGACCGGAAAAGGGACTGTCCAAACCAATTCGCGTTCTAAGAGGAGTACGGCAGGGATGTGTCCAGACTCCTCTGCTCTTTAACATCTATCTAAGTGATCTCATTGAGAAACTTTCATCCCTTGACTCTCACCCCCCAAAAGTTAAGGACAGATCACTGGCTGCACTATTGTATGCCGATTATGTGGTTTTAATGTCCCAGATGAGGAAAGGGTTGCAAAATCAATTAGGAAAACTTTCTGAGTATTGCGATGCCAATGAGTTAACTATAAATTACCAGAAATCTCAAATTATGGTATTGGGGAAGAAAGGCCCTAAGTATAGATGGCTAATTAAGGGTAATCAGCTCCTTCAGGTGGACTCCTACATATATCTTGGGGTGGTGCTATCTAGCAATGGTAGGTGGGACAAGCATAAAAAACTAATTGCAGCAAAGGCGAGTATAGCAGCCAAAGGAATAATAAGGTTGGCTATGAGATCTGTGGGGGTCAGATTGCCTAGTGTTCTGGATGTCTTTAAGGCTAAGGTGCAGACTCTGTTAACCTTTGGTGCTGAGATTATCTTGGGGGATAATTGGCAGACTCTGGAAGTTGTCCAGAATAAGTTTTTGCGAAGTTTGCTGAGGGTCCCCCAAGGTGTTCCAGCTGCAGTGGTGAGAGCTGAAGCAGGTATGTTAGCTATCTCCTGTTTAGGAAGGCGGATGGCTCTCAGATATTGGGCTAAGCTACATGTCCAGAAAGAGAATTCCTTGACAGCGCTCTGTTTGAGAGAGGAATTGGAATATGTAGGAGGATGTGGCTATTCTTGGATAACCCAAATTTCATCCTATTTTAAGAACTTGGGTCTATAATTCTCTTACTTTGGGGGGTGGGGGAGACTCTACCTGAACAAAGATCTATGATAGATATGCAATCTGCTGATATAACAAAACAAGAGGATCTGGCATTGCTGGCTGATTGGAAGGTGGCCCCCTGCCTCCAATACTTTAAGCTCCAACATACATTTGAGGAATATCTGGACAAGCTAAATGATCCAGTGGCCTGTAGAGCTTATACGCAATTGCGATTTCAGTTATTTCCTTCAGCAATAACTAGAGGGCGATATGGAAAGAAACCTTATGAGAGCAGGACCTGCCCCTGCATGCTTATGGAAATAGAGGATTTGGAACATTTCTTGTTCATTTGTCCCTTCTATGAAAGCATAAGGCAGGCTTGACTATGTCCGATGTGGAAAGGGAAGGAATTCCTTTCAAAGGGCTGTAAATTTGAATTATTACTAGCCACAAGGGATGATCAGGTGATGAGAGCAACTACATCCTTTTCCTATTAAGCTATGGTGCTCCAGGAAGTGGGGTGATGTATGGATATTGTGTATTTTGCTGTAAACTCCCAAGTGTACCATTTTTCTTATATCTGTTTTAAAGACTTCTCTTTGCTGAGAAGTTTATTTTTTGTTTAGATGTTTTGTATTTCGGTTGTCTTTGTTTATGGCTATGACAAAAGCTAAACCCGCAATAAATTTACTTACTTACTTAACTTACATGATGAATAAGTTAGACTAGTAATATTAGTAACTTGGTGCATAATTTCTTCAACGTTCTAAATTTGCAGGAAGATAATATGATGTTTTTACACCATTACTGTAGATTAATATTACTGTGCATATCCAGAAAAAGTCATATTTTGGTACATATTTTGGTTCAAGCATTTGCATTAAGTCCAATTAAGTATTTAAGACCATGCTTAAGTGCTTTGCCAAAAGGGCAATAATTGCTTAAGCAATTAATATGATATTGGTATAATTCTCCATTCTGAGAGAGTATAATACTGTAAATATAATTAACATGGTGGCAAAAGATTCACATTCTAGGTAGTATGCATACACATGCATAATCATAACTAAGGCCCTTTTTACACAGACGCTCTAACACCCATAAAATGGCGTCTGTTGCTCCGTGGGTGGGTGTGGGTGGAGATGGGTGTTGGCCGGGAGCAAACACTCACCAACACCCACCTAAAGTGGCGTTTACACAGATGCCCCCACCCATCTCCACCCAGAGAAATGCTCCCCACCCACCGGCCAACACCCATCTCCACCCAGAAAAACTGGGTGGAGGCATCATGTGTGCACAGGGCCCATTGTTATTGGCTGCAGTGGTGCCCTGCAACATGTATAATAAAATGTAACACCCATTTTATGGGTGTTAGAGCGTCTGTGTAAAAAGGGTCTAAATAAAAAACCTCCGGTTTCAAAAACCATTAAGCTACGACACTGACATAAAACATCAGGTAACATATGCATGAAACAAACTAAAACTGAATGCTACAAAACAAGGAAATAACCAAGCACTCCACCACAACAATAACTTACAAATACTTACATGTACTACAACCAATACACACACTCATGTCAAATATCCAACCTATCCCAAAAAACTACAAAAAGGGGACAGGAAAAAAACAACAGCCAAGCCCATTAAAAATTCATACAATTTGTAGAACCAATATTACAACAACATGTACAACATTAACAAAATCCAAATAGATTTTTTTAAAAAAAACCACACACCAGTAAGCCACATTCCAGTTACATCCACCCTAAAAACACCATCATCCTCTCCCCAAAATAACAAACATATACTATGAGACAACTACCGAGAGAAAAAACTCCTCCCCACCCGCAAAAAAGTACTTGCCAGAGAAAACTACTAAACAATCCAAAACATACATTCAAAACACAGAACTGAACAAATAATAAAAAAGGAAAGGTCACACACATGAAATTATACCCACTTTAAATATAAATGCAAAAACACTGGAGTAGATTAATCCATGGTGACAGAATCACTTGGCATGATTTTAATGTGCATATGGGAAGTGGTTTTTAAAACTGCATAAATCTCAATTTATAGTGAGCTATTTGCAAAGATAAACACTGTAAATAGTTTGCCATGACTTAGAGGGGATTCACACGTGCGTTTAAATTGCACAGCCGCCTCGGCGGCATAGTGCGATTTAAAGAACCCCGCACTTCCGGGTTAGTGTGAATGCGGTGAGCGCGCACATTTCCACTTAGCCCGAATGTTTGGAGTGCCGTTTGCAAAGCTGCTCGGAGCAACTTTTCAAACCGCACTCCAAACATTCAGGCTAAGTGGAAATGTGCGCGCTCACCGCATTCACACTAACCCGGAAGTGCGGGGTTCTTTAAATCGCACTATGCCGCGGCGGCGGCTGTGTGATTTAAAAGCACGTCTGACTGCGCCCTTAGTCTAGTCCAATGATGTTTTTGCATTAAGAATAGAGAAAGACAATCACAAATCTTCCTGTTTTTTCTGCCTGAACCTTTTCTGCTGTAAAAGGGAGATCTTTGTTGATTCCTATACATACCTCATTTACTTTTTGTACTACAAGAATGAAACCATTCCCTATCCCAGTCTACTTCTATTCTGTGTTAATCTGTCATCAAAATTTGGCTTTCTTGTCACATAACAATTGCAGATTTTTCAGAAAATGCAGGATTCGGTGTCATTTATATGGGTATTAAGCCCTATAATATTTAGAGAGAGTCCCTGTATATTAGTCATTGGGTGCGATTCCAAACCTCCAACATGGGTTGCACAGTCCCCATAATGGGTGTGTGTGTGCTGCACGTCCGCCCACAACACATGTGGTGTGCGTGGGCCTTGGGATCAGTCCCACCAGTCTGTCATAAGATTTTATCTTTTGAATAAATTAAAGCTCTTTGTATGCTTATAATCCTGGCATTTTCTGAGGTTTTGCCTTTCACCTATTCTAGTGTCTTCTAGGGATGGGCGAACAGAGCTGAGTTCGGAAATTCGGTTTGGTTCGAAAATTGAGTTCGGTTCAGAACTTTGGTTTGGTGAACCGAACTGGTCGAGTTCGGTCCGAACTCCGAACTTCCGAACCACGTTCACCCATCCCTAGTGTCTTCTCCTTTCATGCCTTCAGGAAATCCATGAATCTTAGACTATAGTAATGTATATCCCCTGGGCCAGTCTTCTACTGGCCCACTTGTACTGCCCAGATTGCCAGCACAGAAGCCCCTGCCAGCACAGAAGCCCTTCCCTTCTATTCACATTAATACCTCTTTGACATTCTAGCATATTTTTATAATTTTTGCAAAGTAACATTCTGGAACATGCAACATACACATAACTGTGGGGTAAAGTCCTGAAACAGGCTTGTTATAGAAACATCTTCCACGTATCCCCTTTTAACCTAGCTCCTTTCAGGCTAATTTAAATTTGTTTATATGCGATTCAGTGCACAAACCAATAGCAGATTTTTTAATTGTTGAATCACAGCTCGTCAATGTTAAAAGGATATCTGTAGACCCCTTTTCAGTTTAGAGTTTGTCTTATGAGCTGAACCTTTCAGGGTTCTTCTTGAAATTCCCTTCTCGTGGGGGTAGAATCCAGTGTTCTCCTATATGATGCTGGGCTAGACTGTCTTTGAGATTCAAGTGCCTGCCAAGAAAAGTATCAAGGTCTTTGGGGTTTTCAAAAATCTTTGGCTCCCCTGGAACTTGAAAGAATGTTTTGTTGGATAGCAATGGAGGGCTTTAGACCTTTCTTGAATAGTGTTTCTGTATGAGAGATCCATGCTTTCCTTTTTTAGGCATTTCCACACTTAGATCTGGGTAAACAAGAATACTGAAGTCCCGATATAAATTTTTTCCTCTCTTGTTGGCTGCCCAGAGAATCTTCTCCTTCTCTTGATATTTTTAAAATGTCACAATTATAGTTCTGAGAGCTTTGCCAACTTTTGGCCTGAGTCTCAGGGCTGTGTGTCCGGTCAATCCTGGGGGGAGGGGAGAGGACATCAGCAAAATCATCCCTGAAGATGAAAACAGACATGATGCTAACTCCACTTTAACTCTGCTTTACATTTCTTATGCATGTTGCAGGGCTGTAATGGTGCCCTATGCAGACCTGCAACATGCATAAGAAATGTTAAACCAGAGTTAGTCAAGTCTGTTTTCACCCATAATGTTTTGGATGAGATTTCTAGTGTCTTTTCCTTCCTTGCCTTCAGGAATTCCCTTGAATCTTAGACTGCACCTTCTTGATTTGTTTTCAATGTCTTCCACTCTGTTTAGCAGATCATTTATTTTCGTTTGTGCAACATCAAGGCTTTCTACCCATTCCCCCATCCCAGTCTTCCAGATTGCTGACCCTGGACTCCACCAGATCCATTCTGACCTTTAGGAAGTCAAATTTTGTACACAGGGAGTGGACTAATTTTTTCAGTGCCCCCAAGTGCGCTAAAAGCTTACTTTGTCCCTCTTTAAGTACCCTCCATAAACAGCTCCATAGTATCTTGTGAGGCCTCTGAGGCTGCAGCAGCGATTTTGTTGATCTTGTTCTTAGCAGGGTCTCCCTCCTTTGTTTGAGTTCTGGGGGCTACGGAAAAAGTCCTTTACTGTGCTGTTCTTTTTTCGGTTTCTTATCATTCCCAAGTCACTTAGGCCATTTTTAGATGAGCGGGTAATCTAGCGGGTTTTAAAATCACCTTTTAGAAAAGTCGCACAAGGAAAGTTTAGATGCACTGGAAGTTGCCAGGCCGCCATTAGAACAGCAGCTTGCACATTATGTTTAAAACCAAATTTGTCAAACCTTGATGTTGGGGTTTGACAAATCCAGTTTTAAAAATAATGTGCGAACCACTGTTCTAATGGTGGCCAGGTGACTGTCTAAACGTTACCTGCGTGCTTTCCTAAAAGGGGATTTTTAAACCTGCTAGATTACCCCGCTCATCTAAAAACGGTCTGCGTGTGGTTTCTTTCAGGTATTAGTCAATGAATTTGACGTCTCTTAATATCTGTAGCCTAGAAAGTAGGAAAAGTATGTCTGCTTCTCACACATGCTCAGGCCATGAGTTCTCACTCCCCTGTTCTAACATAAGTCCTGCCAGTTATCGGCCGGTCTCTAACCTCCTCTTTTTAGGGAAGGTTACTGAGTGGGCTGTGGCACAGCAGCTCCAGGAACATCTGGACTGCACCGGTTTCCTTGACCCCTTTCAGTCTGGTTTTCGGCCTGGTTATGGTACAGAGACTGCATTGGTGGCCTTGATTGACAATCTCCATCTGGCATTGGACCAGGGTTGGCAGACCATACAGGTCCTGCTAGACCTTTCAGCTGCATTCAGCAAAGTCGATCACAATCATGAGGTGTTGGTGATTCGCCTGTGAGACCGTGCCAGGATTGGCAGAATGGTCTTGGACTGATTTCGTTCATTCCTGGCTGGGAGAACTCACGTGCCTTAGGGGAGTGTACATCTTCCCCCCAGGACATCACGTGTAGAGTCCCACAGGGTGCCATTCTGTCCCCCCTCTTGTTTAACATCTATATGCAGCCGTTAGGGGAGATCATGAGAGAGTTTCAGGGTATGCAGTGTCATCAGTATGCTGATGACATTCAGCTCTACCTCTCTTTTTCCATTGACCCAGGCCATGCAGTCTCATTTTCCCAGTGTCTGTTAGCTGTGGGGGCTTGGATGAGGTTGGGTTGAGCCATCTGCAACTGAATCCTGACAAGATGGAGGTGATGTTGGTGGGTGAGGACTTGGGGGTCCCGGGAGTGGTTGAATCTCCTCTTGTTGGGGGGGGTTTGCCCTCCCAGGGTCTCTCAGGTGCGGAGTCTGGGTGTACTCCTCAGCCTGGAATCTCAGGTTGTGGCCGTGGTGGGGAATGCATTTCGGCAGTTACATCTTGTCTGGCGGCTTTGGCCATATCTCTCAGACTCTAACCTTGCCATTGTCATCCATGCCTTCATCACCTTGAGGCTGGATTACTGCAATGCGGTCTATGTGGGGCTGCCCGAGAAGTTGGTCCGGAGGCTGCATCTGGTGCAGAATGCCATGGTCAACCTCCTTACAGGGACGGGCCGCAGGGAGCACATGACACCTGTGCTCTGTACTGGCTGTCTATAAAGCACCGGGCTAGGTTCAAGGTGCTGGTTTTGACCTTTAAAGCCCTGGGCCTGGGACCGACTCACTCCCTATGTGCCGACGTGACCCCTGAAATTGTCCATGGGAGCCTTTTTGGAGGTTCCCTGGGTGAGATGGGTGGCCACCGATGTTAGATCTTTTTGGTGGCTGCCCCTGTGCTGTGGAACTAGCTCCTGGAGGAGGTTCAGTTGACCCCCACTCTCCTGTCATTTCGATGTTTATGTAAGACCTGGCTGTTCTGCCAGGCTTTTGGCAAGGGGGGGGGATAGGGGGTGTTGTTTTCTCCCTGCATGTGGGATTTTTAAGCTTCTAAAATTGTTTTATTGTATTATTGTTTTTATCTTGTTGTTCACCGCCCCGAGCTGCCCTGTGGGCTGGAGGGGCAAGATAGAAATCTTTTAAAAAATAATTTTTTAAAAAAAAAATAACTCACCTTTGTGCAGCATTGTGAAATCATGGTGCCTCATGAGTCAGGGCCATGTCATAAAAGGGGTGGGAAAGCCCCTGTGACCCACCCATTTCAGACAGGGCTACCCCCATCACTCCTAGAAAACCTGATTATCTGGGCTAGTCACAAGTGTCCCTGGCTCATCCAGAGGAACTGAGGCTTCCCACAATGCAAAGACACTGTGGTCAAAATCCAAAACATTCTAGTGAAACCTGGGGTGGACTCGCACATAACACTGATTAAATTGGATGTCTGCAACACCCCAGAATATGTTTAACACCCCCATTAGTGTTAAGTGGAAGGGAGTCAATGGGAGTTGCAGGATCAAATCTAAACATCAAATCTGCATTTAAAGTGGGGCTGGAACTCCCATTGACTCCTTCACACAATACTAATCTGGGGTTTGTTATACATGTTCTGGGGCCCTGTGGACATCTAGTTTAAACAACATTATGTGAGAGTCCACCCCTGGAGAGGTGGTAACCTTAAATGGGGCTCAGTCAACAGCTGGGTATCGCTATTCCACACACTATTTCTGCTGCTACTTTCTCTGTGAATTATTGTGGCAGTGTCACAGAGGTTCCCCCTCTCCCTCCACCCCCCTTTGGCTGAATACATCTGTTTTCTGAATGCTGTGATGTCTGGATGCCCAAAAAGGAAGGGTGTTTCACTGTGAAGATGAAGGGCCAGTGCCACCCTTTTAAATTACACGTGATAGCCATGGCTCAAAACAGTGCTTTAAGTATGGGAACAGGTTCTATACTGATTTTTTTTTTTAAAAAAAGTAATACACAGACCGCGCATGCGCCGATCAGGGTAGGCAGGAGAAAACCGAGCTCCGTACCCACCGGTGTAAAAAAAGCCAACAGAGTAAAAAACAAGAATAAAACTACAAAAAAAAAGGTCAAGGTATGCCTAATAAACAGAAGGGGAGGCAGAAAAGTGCCCAAGCAAACGGGCTTGAGAGGTATTGTCACTGGAGGGACAGAGCGGGGCCTGTGGAGCGGGCTGAAACCTCGGGCTGCTTAAAAATGGCGCCAAGAAACCCCGATGCGGGGGAAGAATCAGCGCCGTCGGAAGCCTCAGAACAGGCCGGGGAGGGTGAGGAGCAGGACCTGGGACTCCCTGGGGCAAGCCCCAAGGAAAGGGAAAAAAGAAGTAATAAGGAGGATGAGGAGAGGGACCGGAGAAGCGGCAGCACAATCCCCGCTGCACAAGGAGAGCGGGGACAAGGTATGCTGAGCAGGAAAAGGGCGCCAGAGCTGCGAGCGGTTGAGGCGGACTCAGAGGGTTCTGAAACAGACGCAGAGGCCCAAGGGACCCCAATAAGGAACCTCATTCTGAGATTAAGAAAGGAGCTCCTGGGAGAAATGCGGGGAATAAAAGGAGCCATTGATGAGGGTAATAGGAAGCTTGAGAACTTAACAAAAAGAACTGAAGTGGCAGAGGGGAGGATTGGGGCCCTAGAAGATCATGCCCTGGAAAGGGATGAAACAATAAACAAACT
>QEPC01008797.1:2683473-2714087 GCA_003113815.1 Sphenodon punctatus
GGGGAGCGACAGTGGGAGCAACAGAGGTCAGGAGGCGGGAGGGGATTGGGTCAAGGGGGCAGGTGGAGGGGTTGGATGAAGAGAGCAGAGCAGAGATTTCCTCGAGGGAGGGGTGTGGGAGAGGGGGTGGGACAGGAGCAGGGGGTGGAGGCGGGTGGGAGGCAATGTCCCGACTATTCAAAAGTAGTGGCTGTGAAAGTACCCTTACTTGAGGCCTGTTAGTTTCAAACTTTAAAATTAGCCGCTCCAGGCTCCACTTGAAGAAAGATGGCTATAGAGGGTACAGTACTCAATCTCATCCAAATTTAATAGAAACACAAATCCAATTATGGCCACTTAAAGAAAAGGAAGTAGAATTGCACAGCCATTCAAGTAATAGTCATATTCCCAAGATATTCCAAAGAATGTGGGTATTGTGTAGGTATATCATACTTCTAATAGGTAATGAGGATATAAACTTCCCCCTCGTGTTATGCAAAGCAGTATGTTTTGCTTATTATTCATTGTTTATATAGTGTTACAAGGGTACATTTAGCGATACAGGCATTGTGTTTTCATTGTCTCACACAGCCAATAAACATTTGTCTTACTGTTCAAACGTGGAGTCATTATCACTCTCTCTGAGACCATTCAAACATAATAGTTTCAACTGTGGTGCTGTAATGTGCTGGCAGGGCAAATGATCTGATTAGAGAGTCATGAGAACACACTGCAAAAATGTAGAACAAGCATAAAAGTATGTTAATCTTGGGGCCCAATTGAGTACCTTATCACAGAGAACTTTCAGCTGTTCTTCTGATATTATACTAACAATAAGAGCCTTTAGAATATCACTTGTATAACAACGATATCTATTCAGCACAATGTTTCTAAAGTGCATAATCTTATCTGCTGGGTTTACAGCACTCCGATCAGCTATTTTGGATTTTTCTGTGTATAACAAACATCTGATAGGTTGTGGCTAGGCCTACTTTTGAGTAACCAAACATAACACTTGCCTTGTGTTAAGCAGCTGGAACAGTGGTAAGCATGACATGTAGAGATACCCAACATTATCCAGAATCTCGGAGGTGCCTGCAGTTACGTGAGTCGGTGTCAGTCTTCCCCTAAGTTGTCTGAACCAGCATCTTACCACTTGTGCCGCCACAACCTAAAGCCAGAATAGATAACACCTCCGCCTCATCCCCACCCCCAAGCTGGCAAGAACAAGGGGGAGAGAAAGGGGAAGAGAGGGAACAAGATGTATGNGGTGGCTGCCCCTGTGCTGTGGAACTAGCTCCTGGAGGAGGTTCAGTTGACCCCCACTCTCCTGTCATTTCGATGTTTATGTAAGACCTGGCTGTTCTGCCAGGCTTTTGGCAAGGGGGGGGGATAGGGGGTGTTGTTTTCTCCCTGCATGTGGGATTTTTAAGCTTCTAAAATTGTTTTATTGTATTATTGTTTTTATCTTGTTGTTCACCGCCCCGAGCTGCCCTGTGGGCTGGAGGGGCAAGATAGAAATCTTTTAAAAAATAATTTTTTAAAAAAAAAATAACTCACCTTTGTGCAGCATTGTGAAATCATGGTGCCTCATGAGTCAGGGCCATGTCATAAAAGGGGTGGGAAAGCCCCTGTGACCCACCCATTTCAGACAGGGCTACCCCCATCACTCCTAGAAAACCTGATTATCTGGGCTAGTCACAAGTGTCCCTGGCTCATCCAGAGGAACTGAGGCTTCCCACAATGCAAAGACACTGTGGTCAAAATCCAAAACATTCTAGTGAAACCTGGGGTGGACTCGCACATAACACTGATTAAATTGGATGTCTGCAACACCCCAGAATATGTTTAACACCCCCATTAGTGTTAAGTGGAAGGGAGTCAATGGGAGTTGCAGGATCAAATCTAAACATCAAATCTGCATTTAAAGTGGGGCTGGAACTCCCATTGACTCCTTCACACAATACTAATCTGGGGTTTGTTATACATGTTCTGGGGCCCTGTGGACATCTAGTTTAAACAACATTATGTGAGAGTCCACCCCTGGAGAGGTGGTAACCTTAAATGGGGCTCAGTCAACAGCTGGGTATCGCTATTCCACACACTATTTCTGCTGCTACTTTCTCTGTGAATTATTGTGGCAGTGTCACAGAGGTTCCCCCTCTCCCTCCACCCCCCTTTGGCTGAATACATCTGTTTTCTGAATGCTGTGATGTCTGGATGCCCAAAAAGGAAGGGTGTTTCACTGTGAAGATGAAGGGCCAGTGCCACCCTTTTAAATTACACGTGATAGCCATGGCTCAAAACAGTGCTTTAAGTATGGGAACAGGTTCTATACTGATTTTTTTTTTNGGGGGGGGGGTTGGGGAAGGAGCCTTAACTACCATAGACAAGCAGAAGGTGGGAGGGGGCATGGTGCAAAAAAGTTTGAGAACCACTGCTTTATAGGGTATTAAGCTTTACATTTTAATTAAAAACTGCTCGATGGCGACATCCAGACATTAGAGTATTTTACTCTCTGGCAAAATAATGCAAAAATAGGAGAAAAAACCATTATTTTCTAACTAGTAAACTTGATTTACATTTTGTGAAAGGAAAAATAAAAAATAAAAAATTCTTTGGAAGTGTCATCTTTGCGGTTGTGGTTAAACTAGATCCCTGGTTGATGTTCCCCCTGGCTGGTAGCCGAAAAGTTCTTCCCTGCAACCTGGTGCCAGATGTGCAGCCACAGAACCTATCCCTCATAAGCATTCCAGTTCTTTTGATCTGTTCCACAGGGGTGTAGAATGTAGATACCATGTAGGAAAGGGCTCAGTTGAGCCTGGGCCCTGGGCTCTAGGAGGCCCTCTACAAGTGTCTTGAGCACTCCTTGGAAATTTCAGAGTGAGCAGGGGATGAAGGAGGTCCAACACTTCCCCCACCCACTCTGAAAGTTTTCTAGCAGTATTCAGGCAAAGGACCCTACCAAAAAGAACTTTTTTAGAGCTGGAAGGGGTGGAGTGCTGGCCCTGTCCTTCATCCTCTCTTAAAATGTCCTTGCTGGTGGGTTTTGGTGTCATTCCCTGTGGGACTCATAGGGAGTCAGAGCTGTGCCACCACCTTTGCAGGGGAAGGCCAGATATGGTGGGAGCCCACTTGGAAGGGCTGTTGCTTAGGAAGAACCTAGCCCCTTGCCCTTAGGGAGCCCATGATTGGGTCATGAGCTCAGGACCACCACAGCCTTGCTACACCCCTGCTGTTCCAGGTTGAGTAGTTGGATTGTTCCCGATATCCTCCACTTCGTTTGTCAGTTTCATCTCCTCACCTGGAAGTTACTATCCTGCAGCTTCTTAATCTCAATGCTCCTTTGCCTGGTAAAACAATCCTCCTCTATCTGCACAATACATATTTATGCAAAAACCAACTGAAGGCACAAACAAAATAGTACTCTGGTAAAGACTATTGTCTCAAACTAGTGCCTGTTTGAACAGAATGGAAGGTCCATTCAAATGTAAGAACATAAGTAGCACCATGCTGGGTCAGACGAATGGTCCATTGAACTCAGCATCATGTCTCCGACCTTCTGTGGCCAATCTCTGTCTCTTGGGAGAAGTACCCAACAGGTCCCAATGGGCAATCTATTCCCTGTTGTTCACTCACAGCTCCCAACAGTAAAACGTTATGTCCCCTGAATCTTCTTGGATAATAGCTGTTAATGGATCTGCTCTCCAAGAACTTATCCCATCTTTTTTTTAAATCCAGCTATACTACTGGCCTTGACCACCTCACCTGGCAACAAATTCCACAAGTTAACTGTGCATTCAGTGAAAAAATATTTTCTTTTGTTTGTTTTAAATAAATAAATAAATAAATAAATCTGCAGTTAGTTAGCTTCATGGAGCGTCCCCTAGTTTTAGTACTATTTGAGAGGGTCAATAATAGGGATGGGAATATCAGTATCAGATAAATCTGATAATTGGGTGTATCGGATTAATCTGATAAATCCAATATTACCTGTACCGGCATACCGGTTCTTTAACATTGGGCACTTTATCGGGTTTTTTTACATTGTGGCCATTGAAATAAATGGCTGCAATGTAAAAAATAAATAAATGGTAAAACGCCTAATGTTAAGGAGCCAGTATGCTGATACCGGTAAATCCAGTACCGGGGAGATCTGATACCGGTAAATCTGGTATCCGGTAATCTCCCCGGTGTCCCACCCCTTGTAAATAATCTTTCCCTACTTACTCAAACCACTGATGATTTTATAAACTTCTATCATATCCTCTCTGAGTCATCTCTTCTCCAAGCTGAAGAGCCCTAACCTATCAAGCCTTTCTTGGTACAGGAGCAGTTCCATATCCTTTATTATTTTTATTACCCCTCTCTGTAACTTTTCTATTTCTACTATATCTTTTTTGAGATGGAGTGACCAGAACTGTACATGGTATCCAAGGTGCAATTGCACCATAGATTTATACAGAGGCATTATGATATTTTCCGTTTTATTCTCTATCACTTTCTGAATATTTCTTTACATTATGTTTGCTTTTTGGGCAACTGCTGCACACAGATTGGGATTTCAATGGGTGTTTTTACACACACATTTCTCCTGGATGCTTGCTGTTACATCCTGAACTTTGTGTGTCTAAATCACTCACCCAGATCTTAAACATCCAGATCTTTGAACTTCTTCATAGAACTTCTCCCAGAACTTTTGTGTGTAAAATGTTCTCCTGGTAAACTGTTTTGCTCCAGGCAGCTGTGGTCACTTGGTTTCCATGGCAGCCTGTCACATCTACAGCTGTGTCTACTTTAGGCTGCCTCAGGGCAGTGTTTGTGTGAAGAAGGCATCCAGGAACTGCCTCAGGGCAGGAAAATGAATCTGGAGCTTACTTGTGGACTTGTAAACCCAGAAGATTGAAAAATATGGAACTTAAAAATGCACAATGGCTCCAAGATAATTTTCTTGAGTGATAACCCCCCCCTTTAAGCCCTTTTTACATGGGTGGCGCCCATGCATGAGCGCCCAGGAATCCTAAAGGTTTCTGGCTTTCATAGCCTTCTTCACCTCGCTATTTAGCCATACAGACAGATATCTTGCTACCTCTTGATTCAAAAGTTGTCGAAGAAGATATATGCTAATCAGCATATTTCTTTTTGAATATTAGAACAAAAATAAAAATGAGTGGTGCATTTAATATTTCTGTAACCTTTACTTCTAGTCTTTTCAAAAAATATATTCCATAAGCATATTCCTTGTATGCAAGGAGACAAAGATAGCAACCACTTGTTGGCTATTGCTGAAAAAACAAACAACCAACCAATTCCTCAGTGCATGCATGATGTATATTTTGCCATACTTTCATCACTGTAGGAATAGCTTTTAATTTAAGGTAAGCCACACATTTCATAATCGTCATTTAACATGGGCTTTCTCCTTTGAATTTTGTAACATGTGCAATAGAATACATTATTTGTGACACCCAAAGGCTGAGACCCAGAGCACTAGTGGCAGGTAGGACAGGTGCTCTCCCCATTGACTCATATGTAATACCTTACTCCATGTGTAGTTTAACTAATGTTAGTGGAACTATCTGCAGAGTAAGTCACTAAACACCATGAGTATGAGAAGGTCTTGATCCTGGGTGAAAATCACCAGTCATCCAGGATTGATTGCTTTTTAACAGTTTAGAGAGAGTGTTAATGTTTCATTGCTCTATGATCAGAAGTCAGGAAGTATGCCTATTTTGATTCTTGTGTAGCCTTTTACAATACTCTGTTATGTGTCACATAAGTCCAATCCATTTAACTTTACTTCTATGACCGTCACACGCAAAAGGTTATACATGTTATCAGTGATCAGCAACATGTTTCTTCAGGTAAGTCATCAAATCTATTACTATTTCAGAAGAAGCAACGGCACATGCAGGTGACAAGTGGAAACATGGATATGTATCCAGTTGCAAATTTTTGTTCTTGTTGCAATAAATGAAATCTATAGGCTACAAAATGAAAACAAAGATGGTTTGCTAGTTGCTTTTCCCATGCAATAAATCTCTCAATTATGGTCTGCCCTAAGGTTGTCTGGATTTCATTATCATCACTTGTATAGATTTTTGGCTCTGTTTATAAAGGAAACTGTCTAGATGAATACTGTATTCTCTTGGTTAATTCTTCTAGCTTACTCTGCTTCATACATAATCAATCTACTTTCAGCCTTCCCTTGTAAAACAGCCTATCTACCAAGAAACAAGGTGCCTTCTGGGATGAAGATTATATCACTGACTTTTTACCTTATCACATCAATCACTCTATTTGAATTCTCCTTGACAACTACTAGCTTCCTGAAGCTATGCAGAAAAACATTTTAAAAATATCTTTTTATCTTCCAAAAAGTCTTCATTGGAGGCATAGAAATGAGCCGTTTTTCATTGCTTTGATTTACTATGGCTCAATCTAAGTATTTTAATTAGCCCTTGCATTTTCTGACTCTTGGGGGGGGGGGGGGCGGGGAAATCAGATTTGCAGGTCATTATTATTAGTTACTCCTTTACCTAAACATATTTAAGCACTTACAATATTCATGAAAGTTTTAAATGACCTATACTTGGCCAGTTTTGCATAGCAATCTACTGATAACTAATTCCCTGAGAAAAAGGGATAAGCCTTAGTTTGCTAAGTTGTTAGATCAGGGGACTGAACACTTACCTAATGTTTCAAAACAGCAAGCTTGAGGGAAATTTGTGGGAACTTTTTCTTTTACAGAAAGCAATTAAGTGGAACAGACCTTAGCCATAATGAAGTTTAGTTCTATTTGGGTAAAAAAAATAAAACAAAATTAAAGTGTTTCTCCCTGTAGTTTTCAGCAATGAATGCCCCACTCTCAAGCTGTGAAGCAGCAGCAGCTTCACAGCCTGTGAATACATTAGTTCAGCCTTCAGTGTATCTCAGTAACTAAATTAAAGGCAGAAAAGTGGGGTGAAGCAAGAGAGCCACAATCATTTGGAAAAGACCAGAGCTGACAGACCCTAGCGTTTGGCAATTTCCATCCAGGATCAAGACCTCATTGCTCTAGGGCAGAAGTTCCCTAAATGGCGGCGCCATAGGCGACTCATGTGCCCCTCTCAGTTTTTCAGAAACTCTAGAGAATCCCTGCTGCCCAGCCCCCTACGCAGTTCCCCCTCCTGTGCCCCCCAACCCCCATCAACAGTTACTGGTCACCTATGGTTGGCAACTTCAAGTGGGTTCATACCAACTGTGCATGGGGGTGCAACCTGATTGATAACTGATGTACCTTGCATTGTTTTTGCTGCCATCTAGGGTCATACAGGCCAAATGTTTGGAACCATTGCTCTAAGCGGTTTCAGTGACATTAAAGTATGACAGAGGCTATCTTGAGTTCTAGTGCCAGTGTGGTATCATGGTTAAGAGTGCAGTAGTTGGACTAGGAGGTTGAGGGAGGCCCCCAGTACAAATCTCACCTTAGCTATGAGCACACTGGGTGATCTTGGGCCATTCACAGATCTCTCAGCCTAACCTACCTCACAGGATTTTTGTGAGGGTTAAGAGTTGAGTTAAAGTAGTTGCTAATGTTACAGTTAATAAGTTAAAGAATTATCAGCCACTCTGAGCCTATGGGATAGGGTGGGATAAATAAATAAATGTTTTTGTAAGCCGCCCTGAGCCTTTTGAGGGAATGGCGGTGTAAAAATTTAATAAAAATAAATAAAATAACTTCTGACTAAAGGACCCTGTGAGGTCCAAAAACTTGCATTGCATACCTCCACCAACTATAGTTGGTTCAAGAAAAGATATTACTGTACTACTTTGTCTCTAGAGGCTCTCTCTGCATCAGGAAAATTTCTGCTCCATAAACCAATCAGAAACATCAGGATTAGGGATGGGCGAACAGATCGCAGTTCGGGTTCCGCCGTTTGGTTCGGTCCAGATTGGTTCGGCCATTTGGTTCTTTCGCTGCGTTTGGGTTCGGCTGTTCAGTTCGGTCCTGTTCAGTTTGGTTCGGCCTTTCGGAAAAAGGCTCTCTGTGAGAGGAATGATGACCCCAGACCCATGACAGTGGGTCCTGGGGCTAGAGTGGCAGCTTCAAGGTATTGGCCACAGCCCTCCTTGCCACTAACTTGGCCCCAGAACCCTGGCGGTGGGTCCTGTGGCTGGAGTGGCTGTTTCTTGATGCTTTGGAAAATAGGCTCTCTGTGCGAGGAATGATGGCCCCAGACCTCCCTGCCTGTAACTTGGCCCCAGAACCCTGATGGCGGGTCCTGGGGCTGGAGTGGCTGTTCCTTGATGCGGTGGAAAAACATCGCCTCCATGCGAGGAATGATGGCCCCAGACCCATGACGGTGGTTCCTGGGGCTAAGGTGGCAGCTTCTAGGTACATATTGACCACAGTCCTCCCTGCCTTGGCCCCAGAACCATGACGGCGGGTCCTGGGGCTGGAGTGGCTGTTTCTTTTTTTTATATCTATCTATCTCTACACTAAATCTAACTGCTATTCACTATTCTAAAACCTATTGAACTAAATGGAATATCCTAATAATTAACTACAAAGGCCTTGTCCTACAAACACACTGTATCTCTATAACTAAGCTAACTACTATGTATATCTATCTAGTAACTGTCTATATATTATAACTATCTATCTATATATACAATATTACACAGGGGGAAACACAAAGAACACAGGGAGGGGTACAAAACTGAAATGAAAATCAATCTAATAATATTCCTACTCTAAATAAATCCAGAACTTAAAACAAAACGTATTGAACTGTTCGGTCATTTCGACGTTCGGAATTCAGTTTGGTTTGGTCAGTTCATGTTCGGATTCAGGTTCGGGTTCGGTCGTCCAAACAGGCCGACTTCGGGCCAAACTTCTGAACCACGTTCACCCATCCCTAATCAGTATAAATGAACAAACCCTGAAGCTGAAAGTGCATTAAGGTGAAAAAACAGTGACACAGGCCTAGATGATTAGAAATGCTTAATTAGATATTAATTTGTGGGATGTCCAACTTTGGTTGTCTTAAAAGCAGCCTTATTTTCAGAAGTTTTATATGCCCACCCTTTAAAAAACATGCTACATTAAGAGCCCTTGAGCCAGATGCTCAAAACTGGAGTGCCTGAATTTCATAAAGTCTAATGAAAATTCTGGCCCTTGAACTTTCTCAATGACACAGAGAGAAAACATCTATTTTTGTAACACATGGATATTGCCCATCAGTACTATGCTGGGGAAGCACATGAACATAGGTGTTGTTCACAATAGCTAAGCATGGTTTTTAAGGTGTTGGAAAGGAAGGGTGATCTACCCCAGTGTCCTCCACACTCATACTGATTGCTTTGTGTTTTGGTGTAAGGCTGTCAAACATAATTTGCATATTCACCATAGATGAAATTCATTTCTGTGCTGTGTGCTGGCACAATGCTTAGTCAATAATGTGATGTTCCCACATGAAACCATCAAAAAATGTCTGTCTAGTTTGCTTAAATATTTCCCTTCTAATTCACTTTCCATGGCTTACTGTTCATAATCTACTCGCCAACCTCTTGCTCTGGGGATGAGATACCACTTCCTTTAAAGACAGACAAGAATTGATTTTTAAATAATGTCAGGCTTTGCAGCCCAATGAACTGACACTCCAGTGGATTGAGAGTCAGGAGCAGTGGTGGAACTAAGATGTCAAGCAGGGGGCTTTTTTTTTTTTTTTTGTGGATGTGTGTGGGGGGGGGCAGGGTGCGCATTAGAGAACAGAGAGAAGAGAAACAAGGAGAGCACATCCCAACCTTCCCTCATTGGCTGCACCCCTGGTCAGGAGAGCAGTGTTCTACACCTACTTTGGACAAATTATTTCTGAGTCTGTTTTCTCTCAGACCTTGGTATTATCTATTTACAATGTAAGCTCTTCAGGGAAGAGACTGTCTTTTTCCTGTGTACTTGTACTGGGCACAATGTGGCCTTGATCTTGGTTGGGTTAGGATCCAGACTAGAACTTGCAGACCAAGGGATCCTGGACTAGTGGCCAGCCCTACTGCACTACTGCCTCAGGCTGTTTTCAGACCCAGCCACTTCCCAGTCTCCCTGCCTTGCTTTAGCCCTGTCCCACTCCTCCTGTCTGTCAATAGCCCCTGACACACCTCCCAGCTTCCTGGCTGACTGCCAGTCAGCATATAAAGCTTACTAGTAGCACCAGAGAACTGGGCGGAGCAATACCTTTCTCCCTGCTTTCAATCCTCCTGCCCTCAGCTTTTGCTCTTTTCCTTACTCTGCTTCCTGTTCCTTGCTTCCCAGGCCTTGCTCTTCTTCCTTGCCCTTGTCTCCAGTCTCTTGCTGTGTGCTCCCCTCCTGAACCTTGTTCCCCTTTCACTATCCTGGTTCCGTGGTCCCAGTTCTGATTGCAGTCATGCATTCTGAACCCAATCTCTGATCATGACCCGGATGCTCCTTCACCCTGAAACTCTGACAGCCTGCAACCCTCAGATACTGATATAGTGCAAATGATATAAGAATAGTGATGGGTTAGAATCTAAGTGACGGGGTTAGGGTTAGATTGTATGACAGAAAGAAAACGTTCAAGATAACATTATTTCATATGGGTTTATTAAACGTATCACAGTGTAAAATAAAATGTTACCACCCAAATGAGCAAAGTAATAGAAATCAGCAAGAACATATGCAATAAGCAAGTGTCCTACTGGTTAATCATTTTCTGCCATTACAAAAACAATGTGCAGTTGATGTTATAACACACCGAGTAACTGTGTCTTAGGGACTTCCCTAAGTAGGCAGTTTGAATAAAATCAACATAAAAAAATAAATAAAGGAAGAATAAAGTCTTGACTCTCAATGCTTGCTATTTTCAAGGAGCTGATAATAGAGCATACTGATTTTTACTGCTATTTAAGCATGATGGGATTGTTCCCCCCTCCCCCGAAGCAGGTTGCTAAAATTCAATCAGGTGTATGTAAAATTAATTAGATGCCCTACATGAGATACAAGCCATTTCATCATAGATTTTTCAGTCAACATAATTGTTTTATTACTAGAACAAGCACATCCCTTCTAATAGGCTTCAGATGAATTCTAAAAGTATTCAAATAGGAAAAGCAAAAGCCATTACAGCAGAGTGGAATGCAAATCGTTATCTGTGTTAAAGCTGAGGAAATGGAAGTGTCTAAAAGAGTACCCTGACTGACCATTTGTGCACAGCTTGCTCTTGGCTTGTAGAAGTATCGCCACTCTTGATAGATTTTTCTTTATTCTAGAGCTTCTCTCAATGATGCTGCAGTTTTAGCTTTAAATACATCTCATCTAGTTGAATGACATATTATAAATCATAAATATTCTGTTGCCATTTATGTCCAAATTACATACTTTTCACAGCTGAAAGATATTCACGTTCCTAATATAACTTTGCATCACAAAAAGCATGGCATCTCCATCAAGAGATATTTCCCATTGTACGAGGGAGGCAAAAGACTTGTAAACGGGGGACGGGGGAAATCTAAAAAAAGTTTAAATAGGAATAAACGGTGGCATTGGGTGGAAAGGATCACCGTTGTCTTAGTAGTAATTCTTAGTTTGGGTCCCAAGATCACCTACCACGTTACATATCCTAAAGTGCCATTGTAAGGTTAAATTAAGTAATATTTGTAATAGCACATTGAGATCTTTCAGTACAAAGTGATATATAAAGACAAGTTAATAGCATTATTAGTCAAATTTTGTACTCCTTACAAAGATCCACCATTAGGGCTTCATCACTAGGAATGAGCCTCCACTCCAGTTCATTTGATTGGACACAGATCACTATTACTTTACTATAGAGTTTAAGACAGCCGAGCAAGAAGAGACCGTTAGGAGCAGGGGAACAATTCAAAGGCTTGTCTTATATGAAGACTGTCTTCCAGGGGTAAGGGGTGGAGGGAGGACTTTTACTGAAGAAAATGAAAGAATGGGAGAAATCTGGGCTCTCTCTCTGCTTATGTTTGTAAACGCTAAAGAGTGAGAGCTAGTAAAAGAGAGTATTTTTGACTGATCATTTGTATATGGTATGGCGTTGTAAACTGGAACTTTCAAGCAGAAAGGGGGAAATAGACTGATATCGAAGTCTTGACTTTGATAGTTCCTCACCCATAAAAATGGTTTCAAAGTTGTATAGCAGGGATTCTCAATCTGGTGCTTGGAAGCACCAGAGTGCTCGGGCAATGTTTGAAAGTGCTCCCCAAGCCAGCGGTCAGTAATGCTCAGGAGCACTTTGAAACAGTCCTTCATCCATTAAAGTCAATGTGAGCTGGAATGAATGGATTAATTATCTCAATTTCCATTAAATTGAATTTGCAGAGGGGAGACAATCTATGCATCTTTATGCAAATCATTCATGCAAATTAAGCAGTGCTCCCAAGTAGTCACTTACATCACTCTAGTGCTCATGACTGGAAAAAGGTTGAGAACCTCTATTGTACGGCATAGACTGCAAGAGACAGGGCTAGTTGATAAATATTTCCCATGACATCATTTCCTTCTATAAAAATTTACCATGAAAGAGATGAATATGGTAGCAACCACACACAGGGAGTTCGATCAGTGTCTGGTTTCAAAGACAGCTACACTGTACCAGGTAGAGTTGTCTGATCAAAAAGCAGTCACTATGGAGCTGTGTACATGGGTCTTGAACTATCGGATACCAAGGCTACCACTGGTTCAGTGTTGCCAGTTCACTGCCCTGACTCCTGATCCATAGGTATGGGTTTTCCTAAGGAACCCATGCCATTCCTCCAGCTCGTTGATTGGACAGACACCAACCACTATTTAGACTGCCCTACAAGAGGAAATGTTTAGAAGTTGGGGAACATTTCAAAGGGCTCAGTCTTACAATGGGTTTCTTCCCTGGTTTCTTGAATGTCTATTCTGTGGTCTGGCCTTCCCTGCTGCAACCTGCCAGGCAGTTTCTAAGTCTCACCTCTGGACGGCCACTTGCCTGCACTCCAGTTCTCAACTTTCCTCCAGCCGATTCCCCAGCTCTTTATCTCAGCCTTACCTCCTGGCTCTGATCTCTGGCCCATCAACCTGACTCTGCCCTCAGGTTTTTCCCTTGATCATGTAGATGAGGTGAGGCAAGATGGACAAGATGAGGCAGAGGCTGGACCGGACAGATGAGACCAAGCAGATGCAGAGAGCTGGGTGAACCAGATGGGATATAGTGGGCTTGTGGGGCAGTCTCATAGAGGACGCATCCCGCAGATGCCAGGCCCCCACCCAAGCAGACACTTAGCCCTCATCCAAGCAGACACCAAGCCACGCTCTCAGGGACCAAGGGCAATCATATAGGGGTGAGGGAGAGACTGCCAGGCAGGATCTGAAGTACTGGGTTCCAGGAGGAAAGGTCAGAAGGGCTGGACTCCAGCTGGCCCAAAGCACACATTAGGTCTGGAGGGTGGGGGTGCAGAGTCAGTCCAAGTAGAAACCAGAGGGCAGAGACAAACAAGAGTCATACTGGGAAACAGGAAGCTGACCATCCAGAAGATCCGCCCACCTTCCTGTGGCTATTGTCTGGCCTTATATACAGGCCAGCTGCCAACCAGGAAGCCTGGGGCATGGAGCGAGGCTGAGGAGAGGTGTGGCTTGACAGACATTGGGGAAGCCATCAGCACCAGCCCTGGGCTCTGTCCAGTGCATCAGTGGCATGGAGGCACCAGCCACTGTACTTGGACCTCCAAGAAGACTGGTTTAAGCCTGGGTCCTTCCACAAGGCAGGAGAAGCAAGGCTTCTCTAGGCTTTTGGTTTTTCCTTCTGGTGGATAAAAATCGATGGCCTTATAGCCTGTAAATTAAACCAGTAAGAGATATGCGGAAATTTGAAAAACAGTGCAAATACTGCTCTGTATGCTCTTCTCAAAAGCCAATTTGAATATGCTGGATTCGTCAAATTTGGTATTCAAAGACAATATTTGTTTCAGCTCTACGCCATAGTCTGTCTCCCCAATGTGGGATTTTTCAACCGCTATCAGAGACTGCATGCAACTCTCAAAATCCCTGAAGGATCTGGATTTCCAGAACTATCAGGGTTACAGTGATTTTCAGAGTAAGTACCCTGAGAATGAGCTAATGCAACAGAGCATTGTCTCTTTAAGAGCCTGATTCAGTGGAGCTAATGAGGTACCTGATGCTCCCCTAGGCTGGAACTCAGTGAAAAGTCCAAAAACCAAGGGAAGGAAGCAAGTGGAGCTAGCAGCGTGGGTTGTACATTGTGCTGTACTAGTAGGAGAGCTCTGCGCACCCTGGAGTGAGGGCTACTATAGAGAACCATGAATGTGCAGCAGTTGTTCCCAGCAAACCTAACTGAGAGACAGGGCCTGGACTACAAGGTGTTACTGATCTGGGCTACTGGGAGGTTTTGGCTTGGCTGATCTAGAGCTGTTTGGGGAGGAAGCCCCTGGTGTCCCACCTGTTTGTGAGAGAAGCCCCTCATCTGAAAGAACTGGAACTGGCTGTGAGGGGTGAAGGGAGGCCATCATACAGAGCACCAACTTGTCTCAGCCAAACAGAGTTAAGACCCAAGGGGCTAAGTAGAGCTTTGCAAGGCAGTGGGCTAGCTAATTCCCCATACAAGGGTACTGAAGGAGGATTGTGTCCTAGGCACTGTCTCAGGGACACCTGAGAGCTAAGAAGGAGAAGGAGGAGGAGCAGCAGTTTGTGAGACCAGGAGTATGTAAGCTGCTTAGGCCATCTTCTCTCCAAGGCAACTGTTAACTGTGGAAGCCAAGGATGGAGCTGAAATGGGCATCTGAGCAAACTCGTTGAATTCATGGTACTCAAACTTGCCAGAGTGAGGATGAATATCTTTGGATTACTTGCACAGTGCCCAACGAGCAGCCCACCCATCAGCACTGCTATTTCTAACATATCACCCCAAATTACCTGCAGCCTCAGAGGGGCTCCAAGTAGTAGCACACAAACTAAGCAATCACACCTATGCAGTCAGCTTTAGGGAAATGTGGTTGGTCTGAAGACTCCTTGTGGCTGAAAAGGCTTCTTGCAGACTATGTCCCAGAATAATTCATTCATTCAAATTTCTACACTGTCCTTCCCCTAAGGCTCAGGGCAGCTTACATAATGAAAATACACATAATAAAAACAGAATAAAACTCCATTAAAAACCTCATTAAAAGTGGATTTTATCACTGTCATTCAATTTAGTATGTCCCCAATTGTGAGGAGGTCAAAGACAATTGGTGACCTCCTTCCAATTGGCAGGCATGGTGCACACCATTCTGGGAGATGTAGTCTGCAAGAAGCCCAGTGGCAGCGGGCCGCCTAGAGAGGGAGGGGCAATTCCTCTCCCAGAACTCAGCCTGGCTGGCCCAAGTCCAAAAAGAAAAAGAAAAAGAAAAAAGTGGCCACACGCGCTGTGCGGAATTTTTGGAGCCTCAGTCAGGCTCCAAACATTCAGCGTGGCGCGCGGCCGCTTTCCAAGCCATCATTCTCACTAGTTGTGTACACGCGCACACACACAACCAGTGACTCGGTCACCCCCACCCCCCCGGATAGGCTTCCTAAGGAAGCCTTCCGGGGACAAAAAGGGAGGTGTTTCTCCCTTTATGTGGAATGGGCGGCAAGAAGAGCCGTCCATTCCGCATAAAAGGACCCTGCAATGGAACAGTGCTGCAGGGGGCACTGTTCCATTGCAGGGGCCGGGCAGGGGAAAAGTTCATACCAGGGCGCTGCATACAGGCGCCCTGGTATGAACTGCCTGTCCCGTGACTGTGCGCGGGGGCTGGGAGTTCCTGCCACGCACGCAGCTCCCAGCCCCCCCTCCCTCCCAGTCGAGCCAAACTGACTCGACTCTGGGAGGAAGGAAAGCCCGGCTGCACAGCAGCTCCCAGGCCCAACTGAACAGTTCGGGCCTGGTGGGAGCTCCCGGGCAGCCATCCACCAGGACTGGACTCAGGAGCGGAGAGGATATTGGAGCCGAGCCCAGCCACCGCCAGTGAGTAAATTGTGGGGCCAGAGGAGGAGGGAGGAGTGGGAAGTGGGGGGGGGCATGGGGGGAGTGGGGAGGGGAGGTTAGAGTAGGGGGGCTGGGAGCCAGGGCAGGGGTCCTGGGTTCCCTGGAAGGGGAGTGGGGGGCTAGTGGGTTAGAGCAGGGGGATGGGTGAGAGCCAGGACTCCTGGGTTCTCGGGGACAGGAGGGGGGGGGGCTAGTGGGTTAGTGCAGGGGGGGACTGTGTGTGGTAAAATGGAGATTTGGAAATCCTGAGAGAGATGTCACTGTAAGTCATGCGATTTCAGTTGTGTTCAAAATGCTGGAAATGGGATGTGCGTGGTAAAATTGGACTCACTCAGGCTGTGACTGGAGTGCTTTAAAAGGATGGGTCCCTGTGTTTTGGGGTTTATAAATTATTTATTTTAAGCTTGATGTGCATGTAGACTGTGTTTTCTTCCATCCGATGTTAACCCTGGGAACGCCTTGCTGTAGGTTTTTCCCAGTGTTTTGGGTTTATAAATTATTTATTTTAAGTTTCATGTGCATGTAGACTGTGTTTTCTTCTATCCGATGTTAACCCTGGGAATGCCTTGCTGCTGGGTTTTGCCAGTGTTTTGCCAGAGTTATTGGTGTTTCCCTGTGTTTTGGGTTTATAATTTATTTATTTTAAGCTTGTCACCTTGTGTGTCACCTTGTTGCTGCCCAGAAGCTCACCTGAGCTTCCCAACAGAGACTCCTGGAGCTCTGCTGTTGCTGCCTCAAGCCCCCCCTACAGCCCCAAGTGGGTGATTCAACTCATGGAGATCTCTACAAAGTTGGAAAGCCTGTTGGATTCTCGCACATGTGTGCAAGTATCCCTCAGGCATCCAATAAGATTGCCACAATTATGGGGATTACTTGTGAGTAGAAAGTCTGCTACTCATTACAGCTCTAGCCTAGGGAATATGGGTGGATAGACATCAGCAGCCAATATTTGCCCCCGCCCCCGCAAAATGGGGACATACTAAATTGACATACGTCAATTGGAAACCAATAGAGACAACACCACCACAAAAACCTATTGGAATTAATGGGCTTTGTGGGATGCCAATAGCTCTTAATGGGCAGTAAACCAATAAAATGGCAGATGTTTATCTGAAACAAAGGGAGTGGGGAGTATCTGAAGTGCCAAATAAGGGGAGTGATGGAAAGTGATGGGGAGGGAGGGGGGACTAAAATAACCCAAGATGGCGGGGGAGGGGGAGTGATGAAGCCACGGAAAGGAAATGGTATGGAGGAAATAAGAGGAAATGGTACAGGAAATGAAATAGTAGAGGAAATTGTAGTTGCTTCTAATCATATTATTCTTCCTCATCCTGGGTTGCTAGATAGATCTACAATTCCAGGGGCCGGGGGGGGGGAGGGGGGGAGAATGGGACCAGACACATTTTACTACTTCATGTAACTCAAAGCTCTCAGCCTAATGTGTGTCAGCAGACATCCCATTAACAGCTCTAACAGTCACAGAAAGGCTGTTCCATTTTCAATACCCTGCAGGTACATGCAGATAGGTAGGAGCTCATTGCTCTCTCGGCAGGAAAGTGGGAGATGTAAAGCAAATGTATTATTCTCCTGGTCAATTCAGGAGGCTTCACTAGTCTAGCCCTGACCTCTTGATTTGTTTCCTGACACTGCCCCTTAGATTGTTCTTCTGGCTTGTATCTTGGTTTTCTGTTTGATGATGAACCTGGAAATACTCTGATGACCCAATGCCTTACACCAGGGGTGGGGGACCTTTTCAATTCTGCGGGCCACTTTGACAATTAGTACAAGTTCCAAGGGCCACATACAAGTTGGGGGGCGGAGTGCTTAGGAGGTGTACTCAGGAAAAGGAGGGCTCAGATAATGGATTTGTGCCATGGATCTGTCCTCCATCCCTGTATGCATGCCCTCATCTTTGCGCCTTTGCCAGGAGCTCTATTTTTCAGTGCTTTGAGGCGGGAACTGGATCATGGGGCCAGATCTGAGACCTGGAAAGTGGCCACATAAAAACTAGCTGTGGGTCACATTTGGCCCCCAGGCCTGAGGTTCTTTACCCCTAGCTTTAAACTGTGTTGTCCTGAAATAAGGAAGGTCCATTATGTTCTACTGAGCTGTGGAGGTGCACAATGAAAAGAATTCTCAGTAAAGAAAAAAGGGACATCTAGAAACTTTAATGCCAGGCCTGAACAATGCTTCCCTTATTGATAAACTGACCTACTGTTAGGGTTGCCATACCTCCCCTTTAATCCAGGATGCTTAAGAAAAATACATGGTGCAGGGTTGCACGGATTCCAATGCAACCCTGCACCATGTATTTTTCATAAGCATCCTGGATTAAAGGGGAGGTATGGCAACCCTGCCTATGGTGAACACACAAAAGCATATTTTTAAGGTGGATACAAGTGTCAAACCTTCCCTAATGAGGTTAGTTCAAAAGTCCAGGAGTTTGTAAGCTGCCTGTCCTACTGTGCTTCTCCTTGGGATAATATAATCCTGTGATGGGTGGGTACTGGCCCTTTAAGAGCAGCCTGTTTGTTGCTCTATACAGGGGTGTAAGGAAGGAGGCAGAATAATTTATTCATTTTAGAAACTTTACACCCTGCCCCTCCTGCACTGCAGCTCAGGGCAGTGTACAAACTAAAACATATTAAAATGCAAATATAAAAACTCTTGTACAAAACTCTTACAGTGGGGAGAGACAAAAACAAAACAAAAAGCCCTCCGTCCCTATCGCTAACCCCCAACCCTATCCGTCTCCCTCATCAAAAGCCTTACAGAAGAGTCAGGTCATACAAAGTCGCCTAAAAGAGGAGAGGTTTGGGACTACCTGGACCTCTGCCGGGAGGGAGTTCCACAGCCTTTCTGCGGCCACCAAGAACACCCTCGCCATAGTGGGCCCCAGGGAAACCAGAGGCACCTCAAGAAAGGCGCCCCCAGTCGACTGTAGCACTCCAGAGCCTGGGGAGTGAGGCGGTCCCACAGATAACTATGGCCCGAGCAGTGTAGGGCTTTAAAGATCAACACCAACACCTTGAATTGGGCCCGGAAGGCTATACGCAGCCAGTGCAGAGAATGGAGCACCGGTGTAATATGCTCCCAGCAGTCCGTTCCCATAAGGAGACAAGCCGCCACGTTCTGCACTAGCTGCAGCCTCCGAGCCATCATCAAGGGTAGCCTCACGTAGAGCGCATTACATTAGTCAAGTCTTGAAGTAATAAAAGCATGGATGACAGTGGCCAGGTCGGAGTCTGAGACATATGGCCAAAACCTCTGCACCAGATGTAATTGGCAAAAAGTGCTCTTCGCCACAGCATCACCTCCGTCTTATCAGGATTCAGCTTCAGTTGGCTCGTCCTCATTCAGTCCCCCACAGCCGCTGGACACTGGGAAAGCACAGACACATCCGAGTCTGGGTTAGATGTAAAAGAGAGATAAAGTTGGGTGTCATCAGCATAGTGATGACATTGAACTTTAAACCACCTCACGACCTCACCCAGCGGCTGCATATACACATTGAACAGGAGAGGGGACAAGATGGAACCCTGCGGGACTCCACATGAAAGGTCCCATGGTGATGAAAAATAATCCTTGAGCACCACCTGCTGGGTTCTTCCAGCCAGGGAAGAGTGGAACCGTTAAAGGGTGGCCCGTAGGCAAGTCACCAACATCTCGTCGTCAATGGTATCAAAAGCAGCTGACAGATTTAACAGAATCAACAGGGTCGAATGACCCTGGTCCAATTCACGGCAAAGGTCGTTGATCAAAGACACAAATGCAGTCTCAGTGCCATGACCTGGATGAAAGCCTGACTGCGAAGGGTCAAGGAAACCGATGTGGTCCAAATGCTCCTGCACCAGCTGTGTGACTCCGCCCATTCAATAACTTTCCCTAAAAAGGGAAGGTTAGAGACTGGCTGATAACTGGCATGGGAGTCAATGTTAAGAGATGGTTTCTTGATCAAGGGTCACACCACAGCCTCCTTCAGGCACCCCAGGTCCCTGCCCTCCCCAAGGGAGGCACTGACCACCCCCACCAGCAATGGCCCCAATGTCTCCCAACTGGCCTTGACCAGCCAGGACATGCACAGTCAAATTCACAAGAGGTGACTCTAACAGCCCCAAGAACTTCCTCCACATCAGTGGGTGGGTGACACCCCCTGAAACTGATCCCAGGAAACCAGACAAGACAGGGCTTCCATTACTTCTGGTTCTCCCACTATAATAAGCGTGGTGTCAAAACGTGAAGAATATGAGTGATTTTATCTGCAAAGTAGTCTACAAGCCTGTCAAGGCGGGCACTGGAAAATTCAAGTTCCAGGCGGAGGGAAGTCGCACCGACCAGGCCCCTCACCATCCAGAAAACCTCCACTGGATTAGACTTCACAGCTGCTATGAGGGCAGTGAAGAAATCTTTCTTCACTGTCCACGCAGCCATGGTATAGGCACACAAATTGGCTCTATGTCACAACTGATCGGCTTCAGTACGAGAGTGGCGTCGCTGTTGATCCAACTGTCGCTTTTCCTGGTTCAGCTGCCGCAGCTCCTCATTAAGCCAAGGAAGCCTGCAGTGCCGACACACAGGGAGCGGACTCTTAGGAGCCATCCGGTCAATGGCCTCAACCAGCAAGGTATTCCAAACCATGATGAGGTTATCGAGCCGACGGCCATCAAGGGCAGAGGGTAATTCCCCCAGAGCATTCCGGAACCTCTCCAGTTCCATTAATCTCTGAGGGTGAACCAACCTAACCAGTTCCACACCTCTCCGGGGGCAGACATCATTTATTTATTTATTTATTTATTATTTGCACTTCCTACCCCATCCCTTTCGCCTAAGGCAACTTGGGGCGGCTTCCAACATATAAAAACAATAAATATAAGAATACAGAATACAATATTAAGAAAATATGCATAATAAAATACATAACAGTCCTGTGCAAAAATAAATAATATAAAGAATATCTATCTCCCATCCCAGTTTAACCCATTCCCCCCCCTCTTTGCTAAATGCCTGACAGAAAAGTCACGTTTTACACTGTTGAATGAAGGCAAGGAGATTCAGGCCGAGACAGATCTCCACTGGGAGGGCATTACACAGCAACGAAGCAGCCATTGAGAACACCCACCTGTCTGTACAGACCCGCTCATAGTGTGGGATCTCTAGGATGGCACTTCTGTACAACCTCAGGGGCCACCCAGGGAGTGAGGCAGTACTTCAGATAAGTAGGGTCCACTGCATGTAGGGCTTTATAAGTCAAAACCAGCACCTTGAAACGGGCCCGGAAGACAACAAGCAGCCAGTGCAATGCCTGGAGCACAGGTGTTGTATGCTCCCTGAAGCGCCTCCCCGTAAGGAGGCAGGCCACTGCATTTTGCACTAGCTGCAGCTTCCGGACCGTCACCAACGGCAGCCCCACATAGAGCGCACTGCAATAGTCCAACCTCGAGGTGACAAATGCATGGATAAGAGTGGCAAGATCGCAGTCCAAGACATATGGGTGGAGTCTCTTCACCAGATTCAGTTGGCAGAAGGCACTCCTGGCCACAGCTGACACCTGCAACTCCAGGTGTAGATGCGCATCCAGAAGCACCTCCAGGCACCACACAGATGGACCCAATGGAGGATGGACCCCATCCCTCCAATACAGGAGGTTTCCCCCTCCCCCAGACCTCTGACCCCATCCACTAGCATCACCACTGTCTTGTCGGAATTGAGCTTCAATCGGCCAGACTGCACCCACAGCAGCCAGACATTGGGACAGCAATGAGACCGCAGGCAACGGGTCAGATGAAAATGATACATTCAGCTAGTATTGTCCGCATATTGATGACAGCGGACTCCACAGCTGTGCACCACCTTCTCCCGTGACTTCATATACATGTTGAATTAGAGAGAAGACGGAATGGAACCCTACGGGACCCCACAGGGGTAGCCTCCATGGGACAATGTACAGTCCCCTAGTATCACCCTCTGTGACCTATCTACCAGGTATGAACAGAACCATCGTAAGATGGTACCATCCACCCGAGTCAGGTCCTGCAGGTGGGTCAGCAGTATCTCATGATTCACACGGTCGAGGAGATCTGCGCATGAGCGAAAACGGGTAGCTGGGGATTGCCTAGGCTCCGCTCCCCATGCTCCTAATTGCATCACAAAGTTTAAAAATAGGAAGCCCAAACGTAAAATCTGTTAACTATGGCTGGCAAGAACAAGGGAAGGCAAAGGATATCCCAAAAGAATGCCTTGGATCGCTTCTGTGAGCGAGGATCTGCAGTGCGGCCCAGAGAAACAGAGAGAGAGGCAAGCGGGACAGACATGCCTGCGGGGCATGAAAATGACCAGGAAATTGACCTGGAAACTGACAAGAAGGTTTTCTCATCTGAATCAGGGGAAGATTCAGAAGCAGGCAAGTCTTTGCATAGATTACTAGCCCAAATGAGAAAAGAGATCAAAACAGATATGAAAAGGATAAAAGCCTCAGTGGATGGAGGGAATAGGAAGCTGGAAAGCCTGGCCAGGAGACTAGAAGTAACGGAAGGGAGAATCTCCTCTCTGGAAGATCAGGCCCTGGTGACAGGCCAGCAGCATACTGAGGTGAAAAAAGCAACTGATTTACTAAAAGAAAAAATGTGAGGACCTTGAAAACAGGTCACGCAGGGGTAACCTGCGTTTCAATGGGATCATTGAGTCCAGGGGAACTGAAGAGGTGAATGAGTTGATTTGGGCCCTGTTAAAGGAAAATTTCCCTGAGAAAGAACAGTTTCATGCAGCAAATATTGATAGGGCACACAGGGTGGGCAGGCCCAGGGCTAAAGACACTGTCCCCCCATGCCCCATCATTGTCAAATTTGCAAATTACCAAATATAGGAGCAGATTCTGAGACAGGCACATACTAAACAGAAGGTTACCTTCAGGCAGCAAACAGTTAAAATACAACCTGATTATGCGGCTGAAACAATGAAAAGAAGAATGAAGTGGGGGAAATATTTTTCTACTTTGATTAAAAGAGACTTAATGCCAAGATTGATATTTCCAGCTCGCCTGATGATTTCCCAGGGAGGGAAAAAGAAGATCTTTGACTATACAGAAGATTTGTAGGCTTTTATAGTTTCAATGCCTGCAACAGCTAATAGTCAACCAGAGGAAAGATGAAAGGAGAAGAGCCAGCTAAAAGGTCTTTGAGACTTGGCTCAGTTCTGTACGTTTAACTGTGAATGTTTGGTTTATTTTTACAGATGACAAAATGTTTTATTAAATGTTTGTGATGCTTATATGGGTGAAAACAGACATGACGCTAACCACCCTTTAACCACCCTTGGTGGTTATTTATGCATATTGCAGGGCCGTATTGGTGCCCGGCCCTGCAATATGCATAAATAACCACCAAGGGTGGTTAAAGGGTGGTTAGCGTCATGTCTGTTTTCACCCTATGTTGAATAAAATGCAAAAGGAGTGGAGGGGGGAGCAGGTGTGGCACAACTGTGTCTCATCAAGGAAGATCTCCAATGAACAGCAGGGAGTTTGACAGATGAAAGGAGGGAAAGAAAGAGAAGGGGGGGGGGAAGTTGGGGAAGAGAGGCAGGTAGACATCCATGGCAACGTGATACTCAGGTTAAGGACAGTAGCAGGTGGGCAAGCAAAAATACAATAGGCAAAAGACTAACAGGGAAATTTTTCCAATGCAGAAAGAGCTTTAAAGAGAAAGATATAGAAGAGCAACCTGGAACCAAACAAAAATTGAAAATATTTGTAATAGAGAATTGGTCACATATTCCAGATGACTGAATATCAAATGATGACATTAAATGTCAGAGGCTTGAATTCCCCTCAAAAGAGGAGGATCGGGCACTTGATAGCAGAATTGAAAGCAGACATATTCTTCCTCCAAGAAACCCATCTAATGGAGAAGGATGCGTACAGGTTTGCAAGTTGGAGTATAGGGGGCATGTATACTTCTTGTGCAGGGAAGAAGAAAGCAGGGGTTTTGACAGGGTTCAACAAAAATAAGGTCTTTAAACTGGAAAAAAAAACCTTAAGGATAAAGAAGGGAGATTTTTGTGTCTGATATGTTGGTAAGCTGGATGATATGTTGGTAAGCCTAGTAAACATTTATGCACCTAATGAGGGCAAAATAGCATTCTTTAAAAAATACTTACAAATGGTAGCTGATAATGCTAAAGGAATGGTAATAATACAGGGGGATTTCAATGCGACATTATCAGATCTGCACTATTCAAGAAAAGGAGAACCTAGGAATGTCCAGAAAGGTCTGGCAGAGCTAATAGAGTCACTGGGCTGGATAGAGGTGTGGAGATTTCTGAATGGTACCTCGAGAGACTACACATTTTACTCACCTCTGCATAACAGCTATACAATAATAGACTTAGTATTGATGGCAAAATCAGATGTATATAAATGTAAAAGGGCTTTTATTCATTCAGTAGTGGTTTCAGATCTCAATGCTGTAATCTCATGTTTCCAGATGGGGGTGGGAGTGAGACTTAAAAACAGTGCATGGAAAATGAGAAGGGATATCTTAAAGAATGAAAAGAATAGAGAGCAGCTGCAAAAGGAGCTGATAGAGTATTCTGAAATAAATGTAAATTCTGTCTCATCACTGGCAGTTGTTTGGGAGGCAGCTAAGGCAGTGACAAGAGGCAAGGTAATTGCACTGCAAGCTAAAATGTTAAAGGACAGAAGGCAGTTAGCTAGAGAGCAATATGCACAGTTGCAAAAACTGGAGGCTCAGAATAAGCAGACCCCATCGGAGCATCTGAAGCAAAAAATAATTAAAAATTAGAGAAATGTTAAATGGTGTTGAGCTGGAGAAAATTAAGGGCGAGGTACAAAGAATGAAATTACACTTTTTTGAGGGCAGCAATAGGACAGGAAAAATTCTAGCAAATATAGTAATGGTAAAACAGAGAAGAGCACATATAATGAAAATCACTAACACACAGGGAGTTTCACTCAAAGAACCGGAAAGGATTCAGGAAGCTTTTCTGCAGTTCTACAAGAAAATATATTCTACGCAGAATACAGTATGAAATAAAGATGAAATAAAGGCTTTTTTGCATAAAATAGGGACTCCAAAGTTGAATGAGGCACAGAGAGCCTTTTTGAACAACAACATTTCTGAACAGGAAGTGCAGGAAGCTATTATGGCCTCAAAGAAAAACAAGGCATGTTGTTTGGATGGATTTCCCAATGAGTTTTACAAAACTTTTGCAAACATACTAACCCCACACTTAACTTTAGTATTTAATAATATTTTGGTAGCTGATGAAATGCCTCAATAATTTTATAAGGCAGCGATATCTTTAATTCTTAAATCAGGTAGACCGGCTGACCAGTGTGGCAGCTACAGACCAATCTCTCCCCTAAATTCAGATTTTAAATTTTTTGCCAAAATCCTTGCTAATAGACTAAGGGCTATAATTAATGAAATTATCCATAAAAACCAAACTGGATTCATCCCGGGGAGACAAGGAAAAGACAACATTAGAAAAACAGTGAACATAATTTATGCCATACAACAACAGAAGCTTCCGGCAATGGTCTCTCAGCTAATGCTGAGAAGGCCTTTGACTTTCTTGAGTTCAAATGTCTTTTCCTGGCTCTGGAAAAAATGGGATTTTAAGGCAATTTTATGAAGTGGTTAAGGGCTATATATAAGGATCCACAATCTAGGCTGATTATTAATAATAACCTGATGGACAGCTTTAAATTAGAGAGTGGAACCAGACAAGGGTGCCTGTTATCACCTTTATTATTTAATTTGACTTTGGAACTGTTGGCCAATGCAATTAGACAAAATGAACTTATAAAAGGGGTGAAGGTAGGGGAAAATGTGCAAAACNTTGGTGGTTATTTATGCATATTGCAGGGCCGT
This sequence comes from Sphenodon punctatus, assembly GCA_003113815.1. Taxonomy (NCBI): domain Eukaryota; kingdom Metazoa; phylum Chordata; class Lepidosauria; order Sphenodontia; family Sphenodontidae; genus Sphenodon; species Sphenodon punctatus. The sequence goes on from QEPC01008797.1 coordinate 2,709,353, forward strand.
ATTGGTGCCCGGCCCTGCAATATGCATAAATAACCACCAAGGGTGGTTAAAGGGTGGTTAGCGTCATGTCTGTTTTCACCCTATGTTGAATAAAATGCAAAAGGAGTGGAGGGGGGAGCAGGTGTGGCACAACTGTGTCTCATCAAGGAAGATCTCCAATGAACAGCAGGGAGTTTGACAGATGAAAGGAGGGAAAGAAAGAGAAGGGGGGGGGGAAGTTGGGGAAGAGAGGCAGGTAGACATCCATGGCAACGTGATACTCAGGTTAAGGACAGTAGCAGGTGGGCAAGCAAAAATACAATAGGCAAAAGACTAACAGGGAAATTTTTCCAATGCAGAAAGAGCTTTAAAGAGAAAGATATAGAAGAGCAACCTGGAACCAAACAAAAATTGAAAATATTTGTAATAGAGAATTGGTCACATATTCCAGATGACTGAATATCAAATGATGACATTAAATGTCAGAGGCTTGAATTCCCCTCAAAAGAGGAGGATCGGGCACTTGATAGCAGAATTGAAAGCAGACATATTCTTCCTCCAAGAAACCCATCTAATGGAGAAGGATGCGTACAGGTTTGCAAGTTGGAGTATAGGGGGCATGTATACTTCTTGTGCAGGGAAGAAGAAAGCAGGGGTTTTGACAGGGTTCAACAAAAATAAGGTCTTTAAACTGGAAAAAAAAACCTTAAGGATAAAGAAGGGAGATTTTTGTGTCTGATATGTTGGTAAGCTGGATGATATGTTGGTAAGCCTAGTAAACATTTATGCACCTAATGAGGGCAAAATAGCATTCTTTAAAAAATACTTACAAATGGTAGCTGATAATGCTAAAGGAATGGTAATAATACAGGGGGATTTCAATGCGACATTATCAGATCTGCACTATTCAAGAAAAGGAGAACCTAGGAATGTCCAGAAAGGTCTGGCAGAGCTAATAGAGTCACTGGGCTGGATAGAGGTGTGGAGATTTCTGAATGGTACCTCGAGAGACTACACATTTTACTCACCTCTGCATAACAGCTATACAATAATAGACTTAGTATTGATGGCAAAATCAGATGTATATAAATGTAAAAGGGCTTTTATTCATTCAGTAGTGGTTTCAGATCTCAATGCTGTAATCTCATGTTTCCAGATGGGGGTGGGAGTGAGACTTAAAAACAGTGCATGGAAAATGAGAAGGGATATCTTAAAGAATGAAAAGAATAGAGAGCAGCTGCAAAAGGAGCTGATAGAGTATTCTGAAATAAATGTAAATTCTGTCTCATCACTGGCAGTTGTTTGGGAGGCAGCTAAGGCAGTGACAAGAGGCAAGGTAATTGCACTGCAAGCTAAAATGTTAAAGGACAGAAGGCAGTTAGCTAGAGAGCAATATGCACAGTTGCAAAAACTGGAGGCTCAGAATAAGCAGACCCCATCGGAGCATCTGAAGCAAAAAATAATTAAAAATTAGAGAAATGTTAAATGGTGTTGAGCTGGAGAAAATTAAGGGCGAGGTACAAAGAATGAAATTACACTTTTTTGAGGGCAGCAATAGGACAGGAAAAATTCTAGCAAATATAGTAATGGTAAAACAGAGAAGAGCACATATAATGAAAATCACTAACACACAGGGAGTTTCACTCAAAGAACCGGAAAGGATTCAGGAAGCTTTTCTGCAGTTCTACAAGAAAATATATTCTACGCAGAATACAGTATGAAATAAAGATGAAATAAAGGCTTTTTTGCATAAAATAGGGACTCCAAAGTTGAATGAGGCACAGAGAGCCTTTTTGAACAACAACATTTCTGAACAGGAAGTGCAGGAAGCTATTATGGCCTCAAAGAAAAACAAGGCATGTGGGTTGGATGGATTTCCCAATGAGTTTTACAAAACTTTTGCAAACATACTAACCCCACACTTAACTTTAGTATTTAATAATATTTTGGTAGCTGATGAAATGCCTCAATAATTTTATAAGGCAGCGATATCTTTAATTCTTAAATCAGGTAGACCGGCTGACCAGTGTGGCAGCTACAGACCAATCTCTCCCCTAAATTCAGATTTTAAATTTTTTGCCAAAATCCTTGCTAATAGACTAAGGGCTATAATTAATGAAATTATCCATAAAAACCAAACTGGATTCATCCCGGGGAGACAAGGAAAAGACAACATTAGAAAAACAGTGAACATAATTTATGCCATACAACAACAGAAGCTTCCGGCAATGGTCTCTCAGCTAATGCTGAGAAGGCCTTTGACTTTCTTGAGTTCAAATGTCTTTTCCTGGCTCTGGAAAAAATGGGATTTTAAGGCAATTTTATGAAGTGGTTAAGGGCTATATATAAGGATCCACAATCTAGGCTGATTATTAATAATAACCTGATGGACAGCTTTAAATTAGAGAGAGGAACCAGACAAGGGTGCCCGTTATCACCTTTATTATTTAATTTGACTTTGGAACTGTTGGCCAATACAATTAGCCAATATGAACTTATAAAAGGGGTAAAGGTAGGGGAAAATGTGCAAAAACTGTCATTATATGCAGATGACTTTCTTTTATATGTTTCAGAGCCAGAAACATCGCTCCCAGAACTGCTCAGATTAATAGATCAATTTGGAAAGGTATCAGGTTATACCATCAATAAGGACAAATCATTTACAATGGTATTTGGAAAGGATCAGGTCCAAGAGAGATGTCTGAGAGAGATTTCTCCCTTTCCTGTAAGTGAGAGTGGAATCAAATATCTGGGGGTAATTATACCTAAAAAGCTAAAAGACCTATATCCCACAAACTTCACTCCTTTGTTCAAAAAGCTAAAAGAAGAGGTTAGGCCCTGGCAGAAACTAATGGTGTTCTGGATGGGCAAAGTTAATTTATTTAAGATGATGGTTCTCCCAAAGATTTTATATAGGTTGATGGCTCTTCCAATACATCTGCAAGATGTTTTCTTTAGAGATACAGATTCCCTAATCAAAGATTTAATTTGGAAATTAACTATATTGAAGTCTTATAACAGGGGGGGTATAAACTTCCCAGATATAAGACTATATTACAGGGTTGCTTCATTGACGGCAATCCATGAATGGTTTCAGGAACATGATGCACCTGAGTGGGTGGACCTGGAGAGAGAAATCCTTCGGGTTCATTCGCTAAAGGATTTAATAGATAAAGGCTCGATTAGTAAACAACAGAGGTTAGAGCACCCATTTGCAGGAACCCTCTTAAAATTCTGGACAGCAGCACAGAAAAAAATGGGATCACGAATTGGGTTATCACCATATACACCCATTGACTCGTTATACATGAAGGAAAGGAATTTGGCAAACACATTGAGAGCTAAGCTGAGAGCGAGTGGGTTACTTAGAATGCAACAACTTTATGTGATAGGAAAATTCGTATCACCACAAAGGCTAGAAAAAATTACTAAAGATAAAGTAGACAGTTTCCAATATTTACAATTGAAGAGTGTCAGTGCTTCCATTGGTGATGGAGACTTCAGCAGAGATCCTTTTAAATTAGAAGAATTACTATTTAAAAAAAGCAAGTCAGCTGGGAGTTTAGGAAGAATTTATAAGGAACTGAAAAGCTATGACAAAAAAGTATCCTACATGGAAAAATGGAGGAAGAATCTAGCAATGCCTCTGGGTGAGGGGGATGAGACATTTTTTTGGAAATATATGCGTGACTGTGCCTACTCCATGGAAGTCAAAGAAATACAAATTAAGCTCACAATTAGGTTTTACTTAAATCCTACACGTGTTCGATATTTGACTACAGGGGGGAAAGGCCTCTGTTGGAAAGGATGTGGTGAGCAGACAAATTACTTTCACTGTTGATGGAAATGCAGTAAACTTAATTTATTTTGGGGGAAGGTTTGGAAAAGGGTGAATAAGATGACAGGGGTAATGATACCCTTTAGGTCAGAAATATGTCTGTTGGGATTATTCCAAGGCCAAGAAGGTAAAGGATTATGAAAAATCTTGCAAGGTGCTATTCCTAGCGGCTCAAAACATAATAATTAGGCACTGGAAGGCAGAGGAAGAACTCCCAATGGGAGAATGGATACAAAGACTTTGGTATTTATTTAATTTGGAGAAACTACATGCGAAATTACAGAGCAAATATAAGTCCTTTAAAGAGACCTGGACACCAATTATGAGTGCACTAGAAGATAAACATCAGGAAAGCAGGAACATTCAAAAGCTCTTTAAATATTGAGAGGTTAGTCAATGAGCATTGCCTAGCCGGTCAAAAGGTCAACAACTTCACACAAGATCTGAAATGGAAAACTGCTATGTAAGATGCATGGATGATAACTGACTTTATTTGTAATGTTGGTTTTGGTTTGAAGAATGTAATGTCTTCACAAATGAATATAGAAAATGTAAACATGAGCTTGCAAAAATTGTGAGGATATTGCAATGGAAATGGTTGTATGTCTGATTAAGAAAACAATAAAATTCATTTTAAAAAAACAAAAACAATTCACACTGTCAAAGGCTGCAGATAGATCCAGCAGGACCAACAGGGTCATATGGCCCTGGTCCTACTCTACGAGGAGGTCGTCGATCAAGGCCACAAGTGTGGTCTTCGTGCCATAACCCGTGCAAAAGCCAGACTATGTGGGGTCAAGAAAGCCGATGCGGTCTAGATGCACTTGCAACTGGTGGGCCACTACCCTTTCAATAATCTTCCCTACAAAGGGATGCTTATAAACATGCCATTTTTTTGCTGGGGCAACAGCGTCAAGC